>QANY01004052.1:468018-784238 GCA_003255025.1 Datisca glomerata | reverse complement strand
GGGGGTAGAGGGGACTTAACCCGCCGTGGGGGGTGCCCACGAATGGTAGATGAGGACTTAACCCGCCGTGGGGGAGGTGCCTCATGGCGGGAAGTGAGCTGACCCCCCCGTCAAGGAGGGTGCCCTATGCCGGGTGGCTCCTGTCACGCTGTCTGTATATGGCCATGCATCCATCACCAGGGAGGCCCGATGATAGGTGGTGTCCTACGGGGTCCTCTATACAGTATAAATCTAATGTCTGTGAGTTTATTATCCGGCTACTCGATGTCACAAATGCACGACTAGTTCTGAGCATGAAAAGTGAGCACGAGTCATGAATGTCATGATGTTTTAAGAGCGTGAGCATGTTTTAAGCGTCGTCACGTGTTCGGGCATGATTATCACGTGATTACAATGACAATAGTAGAGGCACACTTGTGGTCCCCACCTAACCCTATCTATATAAGGAACCCTAGGTATCATTATGAGGGCATTCAATTCTCACCGATCTCGAGACAAAAACCTCGAGAATATTTCCTCCTCGAATTTCTCACTTACCTTAGAGTTTCAAAGACATTTGTCACCTTCCGGCGACTTCCTAAGGTTGCTTGTCCTTCACCCCCGACCACCAACTCTCATGTTCCCAGGCTAACTTATCGTAGATTAGATCACTCAAATCACACTTCATCCTAAACCCCCTAAACACAGTCTACAATGCTTCTCATGATCCCATGCTGTTTTGACAAACATGTTAGAATTATGTTCCATTTGGATCATTCAATAGAAGAAGAATGGTCTAAATAGAATTAAAACAAAACTAAAAAGAATTTTTCTTTCGTGTACGACCTATCTGGTCGTCTTTTTTCCTTTTTCAAAATCCAAGATCAACATAATAAATCACCTCATGATAATTGGGCAACATAAGGTGATCGTTTTCCAGTTCTATATGAGATCGAGATGTGCTTTCTCCCTTTCTAGGTTAATTTTCTAATACCCTCTAAAGTTTGATTCAAAAATCAATTTACACCCTAACATCTAACATATGTGTTTTGGAATAAAAGTACATGTTAACACCATTTTTGGAGGAGGGTTTTCTGATTTTGGAGACAAATTTAAGTACCAATATGGAATATGTTTAAGTTTAGAGATAAATAATTTTTGCTTGAAGTTATTATGATATTAATATTTTTTAATCAAACTAGTAATATGCCTGTGTTACTCACGGAATATGTATAAAATTAAATACAGTCACTTTATAAAGTTACTTATGACATCTTTTGTAAATGAAAAATTTAAAAATAGAGTGAATTAATAATAAATTAGTATAAAAATGTATTATTTAAAAAGAAGTTAAAAGTTTGAAGCCAAAAAAAAGAAAAAAGAAAAAAAAAGATGATATAGAAAAGCTGTCATGTGTTTTACATATCATTTGATGATAACATTAAACTTAGATATTTCAATAGTTTGTTTATTACAATTCATGAGTCAGACAATATAGCAATAAATTTAGAATATATACTATATACAACAATGTTAATAGAGAAAATATGATCATAATTTAATATTAAAGATCATAAAACAATACTTATTACCTACTCTAATATTGAGATTTTTCCTAACCAGCTCGAGTTGTTTTTCTTTTGCCATTACCTTGGGATATTTGTCTCTTTTCCCTAACAAAGAAAATATGTACCAAAAGATTTTGCTCTCATTCATTGTCATTTTATAGTAAATTTCAAAAAACAATTATTTTTAATATTTCAGTTTGGGAGTAAAACTTTCTCATTTATGATTTTAATTAACTATTTTTTTATTTAAGTATTTTTGTCTTGTAACTTTACAATTGTAAAATTTATTCTAACACATTTTCTTAGTTTTAATTCTACTATAATTTTCCTTCTAATTAACTTTTCAATTTAACTATAATTTGTTTATTGCACATAATAGTAACTATATATATAATCCTAAAAAATGCATGTAAAATCTTAAAAATAAAAATACATTTTTCATATATTGTTTAAATATTAGTGTCTATGTAGCTCTAAATTTACTGTTATAAGATCTTTTTTTTTACAATTACAATATCTTTCAAAGTTGTTTTTTTGGAGAACGTCGAGATGTATTTTATATAGTGTATATGTGTACCCATACCCTACTCTTGTCAAGCAAGTGTCATAAATATATTTTATCTATTTTAATTAAAGTATTAAATTATAATTCTATTAAACTATGAAATAATACTCTATTACTATTAATTTATTACAACATCCTTATAGCCAATCAACTATCCATTTTTTGAGCTTTTCATATATCCCGATACATTTTTCATAACTTAATCGATACTTTAATATAATTAAGGTGATACTAATAGCTAATGAATATGAATAACTCTAGAATACTAAAAGCTTACAATGTTTATATTCTCTTTAAATAAACTTTTTTTATTGAAAATTTTGGTATCCAAATAGATGCTATTTCAATTAATTTAATGTTTAAAATGCTCTGCGTTTTAATTATAATAATTACAGTTTTATAATTGAATAATAAATAAATTATCTATTTCTTTACTCTATTTAATACATTTTGACAGATGTTGATATGGATACGTGGCACAATTAGAGATGATTTTATCTATTTTAATTAAAGTATTAAATTATAATTCTACTAAACTATTGAATAATACTCTATTAATATTAATTTATTATAACATTCTTAAAGCCAATCAACTATCAATTTTTTGAGCTTTTCATATATCCCGTTGCATTTTTCATAACTTAATGAAAATTTTGGCATCCATATATATAACCAAAAGAGGTGGGATTGCGTATAATTTAAGTATTTAAAGACAAAGTATTAGAGAAGCAAGGATTCAAACAACAACGAACAGTAAAATTGTTATTTGAAGTAATATTTAAAACTTACAAGATTGAAGAAAATTAATTTGCATTATGCTGAAGGGCCATCATGATATTTGAATTTCAAACTTCTTGATTTATTGATTATTCTACAAATGGAAGTTTCCCAAAGGTAAATTATTTTCATTTATTTATTTCCACTGAGATTAATACTGTCAAATGAGTCTTATGAGTCTTGGAATGCGTCATAAGCCCATTGTGGAGAGACACAACCTTGTTATTTATTTTTATCCTTTAATTGCTGAGGGAAAACTTTGGATGGATGATTCAGAGTTAGAATTATTATTGTCTTCTAGCAGGAGAAGTGTTTTCTAGATTAATTCATGCTTCAATTTTGATTTTGATTTTGTGACCTTGAGTTTTACCTTTGAAGAGGGTTTTGATTCAGGTTTGGATTCTTTGGATGAACTAGATGATTTGGTTTGTAGATCTGGGTTGACGGACTCATTGAGTTTTAATGGATCTTGGGGAGAAGGATTGGCCAATTTTAACTGAGGGTGGATATTGACAAATTAATGGTTGATAGAGGCAATTATATTTTTGGGTGTTGAATTTATCCCACCATTTAACATAGTATTGTCTGGTGAGAATTTTTTCTTCAATTGAATACTGCCACTTCAAGATCCAAGGTATTTTGTAATTATTTATAAAATAGAGTAATTATGGGAAAGGGGCCTCAATTGGTGAGAGTTTGTATAATTTCAGAAATAAATTAAAACTTTGTTGAAATTCAATTGAAAATAATTCTAACACAGGGTCATGGTTGACCACCATCTTAAGAATCATTTTGAAAAATTAATTTTGAAATTTTTATCAAAATTTAAAAATCAAGAGTGAGAAAAATCACTCATTTGATGCAGAAAAATCATGTACCAAGCATCAATATAGTCAAAATAATTATATTATTTTTTATTTAAAAGAATTTTGAGACCACAAGGATGGGCTTTCCATTCTTCCATGGTTATAATTTTGAGAATGTAGAAGGAATGATAGAGGATCCTCCTTTCAGTATTTTTTATTGGGCTAATATTAACGGACTTTGTTTCTAAGAGAATATCTCTGTAGAAACTAAGGCTTTTGTCCTTGTGTCCAGGGACAAAGTGAAAATCTAGAAGGAAATAAGATTTTGCTATTTCAGCAGGATCTTTCAAATGATCAAATGAGAGCTCAATATGAAAGAGATTTTTATTGGGGATTTTTCTGAAATATGAGAATGATTTTTTGTATTTTGTGATTGGTGATTGGGGGGTCTGATGGACCCAAGTATAGTTAATTGGGTTTGTTAAGGAGTAGAATACTCCTCTCTAATTTGGGCCTTAAGGGCCAATTGTGGAGTCAAAGACTCCCCTTTGATTCCAGCTTTTGAGACCTGGGGCCTAGACCCCATCTTGACGACCCTGCAAAAATTCACTAGTAAGAAAGTGAGAAATTGAATTATTAATGCCTTGAATAAATTCATTGTCAAAATAAAAAGTATTAAGAATGGACTGCCATCGAGCAAAAATCTATTTGGAAGTAATATTTTTAACATCTTTTTCCAAAACATGCTTTGCAGATTTACAGTTAATTTTCAAGATATTTTTTTGATTCAGTGGGTCATCCTGAATTTTTTGTATACATAAGACGGCATATAAAATTTCTTTCTTGATTGTACTGTAACTTATTTGTGATTGAGTCCAAGTTTCAGATGTGAACCTAATAATTTGCTCTGGAGATTCTCGAGATTTTTTTTGTAATAAAATAACTACATATCCAAGTTCAGAGACATCAGTTTGGACAATTTTAAAAGAACTATTAGTAGGGATGCCAAGACGAGTTTTATTTTCTTAATTAAATTGGTATGGACAGTCGTCGATAGAGGGGATTTTTCTTAAGCTTTTCAAAAATATGCTTGCAATCAATTCTCAAATTGTGTAAAATCAGATATGTAATTCAATGATCCTAAAAATCTTTGCAACTGGGTTTTGACAAGGATTTCATCAGGAAATTTATCAGCAAATTGTATGACTCGATCAGTTGGTTTCATAATGGAATGATATATTTCAAATCCTAGAATTCTAATCTTAGATTGGAATTTATCTAATTTTACTACCAACTAAACTATTTTGTTTTATTATCATAGCAAACAATTCAAGGTGCTTCCAATGCTGTTCTATTGATCTAGAAAAAATGAGAACATCATCAATGTGAACAATTGTGAAATAAGTAAATTGATTAAAGATTTTTTTCATTATATTTTGAATTCACTTGGAGTAGTTTTCAGACCAAAAGGCATTACATTCCACTCGTAATGACCAAATGGAGTTATAAATATAGTTTTGTATTTATCATTTTCATTTATTTGGATTTGTTAGAATCTAGATTTCGTGTCAAACTTACAGAATACAACATCATCTCCTAGTCTGTTAATTAAGTCCCTTTTATTTGGTATTTGATATCTTATTCATTTCAAAACATTGTTAAATGGCTTGAAATTAATTACTAATCGAGGGACTCCTCGTTCAATTTTGTTGGCTATTTGAATATAAAAAGCCGAGCAAGACCAAGGAGATTTGTTCATTCGAATAATATTTTTATTGAGCAGTTCTGCAATTTTCTTCTTACAGAACTCAAGCATTTCAAATTTATCTGATTGGTCATGCATTTGTTGGGATATTCTTTTCATCAAATCTCTTAATGTAAGATAGATTAACAGTATGATGCATCCTGTATCAGAAATCATTGGGAATGTCAGCACATAATTCTTTACAAATTTTTTGTTAAAATATTTTAATTTATTTTTGAAGAGTAGGATTTTGAAGCGGTTCTTCAATTATTTTGAATTTTATTTTCTTGTCGAAAACATAATTGTTTTTCTTTACCAGAAATTAAATTTATATTTTTAAAAATAAAATTTTGTTTTAAAGTTTTCAATTTCTCATTGTGAGAAAAAGAAAGAAATTTAAAATTGACAGGTTTATCCATGAGATAAGTAATTATCCCATCATGCTCTGTGGTAAAAAGATACAACAGAGAAATGAATGGTAAACCTAAAATAATTTTGTCAGTCATATTTTTTACTAAGACAAATGATGTTTTAAAACATATATTGTTTTGGCAAATATGAACTTTAGAAATTTCATAATTCATATGCGTTTTTATTACCATTTGCAGAGGTCACAATTTCTTTTATCTTCTTGAAGTACTTGGTAGGAATGAATCCTTCCTGCAAACAATTCAAATCAGCTACTGAATCAATAAGAGCCATTGACGTGAAATCAAAATCTTGAGTTATTATTCTGACCATTATGTGCCATTTTTTATTTTGATGTGATTAAGGATTTGTATGAAGTTATCATCATTTTGATTGTTAATAATAGGTTCTTCGATCTCATTATAAGAAATTGAAGATGTATTAAATTCTCCTAGTTCACTGGATTCATGATTTTTAATTAAATTCTCTATTTTTAAAAGATTTAATTCTCATGTTATTTCTGTGTTTGAATCTTTTAATTATTTTATTTCAATTTTAATATTTTTTATTTCCTTTTGAAGTTCCTGCAAAGCAACTTCTATTTCCTTTTGAGTTTGTGAAGGCTTGCGGTATTATTATTAGACTTAATAGTTTCTTTCTTTTGAATTACCTTCCTAAGTTTTTCAAGATATTCTTGTTTTAATTCAGAATTTTCAATTTTATTAATTAAATCTAATAAAAAATTTTCTTGTTCTTCATTTTTATTTAGAACACTAATATTTTTTTGACAACAAGTATCCCTCTCAGAACTTGAAGAGTTTGATTCGTCAGATTCAGAGGATTCAAATTCTCTTAAATCTTCATTACTACTTTCATAGTATTTTATTGTTTCTATTATTCTAAACAATTCTTATTTTTCTTCGCCAGAGATTTTTAATTGATTGATTTTATTTTTGACTTGACAAGTGTTAGAAAAATGATCATTCTGGCGACATTTAAAACATTTAATTATACTTTTATCAACAAATTTTTTATTGAGTTTTCTTTTTGAATAATTTTTATTCTTAGAAAAGTATTTGTCAAAATTTTTATTTTTGTTTTTGTGGTATTTTTTCCTATAAGGTTTATAAATTCTTTTAGGAATTAGATGAGATTTTTTCTTATTCTTTTGAGAATGAGCAATAGTGGGTAATTCATATTATTCACAGAAATTGCCTATTTCATAATTGGCAGTTTCATTTTTCTTTTTAAGTTATTTATTAATTTTCATGTCTGTACACATTTTTAGACTTTCTTTCCTCTATTATAGTGATAATTGTACTGTAGTTGAGACTGTTATAGTGTATATTTCCTAGGTCATCACTACTAATGACTATTTTAATTTTATGGGAAAACAAATTTGATAAGCGATTGATAAATTTTTCTTTCCAAAAGGGTTCATTACTATCATTCCGAGACATTACTCTGGGCAAAAATATATTTTTGTACTAGACAAAATCACTTAGTGTAGAACACCTAAGCGAATAATTGGTCATGGATATACAAAGTAACTTTACTTAGCGTCCAATAAAATGTTCGATTCATATGTAAAAGAGGATATTAATGGTGTCAAGCTTGTTTCTGGATCCTCTCCAAGGATTGAGGTTCTTCAGTATCAATCTTTATTGCTATGAAGATGGTATTTTTATATTCTTTCAGTGAGATACTTTTCCCACCAAGAATGAGGCTAGGGTTAATGATTTTTTATATTGAGAATAGGGTTAATGATTTTTTATATTCTTTCAGTGAGATACTTTTCCCACCAAGGATGACTCAACATATTTATTTCTTCAATTCTTAAAGCATTTCATCAATCTTTTTATTGAGGGGAACAATATTCAAATCAGTTTTATTTGAAAGATTTATTAAAAGCAGTTTCTTTAAGAGATTCATTAGGTTTAGGTTCATGAAAATCATTAACCCTATTCTCAATTTTATCTAATTATTTTCCTATTGTTATTAACCTTTGAAATGTTAAAAGGAGAAGCAGTGATTAAAGAATTTTTATGATTAATTATAATTTTCTCAGGTGGGGAATGACTAGCAAAATCCACACTGGAGTCTTCCTTTACCCATTTGGTCATGGAAATTACTTTAATATTATTTTCAGAAATATCCTCGATATAATGAAGGAAAAATATATCAACTCTAAATTCTTGCATGAACGTCTTTCATTCAACAAGGATAATTTTTCTTTGATCCATATTATATTTCTCTCTGAACCTATTTCGTCTATTGAGATTGAATGGTTCATTCATTTGTTGGGTTAAACCCTCCCAATTAAGCTTGAATTCTTGGCTTAAAGTGCTTAAATTTAAAGCTAAAAGTTGAGGATTGATAGGAGGTAAGACTCCTTGGAAATCAGATTCAGTTGGTGATCCAACTTTGTCAAGATTGTGCAGTCTTATTATCAAAGATTGCCTGACTGATTTGAGAACTTGTGGTTATGTCTTTAAGTCTTAAATTTTTTATTTTCAAATTTTTGAATTATTGTTCCAATTGATAGATTCAAATATCTTAATCATTATTAAAAGATGATCCAGAAAAGGAATTTCTAGAAGTCCTAGCCTGGATGAACTCCCAATTTGAGGATTAGAACTAGAAGATTGAAAATTAATTTTAGTAGTACCATCCATGTTCTGCTGGATATAATCAATATCTTCAATTGGGCGTTAAATTGGAGTGAGTTGACTTTCATTGGTTAAAAGTTAATTTGTAGGTAAAGTAATATGAGACCACCGAATGGTTTTAGGAGCTCTAATATTGGCATTATTTTGGCTAGATTGAATCAATAAGATTTGATTTTGGACTCCTATTGATGGCATGGAAATTCATATTAGTTTTGATTACTTTATAATGTATTCTAAAAATCAAAGCTAGGGGTTGTGAACCTTCAAGGATTTGGTAACCACTACTTTAGATATTCAAAGTTAAAGATTTAAGAACATGGGTGTCTGTTAGACTAACAGACAAATCTGAAAAACAATCAAAATAGATTGGACCATTACAAAGTGAAGATTCAATTAATCCTAAAATACTATCATTAAATTTTTTAAATCTTACATCTTGCAAGGTTACAAGATAGAGGTATTTATGCCTCTCATTGTGAGTGGTTTAACTCCAATCTGAACTAAATCAAAGTGAATGAAATTATATCATTCTTCAATGAGATGTTTAAATGCATTAGGAAAAAGTAATTGACAAGTTTCATGCGCTTTCCTAAGAGCATATATTATTTCAGTTGTTTTTACATGATGCTGAGGATTGAAGGATGCAACAAACCATGTTGATATATAAATTTCTCTACTAGTAATTTTGGGTATATTCCATATCCTACGATCTACTTCATCACCTGCTAAGTATTCAAAATGTTCTTCACTAATCAGGTCTGATATTGTACTTATTGTAGACCTATTGTTACAAGAAGAATTACTTCTAAATAATCTACTCATGACTCAAGATAACTAAATTATTCTTATGATTGAAAATTTCATTCTGTATTTTGATTGTCAAATCTGTTATGACTTCTACAACCTCCTATGAAGTCGACTCTTCTCCCCTTTACCTTTGCAACTACCTTACCATCAAGATTTATGTATCTAAAAGGTCTTATTAGGATGTCTTAAGTAAACCAAATAAAAACTGATACGTCAGATTCACATATTAGAAAAATAAAGATTACAGAAAAATAATCAATTTATAAAAATAACAAGCCACTTAGGCGGAGAGTCAGATTAAATAAAAATAATTATTCAAAGAAGCAATTAAGCAACAATAGCAATTATATATCAATCACTTGGGTGGTGAAGAACAATAATTAAGAAGATGAATGAAAAATGGTAAATACTCTACCTAGTTTGGCTTTGATACCAAAAGAGGCGGAATTGCATGTAATTTAAGTATTTAAAGACTTGATATTAGAGGTATTTAGGCATGTTATCCTAAATACACAATTTTACATGTAAAGGCAAAGGGGAGAGTTAGATTAAATACACAATTAAGCAATAGTAAAAAAATAAAATTAATTCAAACTTACACGTATTGAAGAAAATTAATTACCAACGATTAATTAGTGCTCCCACTCACTAATTAATGTTGAAGAAAAAGAAGAAGAGATTTCAAAAGAGGTGGAAGAATAATGTTTTGTTTTCAACAACAACAACAACAACAACAAGCAAACATTAATGTTGAGAATAAAGAAGAAAATATTACAAAAGAGGAGGAAGAAAGATTGCTTTATTTTCAAAACAAGCTTTTTCGGAATGTCCCCACAAAAGAGACATAATTACGTATAATTTAAGTAATTAAAGACTGGGTATAGAAACAAGTAAAATTGTTATTTGAAGTAAGATTTAAAAGTTAGAAGTATTGAAGAAAATTAATTGGCAATGATTAATTAGTGATCTCGCTCGCTAATTAATGTTGAAGAAAAAGAAGAAGAGATTACAAAAGAGGAGGAAGAAGAATGCTTTGTTTTCAAAACACGTTTTTCTCTTAAAATCGTTAAGAGTGAAAACAAGTTCTTAGGAACAAATGGGAGAGGGCAGCCTATTTATAGGCAAGGAAAAAGGAGCTCACCGAGAACTCATCTCTTATCTGCATTATTCTTTTCTACAAAAGTAAAATTATTTTACATTTCTAATTTTGACTAATTAAAGTAAAAGGACAAATAATTACCTAATTATTTGAAAAATAGTACAATAATTCTAGAAAAAGACAAATTATAAAAGATTCCTTGATAATTGTAATCTTGGACTTTGCGTCTTCATTATTGCTTTGCTATTATTGTTGTCTTCAAAAAGTCATTGTGGCTATTGTTGCGTGTTGGAGTCCTCGAGAATTTCTATCTTGGATTCTTGTGCTTCAATTATTGATTTTGGGAAAGTCATAATTGTTCATCTTGATGATTATTCTGACTGTTTACATTGTGCTGGAGAGTCATTAAGATATATCTTTAAATTACTTGATTCTTTGATTTTAATATTGGCATTTTTCCAAAAGTAAATTATTTTTATTCATCATTACTGAGATTAATGTCATTAAACAGGTCCTGAGAGTCCTGAAATGTATCATAGACGCATTGTGGTAGGACGCGACCCTTCTGTGTATTTTGGTCATTCAATTGCTGAGGGGAAGCAAGCCTCTTTGGGTTTTTGGTTTAATTGAGTGACTTCTGTGTATATTTTGATTAATTCTTTCATCAATTTGGGTTTAAGCTTTGTGACCTTGGATTTTTCTTTTGAAAAGGGTTTTGATTCAGGTTTGTTTTCTTTGTATGAACTGGATGATTTGGTTTTTGGATCAGGGTTAATGAGCTCATTAATTTTTAATGGAGTCTGGGTAGGATTTGTCAATTTTAACTAAGGGTGGATATTTGTAAAATTCATGGTTGATGGAGGTAATTATTTTTTAGTTATTGAATTTATCCCACAATTTAACATAATATTGTTTGATGATATTTCCATCTTCAATTGAGTATTTACACTTTGGGATCCAAGATATTTTGTATTTATTTGAAAAATAAAGTATTTGGGGAAAGGAGGCCTCAATGGTGAGGGCTTATAAAATTTAAAAATAAATTGAAATATTTTTGTAAATAATTTGGAAAAAATTCTAAGGCAGGACCGTGAATGGACCACCATTTTAAGAATCAATTGGGAAAACTAATTTTGGATTTTTTTATCAAAATTTAAAAACTAAGAGTGAGAAAAATCACTATTTTGGATGCAAGAAAATCATGTACCAAACATCAATATAGTCAAAATAATTATATTATTTTTTATTTAAAAGAATGTTTAAGGCTGACTGATGGACTTTTCAATCCTTCCTGGTTATGATTCTGAGAGTGTAAAAGGAATAATAGATGATTTTTCCTTCAGAACTTTTGATTGGGCTAATTTTTATGAATTTTATTTTTAAGAGAATGTCTATATAGAAACTGAGATTTTTGTCTTTGTGTCTAGGGACATAATGGAATTCTGGAATTAAATAGGCTTTGGCAATTTTAGCAGGTTCCTTCAAATGAGTAAACGAAGGCTCAATATAAAAGAGATATTTGTTGGGTATTTTTCAGAAATAAGAAGATGATTTTGTAATTGGTTGGTCAAGTGATTAGGCATCAAAGAGTTGAATAATTGAGAATGGGTCAAATTGGTTGACTAGGGTTGATTGGTAATTGGGTCTGATGGACTCAAATATTGTTATTTGGGCTTGGTAGGAGTAGAAAAATCATTTTAATTTGGGCTTTAAGAGCCAGTTGTGGAGTCGGAGACTCTTCTATAATCGAACCATTCATCGTTCTTAAATGATTTCTGAAAGTGATACTGATTCTTTTAGTTAAGGATTCTACAGCATTCCTATGACTTTTTAAAAATCCGTTAGGCATGTCGAAGAAAGTTCCTTCTAGTATCAGAAATTATTTTATTATTTTGTTTGAAAATTCAATTTTAAAAATTGCTTGTCCCAATAGATTCACAATTATAAATTTTTTGTCATTATAACAAATTTCATTATTTTTGTGAAAACCTATTTTTCCACATTTCTCATACTAATGAATTCGTGCGGCATTGAAGTCATTCCTCAACCCAACTTCTTCAAAAATTTCATCCAATTCATTAATCTATGTATTTTTTGGATATTCAAATCCAAGGTTCTCAGGATCACGATCTTACCTAAGATAAGTGGGAGGGCATAAGATCGAGGATCGTAAGATCTTATCAATTCTTGATAATTTATTAGTAAAAAAATATATCTATGTTAATGATACTTCAATATATTGAAGGAGATGATTATATAACACCAAGTCATCTACCTATTAAATAAAAATAACACAAAGTCATCTAAAATAACATAATATTAAGTAGAGTTCTCATACTTTTAAGTTTTGAAGAAAGAAGTTTAATATAAAATGTTCAAGACAAGTAAACATAATAATATTAAATCATCAAAATGAATATATTCATTGGTTCTTCCATCATTGATGTCATCACCATCTATCTCCGTATCACGTTCAGGATCATTACTTTCTCCAACCAATGGAGTCATCATTCATGTCCCTTAAACCACAACCACCAGTAATTTGAATATCTAGAGGAATAGACTTTTTATGCCACTCCCTTTCCAAAATTTTAAATGTTTCTTCAATATTATGAATATTTGAAGATTCGTAAATTGTGGATGATTCATAGATGGAATTTGACCTATGGCTTTCTGATTTAGAACTAATTTCTTAGTTAATTACCTTAATAGAAGAGGATGACTTAACAGATTTATTCTTTAATTCTTGAAACATTTTATCAAAATTTTTATTGAGTGGAACAATATTCAAAGCAGTTTTATCTAAAATATTTATTAAGGGAGTTTCTTTCAGAGATTCATTAGGTTTATATTCATGAAGATCATCAACTTTATTCTCAAATTTATCTAATTGTTGCTATTGTTATTAAACTTTTATTAGTGTAATTTAGTTATTCAAAAACCTTTTTATTGGGTTCTTCTTCCTTTGGAATCTTAAAAGGAGAAGTAGTGGTTAAAGAATTTTTATGATTGATTATAACTTTCTCAGGTGGGGTATGGCTAGCAGACACACACTGGAGTCTTCCTTGACCTATTTTATATTGGAAATTACTTTAATATTCTTTTTCTAAATATCCTCAATATAATCCAGGAAAAATATATCAACTCTAAATTCTTGCATGAACGCCTTCCATTCAGCAAGGATAAATTTTTTTTGATCCATATTATATGTCTCTCTAAACCTATTTTGTCTATTGAGATTGACTGAGTCATTCATGTGTTAGATTAAACTGTCCCAATCAGGCTTGTATTCTTGGCTTAGGGTTCCTAAATTTAAAACTAAAAGTTGAGGATCAAATGGAGGTAAGACTCCTTGGAAATCAGATTCTGTTGTTGATTCAACTTCGTCAGATTGTTCAGTCTTATTATCAAAGATTGAGTGACTGACTTGAGAACTTGTGGCAATGCCTTTAAGTCTTAAATTTTTTATTTCTTGTTCCAATTGATGGATTCTAAGATCTTGATCATTATTAACAGATGATCCAAAAAAAATTTCTTGGAGTGCTAGACTGGCTAAACTCTATAATTTGAGGTTTAGAAGTGGAAGATTGAAAATTAATTTTAACAGTACCATCCGTGTACTACTAGATATAATCAATATCTTTAATTGAGTTTTTTATTTGAATGGGGTTGGCTTTCATTGGTTAAAAGCCAGTTTGTAGGCAAAGTAATATCAGACCACTTAATGGTTTTAAGAACTCTAATATTGGCATTACTTTGGCTAGATTGAATCAACATGATTTGATTTTTTAGACTCCTATTGATGGCTTGGAAATTCATATTGGTTTTGGTTACTTTGTAATGTATTCTAAAAATCAAAGCTAGGGGTTGGGCACCTTCAAGGATTTGGTAACTACTAGTTTTTATATTCAAAGTTAAAGATTTAAGAATATGAGGGTCTTTTAGACTAATAGGAAAATCTGAAAAATAATCAAAATGGATTGCGGCCAAGGAAGTTTGAGGCAATAACAGGTCTGTGATGCCCTTAGATGTTCTGGGCCGCACGCGCGCTACACTGATGTATTCAACGAGTATATAACCTTGGCCGACAGGCCTGGGAAATCTTTAAAATTTCATCGTGATGGGGATAGATCATTGCAATTGTTGGTCTTCAACGAGGAATTCCTAGTAAGTGCGAGTCATCAGCTCGTGTTGACTACGTCCCTGCCCTTTGTACACACCGCCCGTTGGTCCTACCGATTGAATGGTCCGGTGAAGTGTTTGGATCGCGGTGACGTGGGCTGTTCGCTGCCCGCGACTCGTGAGAAGTCCACTGAACCTTATCATTTAGAGGAAGGAGAAGTCATAACAAGGTTTCTGTAGGTGAACCTGCGGAAGGATCATTGTCGATGCCTTAAAAAACAACCCGTGAACGTGTTTTCAAACTCGGGTGGGCGCGGGCTCGAAAGAGCCCTCGCGCTCCCGCGTTGGGAGGCTGGCATGCTAGCAATAAAGGACGATTTAATTAATCCAAAAATATTATCATTGAATTTTGTAAATCTTGCATCTCGGAAGGCTAACAAGACAGAGGCATTCAGGCCTCTCTTTGTGAGTGGTTTAACTCCAATCTGGATTAAACCAAAGTGAAAGAAATTATGTCCTTCAATGATATGCTTAATTGCATTGAGGGAAAGTAATTGGCAAGTTTCATGCTCTTTTTCAAGAGCATGTATTTTTCCAATTATTTGTACATGATGCTGAGGCTTGAAGGAAGCAACAAGCCATGTTGATTTATAATTCTTTACTAGGGATTTTGGGTATATTCCATAACCTATGATCTACTTGAACATCTGTTAAGTGTTTAAAATGTTATTCATTAATTATGTCTGGTATTGTATTTATTGTAGACCTATTTCTACAAGAAGAATTACTTATAAATAATCTACTCATTGCTCAAAATAACTAAATTATCATTTTGATTGAAAATTTCATCATGTATTTGTATTGTCAAACCTGCTATGACTTCAATAAACTCCTATGAAATTGACTCTCTCCCCTTTGTCTTTACAACTACCCTACCCTCAGGATTTACGTATCTAAAGGTTTTATTCGGGGGCCTAAAGTAAACTAAATAGAAACTGATACGTCAGATTCATAGTTAATAAATTAAAGATTACAGAGAAATAAACATATATGAAAATAACAAGGCACTTAGGCGAAGAGTCAAATTAAAAAAAAATTATTCAAAGAAGCAAATCAGATAAAAAATTTGTTGATAAAAATAAAATACAATTTCTTAAATTTGGCCAGTTAATCATTGCTATTGTTGTAATGATTAATTACATTTTAGAGAAGCAAGTAAAAAGGATAAAGCAGATTTAAAACTTCCAAATTAATTTTACATTACTACTTGACTAAGGATAGTAAAAAGGACAAATAATGGATTTCATTTTGGAGAAATCATCATAGTCGTTGCATTATGCTGAAGAGCCATCATGATAGTTGACTTATTATTTCAAATTTCTTAATTTATTGATTATTACATTAACAACATTTTGCCAAAAGTAAATTATTTTTATTTATTCATCATCAAATGGATCCTGAAAGTCTTGAAGTGCGTCAATGGCCCATTGTGGTAGGATGCGACCCTTCTGTGTATTTTGGTCCTTTATTTGCTGAGGGGTAGCTTTTATGGCTGATTGAGTTTTTTTGGATATTTGATTTAATTGGGTGACTTGACTCTACAGATGATTCGAAGTCAGAATTATTATCATCTTCCAAAATGAGAAGCATTTTTCGGATTGATTTTTGCTTCAATTTGGATTTGGGTTTTATGACTTTTGTTTTCCCTTTGAAGAAGGTTTTGATTCTGTTTAGATTCTTTGGATGAGTTTGGATTGGGTGATTTGATATGTAGATTTGGGTTAACGGCTCACTATTTTTTGGTGGAGCTTGGGTAAAGGATTTTTTTTGCAATTTTTAATTGAGGTTGGTTATGCTTTAAATACTTATATTATACGTAATTCTACCTCTTTTAGTATCAAAGTAAAACCTGGTAGGGTATTTTCTATTGCTTAATTACTCTGCATAATTATTGTTCTTCACCGCCCATGTGGCTAGTATATTGTTGCTATTGTTGCTTAATTGCTTCTTTGAATAATTATTTTTATTTAATCTAACTCTCCGCCCAAGTGACTGGTTATATTTATAATTGATATTTCTCCGTAATCTTTATTTTTCTAACCTATGAATCTGACGTATTAGTTTCTACTTGGTTTGCTTCAGGCACCTCAATAAGACATTTTAGATACGTAAATTCTGAAGTTAGGGTAGTTGTAAAGGAAAATGGGAGAATAGTCGACATCATAGGAGGTTGTAGAAGTCATAGGGGGTTTGAGAATAAAAATACATGATGAGATTTTCAATCATAAGAATAATTTAGTTATCTTGAGTCATAAGTAGATTATTAAGAAGTAATTCTTCTTGTAGTAATATGTCTACAATAAATACAATATCAAACATAATTAATGAAGAATATTTTGAATATTTAGCACATGATTAAGTAGATCATAGGGTATGGAATATACCAAAAATCCTTAGTAAAAAAATTTATAAATCATCATGGTTTGTTGCTTCATTCAAGCCTCAGTATCATGTAAAAACAATTAAAAAATATGCTATTGGGAAAGAGCATGAAACTTGTCAATTATTTTCCTCAAATGCATTTAAACATCACATTGAAGAATGATATAATTTCCTTCACTTTGGTTTAGTCAAGTTTGGAGTTAAATCACTCATAGGAGAGGAGGCCTAAATAGCTCTGTCTTGTTAGCCTTGCTTGATGTAAGATTCATACATTTTAATGATAGTATTTTAGGATGGATTGAATCCTTACTTTTTAATGGTCCAATCCATTTTGATTATTTTCCAGGTTTGTCTGTTAGTCTAACAGACCCCCATATTCTTAAATTTTTAACTTTGAATATCAAAACTAGTGGTTACCAAATCCTTGAAGGTGTCCAACCCCTAACTTTGATTTTTAGAATACATTACAAAGTAACCAAAACCAATATGAATTTTCAAGCCATCAATAGGAGTCTAAAAAATCAAACCCTGTTGATTCAATCTTGGCAAAGTAATGCAAATATAAGAATCCCTAAAAGCGTTAGGTGGTCTGATGTTAGTTTGCATACAAATTGGTTTTTATCCAATGAAAGCCAACCCACTCCAATTTAAAGACCAATTGAAGATATTGATTATATCCAGCAGTTTGTGGATGATACTGTTAAAATTAATTTCCAATCTTTTAGTTCTACTCCTCAAATTTAAGAGTTTAGCCAGTCTAGCACTCCTAAGAATCGTTTTCTTGATCATCTGTTAATAATAATCAAGATATTAGAATCCATAAATTTAATCAAGAATAAAAAATAAAAAAATGTAAGACTTAAAGGCATAGCCTTAAGTTTTAAAGTCAGCAAGCCAACTTTTGTCAATAAGACTAACAATCTGATGAAGCTGAATCACCAACAGAATCTGATTTCCAAGCAGCCTTACCTCCTGTCAATCCTCAACTTTTAGTTTTATCCCAACACACGAATGACTCAGTCAATCTCAATAGATGAAATAGGTTTAGAGAAACATATAATATGGATTAAAGAAAAAACATCCTTGCTAAATGAAAGGCGTTCATGCAAGAATTTAGAGTTGATATATTTTTCCTTGATTTTATCAAGGATATTTATGAAAAGAATATTCAAGTAATTTTCAAGATAAAATGGGTTAAAGAAGACTCCAGTGTGGTGTCTGCTAGCCATCCCCCGCCTGAAAAAATTATAATTAATCATAAAAATTATTTAATCCCTACTTCTCCATTTAATATTTTAAAGGAAGAAAAACCCGATAAAAAGACTGTTGAAACTAAATTACACTAATCAAAGTTTAATAATAATAGAAAAATAATTAGATAAAATTGAAAATAAGTTTGATGATCTTCATGAACCAAAACCTAATGAATTTTTGAAAGAAACTCCTTTAATAAATCTTTCAGATAAAACTGCTTTGTATATTATTGATAAGTGCTTGAAAATGCACTTGAATTATTTAAAATTGTCAAACCAAATTAGATTTTGATTAATATTTTCATTTAATTAATATAATAATATTATGATTTGAAAATATTTAATTTTAATTTAGTTTAAATTATTTTTCAAGAATAAATAATTAGTCAAGATTGCAAAGGAAAGAGATGGGAATTCATGAGAATAGTCTAAGAGAAGGAGCTCAAATGATGAGTCAAAGTCAAAACCCAAACCCAAGCCGAACTGAGTCGCCAATTCATTTCTCCGCCACATGTCGCTCTCTCAAGCATTTGGAGGAGCCAAGTCGAGCCGCAAGTCGTCCCTTCCACTTTCTCTTCCAATAGATCCCATTTACTTTATTGTTGACCAATCAGATTCTAACACATCATCATACCATCACTTTCTTGTCTCCCAGACCTAAGATTTGCTCCAGCCAAAGCACTACCTTGCCGCAACGTGTCCCTTTATGTCTCCAAAGCTCTTTGTTGGGGAATTAAACAACGAAACATGTCTTCCTTTTGGTTTCCCTTGATTTAATAGTTTAGGGTCCGTTTGGAGGGGTATTTAATGTGTAACTCTCCAAATTAAGCCATTTTAATTGTTTTTACTTCATTTCTACATTTTTTAAATTATTTTTCTTTTATTTTATAATATTTTGAAAACCCTAAAATACTATAAATTGGGGGTCTTGCCTTATGTTATGCATCAAGTTTTTCTTTAATAAAATTATAGTGAAATTTAGTCGATCTTCTTCTTTTTCTTGTTCTTATTTTTCTCATACTTTCTTCTTAGAAATACTTAGCAAGATAGGCTAAATTCATTTGGTAAGGTTAGAGATGAAATTATATGTGTAGTTTCTTATTTGGTTTTGATTCTTAATGATCTTCAAGATTATAAATTTGAGTATATCATATTTCTTCTATCTTTTTCTTCAAATTATTTGTTAATATAATTGTTTTGTCAATTTCATATAAATTTAGTCATACTCTTTTTATGTGAAATTTCGCATGATATAATTATATTGATAAAATTTTGTTTATTTTATAAGTAGTATTTTATTACAATATTACCTAAGTTATATTGTCATTTTTAGATTTCTTATAAGATGATGTCATTTTCACATATGCTAAATGTAAGAAATTGACTGAAACATATACATTATTTTTTAAAATATGTTCTTTAACCCTTTATTTTCTAATTGATTATTTGGGATGTGAAATTTCTAATTGGGTAATTTAGTTAATTAAAATCTAAATAGGTAAAGGAATCATACAATGGATTATCATCACGTTATCACTTTTTATTATTGACTTTTTGTCAAATCAAATTTTCGTGTTTTAAAACAATTTTCAACAACAAAATTAAAATTTCATTCTTTTTTTATTTACTTTATTTATATCCAAAATCACTTGTCTAACATTTCTTGTTTACTTGGATACGACCGCTCAATCTATACTACATCGATCGCTTTGTTTCAACAAGTTTGGGCGTAATCAAAGTTTGGCGCCGTTGCCAGGGAGGTATTTTTTTCTAGTAAAAAATTAGTAGAGAATAAGTTGGCTAAAGAGGTAAGTGATTTTTTTTTTATTTGTTGATATAATATAATTTTAGTAGTTTTTTAAAAAAAATTCTCAAAAAAAAAAAAGAAAAAAAACTGCTCTTACTTCTTTTTGTTTAAAAAATCTGCTTTGATATTTTTTTTTTGAATGTTTTAGAAGTTTCATTGTATTTAGCATTACTTTTTTTCCCCACTAGATTTTAATATCATTAGTTATTTCTTTTTCTTTAATTTATTTAGGTTACAATTTTTTTGAAAGCTTCTCATTTAGTTAATAATTTAGGTCTCATAATTTGTGTTATTATTAGAATAGAATTAACTTAGTTTTTAATTTCTAGCAAATAATTTTCATTACAATTAAAAAAATTGTGATTGATATAAATCAATATTGTTTTGCCGAAAAAAAAGTATATGCTTAAGGAAGATTGGTACAAGTTATAATTGTGATCCCCCATACTTTCCTGGGAACCTCGGGGAGTTCTGTCTAGAAAGTTTGGGTATTAAGGTGGACCGTTATAACCTTTATAATTTAACCTGAGAACATTATTGGTGTATATTTCTTGCATCAATTAAAAAAATAAAAATTAAAAAAAATTAAATTAGGTCCATGAATCGTTATTGAGACGAACTAGGTAGATTTGCAAAGAGATAAGATAACCCTAGTGATGCTTCTTCACATAGTTCTAGTGTTCCTTCTTCTCCAAACTCGTTAGCAAATAGAAATCCATTCGAAATGGCGGAAGATGGAGAAGTCCAATAGAGGTTCTTGAATGATTATCTTCATCCAACAAGTACGACCACACCTTCATGCATCATGTTTCCCCCAAATCTACCGAACTTAGAATTCAAGTTGGGCATGATTCAACTCTTACCAACCTTTCACGATTTAGAAAATGAGAATTTGAAGAGGTGGTGGCCACCTTTCAGAACCAAGCTGGAACCGCAGATTCTGTGCAACTTAAATTTTTTCCCTTTTCCTTGAAGGATAAGGCAAAAAGCTGGTTGTATTCTATGTGACCTAGGTCGACCGGTACATGGGAAGAAATGACAACTGCATTTTTCAATAAATATTTCCCTCACCATAAGACTAATAGTCTTAAATGACAAATCTCAACCTTCATTGAGAAAGACAGTGAAACATTGTATCGAGTCTGGGACCGATAAAAAAATTTGTTAAATCAATGTCCCTATCATGGTTACGAGAGTTGGCTCCTTGTGAGTTATTTTTATGAAGGGCTTACCATCCGTGAGCGCCAATTTGTTGAAATGATGTGCAATGGATAATTTCTCCAGAAGGAACCTAAAGAAGCCTTTGAGTATCTCAACGAGTTAGCCAAAAAAGTCCACACCTAGACTGGACCTAGTACTATCGATAGTACAAGTCGATCTTGATCTTCAGGAATCTACCAACTAAGGGAAGAGGATAGCCTTAACGCTGAAATCGAGTCATTGAAAAAACAAGTCGAGGCCCTCAGAGCTCAAGCAAAGTAGAGGAATTCACATGGTCACAAGGGCATAATCATAAGAGTCGTGTTTTGTTTGTGGAGAGGTGGACCATCTAGCTAAGGATCGTGTTGCTTACAATGAGATGAGAGGAGTTTATGAGGAACAATGCAATTCTTTAGGAGCTTATAAACCCTAGCTGGAGAAACCACACAAATTTCAGTTGGAGAGATCCTAACCAAACATAACAATCGGGAGGACAATGGAGAAATGAGCAGCAACCGCAACCACCAATGCCTTACTCTTCTCCTCAATACAATGCTCAACCACCAAGGAGTTCTCTTGAGAATACTTTACAAGCTTTTATTGAGGCGCAGAGCAAGAAAAACCAGAAGTTTGAATCACTTTTCACTCAGGTAGGGAAGAAAGCAAGGAAATGAAAAGTCAGATTTCAAAGCTAACTAGAGCTCTGACTATTCATGAATGTGGAAAGTTTTCCTCCCAAGCCCAACAAAAGGGGCAACACATGGCACATACTTCTAATCCTGATGGTCAAAATCTTAAAGATGTCAATGCCATCACTACTCGTAGTAAAGTTTTGGAAGGACCAACAACATGTACTACCACTCTAAGTACTCCAATTGAAACCTCTAAGAAGAATGAGCTAACTGAATCACTAGTTAAAATGCCTTTCCCCAAGCCCTCCGTCCTACTGGAAAAGTACTGGAAAGTCAAAATGAGATCCTAGAGCACTTGACACAAGTAAAGATTAATCTTCCTTTACTATATTATTAAGCAAGTGCCTGCTCGTGCCAAAATTATAAAGGATATGTGCACTGTAAAAAGGAAGCATCATGTCAAGAAGACTGCTTTCTTGACAAAACAAGTAAGTACGGTGATCGAGCAGAAGACACCGCCAAAAATACAAAGATCCTGGTTGTCCCACAATCTCTTATCACATTGAGACTCATGAAGTCATCCAAGCTTTGCTTGACCTCGGTGCGAGTGTTAATCTCATGCCCTACTTTGTTTACTCGCAACTAGGCCTTGGTGAAATTAAGCCAATTTTTGTGGTGTTGCAATTGGCCAATCGATCAATCAAAAAGCCTCGATGTATAGTTGAGGATGTTTTGGTTCAAATTGAGAAATTATATTACCCCATTCACTTCCTTGTCCTTGATACCCAGTCTGCGGTAGGAATGGAATCAAAGATTCCCATTATCCTCGGTAGATCTTTCCTCGTCACTACAAATGCTTTAATAAACTATAGGAATGGTCTAATGAAGATATCTTTTAGGAACATGACCTTAGAAGTAAATGTTTTTCACATTGGAAAGTAGCCACATGATAATGATGAGTGTCACCAAACATTTCTAATCGACACACTCATTTTGGAGGAAGCTAATCTGAATTGCAAATCTAATAATTTTTATGATTTTCTCTATATCTCTGAATTTGAGAACTTTGGTTCGTGTGAGTTCAGTAACAATGCAGCCATTTATAACGATTCATAAGGCAGAGAGATCAAGTTTTGGCAACCATGCTTCAAAGAGCTACCTTGTGAGAAAGAAAAGACAAAACCTTCCAATGAAGAGGTCCCCAATATCAAGTTGGCCCAATTACCCGAAGGATTGAAACATGCTTTCCTGGGAGATGGTGACACATTTCCTGTTATCATTTCATCTAACCTTAATGCATCACAAGAGCAGAAATTGACCAATATGCTACGGGAGCATAAATCTTCATTAGGTTTGACGATTGTTGACATCAAGGGTATAAGCCCCTTAATATGTCACACCATATAAATTTGGAAGACGATACTATTCCTCGAAGGGATCCCCAAAGAATACTGAACCCAATCGTGAAGGAGGTTGTCAAGAATGAAGTGCTGAAGCTTTTAGACGTCGACATCATATATTCGATCGTTGATAGCAAATGGGTCAGTCCATCTCAAGTAGTTCCTAAGAAGTTTGGTGTCAGTGTAGTAGAGAATGAGAAATGGGCTTTTATCCCTACAAGAACTATGACGGGTTGGCGTATGTGCATTGACTACCAGAAGTTGAACGCTGCTACCCACAAATATCATTTTCCTCTCCTCTTCCATTCATTGACCAAATCCTTGAACGTGTGGCTAGCCATCCTTATTATTGCTTTTTTGATGGCTACTCAGGTTATTATCAGATTGAGATAGCATTGGAAGATCAAGATAAGACCACATTTACATGTCCTTTTGGTATATTTGCTTTTTGGCGTATGCCATTTGGGTTGTGTAATGCACCAGCTACCTTCCAGAGATGCATGGTGAGCATTTTTAGTGACATGATTGAAAAGTGTATGGAAGTGTTTAATGACGATTTGACTATCTTTGGCGATTCTTTTGACTCGTGCCTTTCTAACTTAGAAGCTGTTTTGACTAGATGTGAAGAAAAATGTCTCATTTTGAACTGGGAGAAGTGTCATTTCATGATATCATTAGGCATAGTCTTAGGCTACATTATTTCTGAGAGAGGGATTGAGGTTGATCAATCCAAGATTGATCTCATCTCTAATTTTCCCACTCCCAAAACTGTCAAAGATGTAAGATCATTCTTAGGCCATGCTGATTTTTATAGGAGGTTCACACTAAACTTTTTAATGATTTCTCGTCCCCTATGTAACCTCCTAGCCAAATATGTTATTTTTGAATGGACACCTAAGTGTGAGGATGAATTTCGAACACTTATAGTGAAATTAACTTCTGCTCCCATCATTCAGTCACCGGATTGGAGTTTAACATTTGAAATCATGTGTGATGCTAGTAATTTTACAATTGGAGCTGTTTTAGGTCAACGAAAGGAGGGGAAGCCTTTTGCTATCTATTATGCAAGTCAAACTCTGAATAGTGCTCAAATGAATTACTCAACCACTAAGAAGGAGTTGCTTGATGTGGTGTTCGCTCTTGACAAATTCCGTGCATACTTGATTGGTTCACCCATTACTATCTTTACAGATCTCTCTGCCCTTAAATGTCTCCTTTCTAAAAAGTATGCTAAGGCACGATTAATTCGGTGGATCCTTCTCTTGTAGGAATTTGATGTGACTATAAAGGATAAAAAAGGTGTTGAAAATGTTATCACGACTTGAATTCAGTGATTCTGTTGATGGCCTACCTATCCGTGATGATTTTCCATACGAATAACTTTTGTTGCTAGTAAGTTACCCTGTTATGCACATATTGTTAACGACTTAGTGACAAATGAAATCCTTCTGAGTGGGGTTAGCAAGATAAGAGTAAGTTTCTGGTTGAGGTACAAAATTTTTATTGGGATGATCCATATTTGTTCAAATACTTCCCTGATTAGATACTGAGGAGATGTATTCCTGAGGATGAAGTGTCTAGTGTTATGAACTTCTCTCACAATGATGCATGTGGTGGTCATTTCTCTATAAAGAAATCTGCTGCTAAAATCTTACAGTGTGGTCTTTATTGCCCCACTTTGTTCAAAGACACCAATGAGTTTTGCAGTTCATGTATAAGGTGCCAAAAGTTAAGAGCACTGTCTTGCCGTCATATGATGCCCTTGAAGCCAATTCTTGTGATAGAAATATTTGATTGTTGGGGAATAGATTTTATGGGACCACTTCCACCTTCTTCTAGTTACCTGTATATTCTCTTAGCCAAAGTTGTCAGGATCGCGATCCTGCCTAGGATTGGTGGAAGGGATTAGGATCGAGGATCATAGGATCGGATTGAGGATCGTAAGATCCTATCAATTCTTAATAATTTATTAGTAAAAAATATATCTATGCTAATGATCTTCAACATATTGAAGGAAATAATTATATAACACAAAGTCATCTACATATTAAATAAAAATAACACCAAGTCATCTAAAACAACATAATATTAAGTAGAGTTCTCATACTTTTAAGTTTTGAAGAAAGAAATTTAATATAAAATTTTCAAGATAAGTAAACATAATAATATTTAATCATCAAAATGAATGTCTTCGTTGGTTATTCTCTCATTGATGTTATCATCATCAATCTCCTTATCACGTTCACAATCATTACTTTCTCCAACCAATGGAGTCATTATTCATATCCTTTGAACCACGACCACCATCGAGGTTTTGATCATCATCACATAATTCATGTATTTCCATGTCTTTTTCTTTCTCAAAATTTTCAAACACATCACTATCACCAATATAAGAACTTAACACAAATTTCTACAAAATTGCTAACAACTCAATATTTTGAAACTCAATTTATTTCCAAAAATGCAACTCATCCATCAATGTACATACCATAAAAAACATGTGAAATTGTGATTGAAAATTTTGACCAGATTTTTGTCAGGATCGCGATTCTGATTGACCAGATTTTTATTAGATTTAATTAGTAAAATTAAAAATCTTAAATTAAAATAAGAATACCTTGAGAGACTTAGAAAGGTAATTCAAAAGAAAGAAAATACTAAGTCTAATAATAATACCGCAAGCCTTTCACAAACTCTTGAGAAATTCAACAAAGTTAAAGGAAAGAAAAAAGAAGTTACTTTAAAAGAACTTCAAAAAGAAATAAAAAATATTATAATTGAAATAAAATAATTAAAAGATTCAAACACATAAATAAGAAAAGAATTAAATCTTTTAAAAATAAATTTTTTTATTAAAAATCATGAATCTAATGAATTATGAGAACCTAGTAAAATCCCAATTTCTGATGATGAAGAACTTGTTTTTAAAATCCAAGATGATGACAACTTCCTTCAAATCTTTAATCACATCAAAATTAAGAAATGACACATAATGGTTAGAATAATAATCCAAGATTTTGATTTCACTTCAATGGCTCTTATTGATTCAGGAGCTAATTTGAATTGTAGCATGAAAGATTTGTTCCTACTAAGTACTTTAAAAAGACAAACGAATATTTGTCCTCTACAAATGATACTAGAATGCATATCAATTATGAAATCCCTAAAATTAATATTTGGCGAGACAATGTATGTTTTAAGACATCATTTGTCTTAGTAAAAAATATGACAGACAAAATCATTTTTGGTTTTATCATTCATTTCTCTTATGTATCCTTTTACAACAGAGCATGATGAGATACTTACTTATTCCATGAATGAACCTATCAAATTCAATTTTTTTTTCTTTTTCTTTTTCTCACAATGAAAAATTACAAACATTAAAAGAAAATTATGTTTATAAAATTATGATAGGTTCTTTTAAAAACTTGCATTTGGTCGTTATAAATAGAAAGTAATTCGATTTGATCTTAAAAATGCTCCAAGTATAATGAATGAAATTTTTGACCAATTCACTGATTTCTCGATTGTTTGCATTAGTAATATTTTTATTTTCTCTAAATTTGTTAAAAAGTACTGGAAACACTTTGAATTGTTTGCCAAGATAATAAAAAAATAGTTTAATTATCTCTGCAAGAAAAATCAGATTGTTTCAATCTACGATTAGATTTCGAGGATTTGAAATTTATTCATCCATTATAAAGAAATTAATTAAATCATACAATTCGCTTTATTAAATCAAGAATTTCTTTTAAAAATTTGCAAATCTGTAAAACATGTTTTGGAAAAAGTTGTAAAGACATTGCTTACAATTTTTTTTCCAGGTAACTGTAAATTTTTATCAATTTTTATTTCAATATTGAATTTATTCAAGGCATTAATAATTAATTTCCTGACTTCCTTACATGTAAATTTTTGCAGGATATCATTTCAAGATTCTATCATGACAAAATTTGAAAATTCTGACCTACTAGAATATGGGAAAGTAATACCCAGAATACTCAATCAAAATTTTTTTGAAATCAAGAAGTTCAATGGTAGGGCTATCACTTTTTGCTCAAAATTCCCATTTATCAATTATGGCCATAATGGATTTGAATATTCAAGAAATGCATGGATTGATGAATTGGATAAAATTAAAGCACAAGAATTCAAGATAGAAATTATCAAGAAATGGCAACAATGACTCCAATATACATGAATATTGTCACAATGACTATTCAAGACAACAATCATGACCAAAGCAATAATGAAGATGCAAAGTCCAAGATTACAATTGTCAGGAAATCTTTGTAATTAATGTTGAGGAAAAAGAAGAAGAGATTACAAAAGAGGAGGAAGAAGAATGCTTTGTTTTCAAAATAAGTTTTCTCTCAAAATTGTTAAGAGTGAAAAATAAGTTCTGAGAAACAAATGAGAGAGGGTAGCGTATTTATAGACAAGGAAAATAGAGTTCACCATAAACTCATCACTTACCCGCACTATTCTTTTTTACAAAAGTAAAAACATTTTACATTATATTTTTTGACTAAGAATAGTAAAAAGGACAAATAGTAGCCCAATTATTTGACAACTAGTACAATAATTGTAGAAAAAAACAAAATACAAAGATTCCTCGATAATTGTTATCTTGGACTTCATATCTTCATTATTGCTTTAGTTGGCGAAGCCATAATTGTTGTCTTGAAAAATCATTGTGACTATTGTTGTATATTGTCATTCCTTGATAATTGTTATCTCGAACTTTTATGTTTTGATTTAGATACATGTCAGAGAAATCATCATAGCCGTTACATTATGCTTGGAGAGTCATCATGATATTTGAACTTATTATTTCAAATTTCTTGATTTCTTAATTTTTTCACCAATGATATTTTGCCAAAAGTAAATTATTTTTATTTATTTATCATCACTCAAATTAATGTTATCAAATGGGTCCTTAGAGTTTTGAAATGAATCATATGCCCATTGTGGTAGGACGTGACCCTTCAATTTATTCTTATCCCTCAATTTCTGAGAGGAAACTCTTGATGATTGACCCTTTCAGATATTTGGTTTAATTGGGTGACTTGATTTTACAGATGATTCAAAATCAGAATTATTATTATCTTCCAAGAGGAGAAGCATTTTTTGGCTTAATTCTTGCTTCGTTCTAGATTTAGACTTTGTAACTTTTGATTTTCCCCTTGAAGAGGGTTTGGATTCTTTTGATGAAATTGGAATGGATGGTTTAATTTGTGGATCTGGGCTAATGGGCTAATTAATTTTTTATGGAGCCTAGGTAAAAGGATTTCTTGCTAATTTTAATTGAGGGTGGTTATTTGCAAGTTCCTGGTTAATGGAGACAATGATTTTTTGGGTATTGAATTTATCCCATCATTTAACATAATATTGTCTGATGAGGATTCCATCTTCAATTGAGTATTGCCACTTTAGGATCCAAGGTATTTTGTATTTGTTTGAAAAATTAAGTATTTGGGGAAATGAGGCCTCCATTGGTGATGGCTTGTAAACCTTTAAATATAACTTGAAATCAATTGAAAAAAGTTCTAAGGCATGACCATGAATGGACCACCATCTTAAGAACCAATTTGAAAACTAGTTTTGAAATTTTTATCAAAATTTAAAAACCATGAGTGGGAAAATCACTATTTTTATTCTGAAAAATCTTGTGCCAAGCATCAATATAGTCAAAGTAATTGTATTGTTTTTTATTTGAAAGTATTTTAAAAGCTGAAGGATGGACTTTCCAATCCTACATGGTTATGATTTTGAGAATGTAGAAGGAATGATAGATGATCTTTCTTTAAGAATTTTTTATTGAGCTAATATTTATGGATTTTATTTTTAAGAGAATGTCTCTGTAGAAACTGAGATTTATGTTATTGTGTCCATGGATATAATGGAATTTAGGAATGAAATAGGTTTTGGAAATTTGAGCAGGATCCTTCAAATGAGCAAATGACATTGCTAAAAAAGATTTTCGCTGGACATTTTTTGAAAATAATAGGATGATTTTTTGTAATTTGTAATTGGTTGGTCAAGCGATTGGGCATTAAATGGTTGAGTATTTGATAAGAGGTCAAATTGGTTGATCATAGCTGATTGGTAATTGAGTCTGATGGACTCAAATATTGTTAATTGGACTCTTTAATTTTGGCCTTAAGGGTCAATTGTTGAGTCAAAGTCTCTTCTATAATCGAACCATTCATCATTTTCACATGATTTCTAAAAGTGATACAAATTATTTTGGTTAAGGATTCCACAGCATGCCTATGAATTTTTTGAACTCGATGAGGCATGACGAAGAAAGTTCCTTCCATTATAAAAACTTCTTTGATTGTTTTGTCTAAAAATTTAATTTTAAAAATTACTTGTCCCAAAAGGTTCACAGTTAAATTTGTTTGTTATCATAATATATTTCATTATCCTTTCTCATATTTTTGAATTCGTGATGCATTGAAGTCATGCTTCAACCCAAATTCTTTCAAAACCTTATCCAATTCATCAATCCATGCATTTCTTGAAAATTCAAATCCATTATGGCCATAATTAATGAATGAGAATTTTGAGCAAAAAGTGAGCCCTGCAATTGAACTTCTTGATTTCAAAAGAATTTTGGTTGAGTATTCTAGGTTCTACCTTTCCGTATTCCAATAGGTCAGAATTCTCAAATTGCTCCATGATAGAATTTTGATATGATTTCCTGCATAAATTTATAAGAAAGAAAGTCAGGAATTGAATTATTAATGTCTGGAATAAATCAAATATTGAAATCAAAATTGCGAAAAATAGGCTGTTACCTGGCAAAACTTTATTTGGAAGTAATGTCAAAACATGTTTTGAAGAATTGCAATCAATTTTTAAAAGAAATTTTTTATTTAATAGATTATCTGGAAATTTATTATTAAATTGTATGATTCAATTAATTGTTTTAATAATGGAATGAGAGATTTCAAATCCTAGAAACCTAATGTTAGAGTGAAACAATCCGATTTTTCTTACGGAGATAATTAAACTATTTTATTTTATTATCTTGACAAAAAATTCAAAGTGTTTCCAGTATTGTTGAACAAATTTAGAGAAAATAAGAATATTCTAATGCAAGCGATCGAGAAATCAGTGAATTGGTTGAAAATTTTATTCATTGTAGTTGGAGCATTTTTAAGATCAAATGACATTAGTTTCCATTTATAACGGTCAAATGCAATTTTGTATTCATCGATTCCATTTGTCTGGATTTGTCAAGATGTATTAGGAATGTTAGTACACAAAATTTTACAAATTTTTTTAAAGCTTTTAATTTGTTTTTGAAGAGCAGAATTTTAAAGTTGTTCTTCAATTCTTTAGGATTGTATATCATCTGTAAAAAACATAATTGTTTCTCTTTACAAGAAATGAAATTCACAGTTTTAAAAATAAATTTTAGTTTTAAAATTTTTAATTTCTCATGTGAGAAAAAGAAAAAGATTTGAATTTGGCAGGTTTATCCATGGGATAAGTAATTATCCCATCATGTCCTGTTATAAATGATACATCGGAGAAATGAATGATGAACCCAAAATGATTTTGTCTGTCATATTTTTTCATAAAGACAAATGATGTTTTTAAACAGAGATTATCTTGGCAAATATGTAACTTGGAGATTTCATAATTGATATGCATTCTAGTACCAATGACAGAGAAATAATCATAGTATGTATGATGGCAGTCAGGCAAGTATGCCCCCCTCGTCTAGTGGTTTAGGACATCTCTCTTTCAAGGAGGCAGCGGGGATTCGACTTCCCCTGGGGGTAGGGTACTACGAAAGGAAGTTGATAATGAATTATCAATAATCCTAGAATTGATTCTTCTTGGGTCGATGCCCGAGCGGTTAATGGGAATGGACTGTAAATTCGTTGGCAAAATGTCTACGCTAGTTCAAATCCAGCTTGGCCCAATAATTCGCCGATCCACCATGAAATGATATAACCCTTTTGTTTTTCTCCAAAAATGTTTGATACGGAAGAATAACTAAATAAAAAAGAAAAAAATCTTATTTTCTGATATCTCTCTACTGCTATTTATTTTTATTTGCTCTATTTATTTTTTTTGTTCTTTTTCCCTCAAATTCTGATCTTGATAATGATCTCGATTTATATTAGGATCTGTAAGTAGAAAGTTTCAGAAAAGAATAAAGTAAAAGAAACTCTTTTTTTTTCATTGAAGCGACGAGGAAGCGCAGTTGTCTACGAAGCTTTTCTTCCCCCTATAGTCGTAGTACTAGGCTCGTCGCTACTTTGATTCAAAAGGTAAGCGACGGTTCCCGAATTTCTTCGATTTCCACAAGCTACCTTCAGCATCGGTAAAATCCCTATCATTAAGAAGCAGGAATGGTTGGGAAGGAGGCCCTCCCTACTTCAATGGAAAGGGGGGAATCGCCGTTTCATAGCTGCTCCTCTACAACTACCTTTCGCCCAACATGATCATGAACGAAGACAGAGAATTGCATAGATAGAAGGACGAAAGGAACCACTTGTCCTGATTGGAACGATTGAAGAAAGAAAGAGGCTGGTGGCCCCTTTCGCCCAGGGGGCATCGTCGGAGAACAATGTCGGGGACAAGGTGAGAACCTTCCGTTGGTTACGCGCTTTAAGTGTTGGTTTTTCCATATTTAGATATGGATTTATTATAAACTAACCCCACATTTTTCCCAATCTTGGAGGCTCTTATCTGTAAGTGATGTGTGGCGTGCTCTCACTCTTGTATTGGTGAATCTATCTTTGTTGCCTTCCCTCCCTGTGGTCGGTCGGTCCATCTTTCTCTTTCTTGTCGGCTCTATCTCGATCTGGCACCTGATTCGTTTATGCTTTAGCCGCTGCTGAAACTAGTTTCGGGTAAAATACCACTCGAGCAACTAACTGATCAGAGTCTTTATCTCCAACGAATGGTTCTGCACAAATTCTATTGTCTTCTTGAAGTACTTGGTAGGAATGAATTCTTCCTGCATACATTTCAGATAAGCTCTTGTATTAATAAGAGCCATTGAAGTGAAATCAAAATCTTGGATTATTATTATAACCATTATGTGTCATTTCTCAATTTTGATGTGAGTAAGGATTATTATTCTAACCATTATGGATCATCATATTGATTGTTAACAATAGGTTCTTCAACCTCATTATAAAAAATTAGGAATTTACTAGGTTATCCTAGTTCACTGGTTCATGATTTTTAACTAAATTCTCTATCTTTAAGAGATTTAATTCTTTTATTATTTATTTGTTTGAATCATTTAATTCTTTTATTTTTATTTTAATATTTTTATTTTTTTTGAAGTTCCTGTAAAGTAACTTCTTTTTCCTTTCCTTTAACTTTATTGAATATTTCAAGAGTTTGTGAAAAGCTTGCGGTATTATTAATAGACTTAGTATTTTCTTTCTTTTTAATTACCTTCCTAAGTCTTCAAGATATTCTTGTTTTAATAAAGTATTTTGAACTTTACTAATTAAATTTAACAAGAGATTTTCTTATTCTTCATTTTATTTTAAACATTAATAATATTTTGATAACAGCTATCCCCGCACCCTATAGAGATGTTAGGAGAATCATTGTCAGAACTTAAAGAGTTCAATTCGTCAGATTCAAGGGATTAAAATTCTCGTAAATCTTCATTACTACTTTCATAGTAATTTATTGATTTTATAATTCTAAAAAATTCATGTTTATCTTCTTCAGAGATTTTTAATTGATTAATTTTATTTTTTACTTGGAAAGTGTTGAAAAAATTACCATTATGGTCACATTTAGAACACTTAATCTTACTTTTATCAACCATTTTTTTTTAATTTTCTTCTTGTATAATTTTTATTCTTAATTTTCAAAATTTTATTTTTTTTGTTTGTGGTATTTTTCATATAAGGTTTGTAAATTCTTTTAGGATTATGATGACAATTTTTCCAATTCTTTTGGGAAAGTGCAATAGCAGGTAAACCATATTGCTCATAGAAATTACCTAATTTGTATTTGACAATTTTCTTTTCCTTTTTAATTTGTTTATTAATTTTCATGTCTATACACATTCTTTGACTTTCGTTTTGTATTGTAGTGATAATTTCACCGTAGGTGAGACTATTACAGCCTATATTTCCTAGGTCATCACTAATGACTGTTCTAATTTATGGGCAAATAAATTTGTCTAGCCATTGATGAATTTTTCTTTCCAAAAAGGCTGATTACTATCATCGCTAGACCTTTTAGACAAAAATATATTTTTATACCAGTCAAAATCACTTAGGGCAGGACACCTAAGATTAGTTAAGTGGGCATGAATATGCGATGTAACATTACTTGGCATTCCAATGAAATATTCAATTATTATGTAAAGAAGTGTATTGATGGTATCATGCATTGTTTCCTGATCTTCTCCAATAATTGTGGTTCCTTCAGCATCAATCTTTATCGCTGAAAGTATGACATTTTTGGATCCTTCAGTGAGATGCTTTTCTGACTAGGAATAAAGCAATCCTGTAAATCCAATAACTAAAAGCTTTATTACCTCATTGTGAGGTAAATTGTGTGTAGTAATGTTCCTGTTGGCTATCATAGCCACGTGTTATAATTTGTTGAAGACTTGTTGTTTAAAAATACCATCAATATTCTATTCATATATGTTTTCTGCAGAAACATAAAATTTATTAACTAAAGAAGATTCAGTAAATTGAATATCTTGAGGAATTTTATGCCACTTCCTTTCCAGTTTATTAATTTCTAAATTTATAATTTTTTCTTCAATATTGTGAATGGTTGAAGATTCATGGATTATGGATGATTCATAGGTGGATCTGACCTATGGCTTTTGGAATCAGAACTACTGTCTTGGTTAATTACATTAACAGAAAAAGATGACTCAACAGATTTAGTTTTTAACTCTTGAGGTATTTTATCAATATTTTTATTCAAGGGAACAATATTCAAAGTAGTTTTATCTAAAAAATTTATTAACGGAGTTTCTTTTAGAGATTCATTAAGTTATGGTTCATGAAGATCATTAACCTTATTTTCAATTTTATCTAATTTTTTTCCTATTGTTATTAAACTTTGATTAGTGTAATTGAGTTTTTCAACAACTTTTTTAATTGAGTTCTTCTTCCTTTTAAATCTTAAAAAGAGAAGCGGTGATTAAAGAATTTATGTGATTGATAATAACTTCTTCAGGTGGGGGATGGTTAGCGAACACCACACTAGAGTCTTTCTTGACCCATTTGATCGTGGAAATTACTTTAATAATCTTTTAGTAAATGTCCTCGATATAATCAAGAAAAAACATATAAACTCTAAATTCTTTCATGAACACCTTCTATTCAGCAATGATGATTTTTCTTTGATTCATATTGTATATCTATCTGAACCTATCGCGTCTATTGATATTGGTTGTATCATTCATGTGTTGGGTTAAACCCTCCCAATCAGGCTTGTATTCTTGGCGTTTAAATTTAAAACTAAAAGTTGGGGATTTACATGAGGTAAGGCTCCATGGAAATCAGATTCAGTTGATGATTCATCTTCATCAGATCATTCAGTCTCATTATCAAATATTAGCTAACTAACTTGAGAATTTGTGGCTATGCCTTTAAGTCTTAAATTTTTTATTTTTTTATTTTTTAATTCTTGTTCCAATTGATGGATTCTAAGATCTTGATCATTATTAATAGATGATCCAGAAAAAGAATTCCTAGGATTGCTAGACTGGCTAAACTCCCTGATTTGAGGATTAGAACTGGAAGATTGGAAATTAATTTTAATAATACCATTCATATACTGCTGGATATAATCAATATCTTCAATTGAGTGTTGAATTGGAGTGGGTTGGCTTTCATTGGTTAAAATCCAATTTGTAGGCAAAGTAATTTCAAACCACCTAATGGTTTTAGGAATTCTAATATTTGTATTTCTTTGGCTAGATTAAATCAACAAGGTTTGATTTTTTAGACTCCTATTGATGGCTTGGAAATTCATATTAGTTTTGGTTAATTTGTAATGTATTCTAAAAATCAAAGCTTGGGGTTGGGCACCTTCAAGGATTGGTAACCACTTGTTTTGATATTCAAAGTTAAGGATTTAAGAATATGTGGGCCTGTTAGACTAACATACAAATCTGGTAAATAATCAAAATGGATTGGACCATTACAAAGTGATGATTCAATTAATCCTAAAATATTATCATTGAAATTTGTAAATCTTGCATGTCGTAAGGCTAACAAGAGAGAGGTCTTAAGGTCTCTCCTTGTGAGTGGCTTAATTCCAATCTGGACTAAACCAAAGTGAAGGAAATTATATCCTTCTTCAATGTGTGTTTAATTGCATTAGGAGAAAGTAATTGACAAGTTTTATACACTTTCCTAAGAGCATATATTTTTTCAATTATTCTGACATGATGCTGATGCTTGAAGGAAGAAACAGACCATGCTGATTTATAAATTTGATTACTAGGGATTTTAGGTATATTCCATACTCTATGATCTATTTGATCATCTGCTAAGTAATCAAAATATTCGTCATTAATTATGTATGGTAATGTATTTTTTGTAGACCTATTGCTACTAGAATAATTACTTCTAAATAATCTACTCATTGCTCAAAATAACTAAATTATTCTTTTGATTGAAAATTTCATAATGTATTTTGATTCTCAAACCTACTATGACTTCTACAACCTCCTATGAAGTTGACTCTTCTCCCATTTGTCTTATTGGGGTGCCTGAAGTAAACTAAATAGAAACGGATCCATCAAATTCACAAATTGAAAAATCAAGATTGTAGAGAAATAATCAATTATTAAAATAATCAGTTACTTGGGTGGAGAGTCAGATTAAATAAAAATAATTATTCAAAGAAGCAATTAAGGAACAATAGCAAGAATTCCTTTATTTCAAATATGCTTAATAATTAGGCAACAATTAAGCATATTTTTACATGATTGAAGAAAATTAATTTACAACGATTAATTTGTGATCTCACTCACTAATTAATGTTGAGAAAACTTGTTTTGAAAACAAATCATTCTTCTTCCTCCTCTTTTATAATCTTTTCTTCTTTTTTCTCATTATTTATTAGTGAGTGGGAGTACTAATTAATCGTTGCAAATTAATTCCTTTAATCGTGTAAGTTTTAAATCTTACTTCAAATAACATTTTATTGTTTATTGTTGTTTGATTTCTTGCTTCTAATACACAGTCTTTAATTACTTAAATTATACGAAATTTTGTCTCTTTTGGTATCAGAGTCAAACATGGCTTTCATACCAAAGGAGGTGAAATTGCGTATAATTTAAATAATTAAATACTGGGTATTAGAAACAAGAATTCAAACGGTAAAATTGGTTAAATATTTCGTTCATTATATTGTGAAAACAAATCATTCTTTTTCCAAGATAGCTCAACTCTAAATAAAAATATATTTTTGTACCAGTCAAAATCACTTAGGTTAGAACACCTAAGATTAGTTAATTGGTCAATGATACGCGAAGTAATATTACTTTACATTCTAATGAAATTGTTCAATTATTATGTAAAGAAGTGGATTGACGACATCAGGCATTGTTTTCTGATCTTTCCAATAATTGGGGTTCCTACAACATCAATCTTTATGCCTGAAAGAATGGCATTTTTTTATTCTTCAGTGAGATATTTTCTCCATCAAGAATGAAGCATCCCTATGAATCATGTAACTAAAAGCTGTACTACCTCATTGTGAGGAAATTGTGTGTAGTAATGTAACTATTGGCTACTATAGCCATGTGCTGTAATTTGTTCAGGACTTCACGTTCAGAAAGATAATCAATATTCCATTCATATAATTTTTTTACAGAAACAGAAAATGTATTAACTAAAGAAGATTCAATAAATTGAATATCTAAAGGAAGAGGCTTTTTATGCTACTTCATTTCCAATTTATTAATTTCTAAATTTTCCTTCAATATGGTGAATGGTTGAACATTCATGGATAATGGTTGATTCAAAGGTGAGATCTGACATATCACTTTCTGAATCAGAACTACTATTTTGGTTAATTACTTTACAAGAATAAGATGACTCAACAGATTTATTCTTTAATTCTTGAAGCATTTTATCAATCTTTTTATTAAGGGAAACAATATTTGAAGCAATTTTATCTGAAACATTTATTAAAGAAGTTTCTTTTAGAGATTCATTAGGTTTAGGTTCATGAAGCTCATCAACCTTATTCTTAATTTTATCTAATTATTTTCTTATTATTATTAAACTTTGATTAGTGTAATTTAGTTGTTCGACAACATTTTTATTGGGTTCTTCTTAATTTGAAATCTTAAAAGGAGAAGTAGTGATTAAATAATTTAAGATTAATTATAATTTTCTCAGGTGCATGATGGCTAGCAGACACCACACTGAAGTCTTCCTTGACCCATTTGGTCTTAGAAGTTACCTTGATATTATTTTCATAAATATCCTCGATATAATAAAAGAAAAACATATGAACTCTAATTCTTGCATGAACGCCTTCCATTCAGCAAGGATAATTTTTCTTTGATCCATATTATATGTCTTTCTGAACCTATTCATCTATTGAGATTGATTGCGTCATTCATGTGATGGTTAAACGCCTTCCAATCAGGCTTGTATTCTTGGCTTAAAGCCATTTCCAAGACCAAATGGGTCAAGGAAGACTCCAGTGTGGTGTCTGCTAGCCATCCCCCACATGTGAATATAATAATTAATCATAAAAATTCTTTAATCACTGGTTCTCCTTTTAAGATTTCAAAGGAAGAAAAACTCAATCAAAAGGTTGTTGAACAACTAAATTACACTAATCAAAGTTTTATAACAATAAGAAAATAATTAGAAAAAATTGAGAATAAGGTTGATGATCGTCATGAACTTAAACCTAATGAATCTCTGAAAGAAACTCATTTAATAAATCTTTCAGATAAAATTGCTTTAAATATTATTCCCCACAATAAAAAGATTGATAAAATGCTTCAAGAATTGAAGAATAAATCTGTTGAGTCATCATCTTCTGTTAAGGTAATTAACCAAGACAGTAGTTCTGAATCAGAAAGTCGTAGATCCGATTCTACCTATGAATCATCCACAATTCATGAATCTTCATAAATTCATAATATTGAAGAAACATTTTAAAATTTAGAAATTAATAAATTGGAAAGGAAGTGACATAAAAAGCATATTCCTCCAGATATTTAAATTCCTGGATCATCATTTGTTTTTGTAGAAAAACTATATGAATGGAATATTGATGGGCTTTCAGAACAGGAATTCCTCAACAAATTACAGCACATGGATATGGTAGCAAACAGCTACATTACCACACATAATTTGCCTCACAGTTAGGTAATTAAGCTTTTAGTTATAGGATTCACATGAATGCTTCATGTCTGGTGGGAAAAACATCTCACTGAAGAATCCAAAAATGCCATCTTTTCAGCAATAAAGATTAATGTTGAAGGAACTTCATTTGATTTTTGATAAGATCCCTAGAGTCCACAAGTGCGGCTTCATCATTTTTCCAAATAAGTGATAATATAGTCGATCTAAAAGTTCCAGCCCCCGTTCGTGGTTGAGCATCAGAGGTTGTTCCAACTCAGTCCATAGATCTTCTTGGGAAATTTCCGCTTGGGGGGATTGCACAGCAGGATTGCGATGACCTGGAGCCATTCCTCCTCTTTTATAATGTCTACATTCCATAGATCCACACATTATTGGAGAAGATCAGGAAGCAATGCCTGATACCATTAATACCCTCTTCTACACAATAATTGAACATTTCATTGGAACGCCAAATAATGATACTTTGTGTATCCATGACCAATTAACCAATCTTAGGTGTCCTACCATAAGTGAATTTGATTGATATAAAAATATATTTTTGTCGAGAGTAATGTCCGGGGATGATAGTAATTAGCCTTTTTGAAAAGAAAAATTCATCAATGGCTTACCACATTTGTTTACCCACAAAATTAGAACATGATGACCTATAAAATATAGACTATAATAGTTTCACATACGGTACAATTATCACTACAATATAAAAAGAATGTCTATGAATGTGTATAGACATGAAAATCTACAAACAAAATAAAAAAGAAAAGAACTGTCAAATATGAATTAAGTAATTTCTGCGAGTAATATGGTTTACCTACTATTGTTCCTTCCAAAAAGAATAGGAAAATTTCTAATCTAAATCCTAAAAGAATTTACAAATCTTATAGCGACAAACAGAAAAATAAAAATTTTTACAAATACTTTTCTAAGAATAAAAATTATTCAAGAATAAAATTTCAATAAAAAGTTGTTGATAAAAGTAAAATTGAGTGTATTAAATGTGACCAGAATGGTCATTTTTCCAATACTTTCCAAGTAAAAAATAAAATTAATCAATGAAAAATTTATGACGAAGATAAATAAGAATTGTTTAGAATTATTGAATCAATATATTACTATGAAAGAAGTAATGAAGGTTTAGGAGAATTCGAATCTCCTAAATCTGACAAATCAAACTCTTCAAGTTCTGACATTGATTCTCCTAACATCTCTATGAGGTGCAGGGATTGCTATTGCCAGAAAAATGTTAATGTTTTAAATAAAAATGAAGAACAAAATTATTTTTGTTAGATTTATTTAGTAAAATTGAAATTCCTAAATTAAAACAAGCCATGAAAGACTTAAGAAGGTAATCTAAAAGAAAAAAAATACTAAGTCTAATAGTAATACTGCAAGCCTTTCACAAACCCTTAAAATCAACAAAATTAAAAGAAATGTAAAAGAAGTTACTTTACAATAACTTCAAAAAAAAATAAAAAAATATTAAAATTGAAATAAAAAAAATTCAAATATTCAAATACAGAAATAACAAATGAATTAAATTTTTTAAAAATAGAGAATTTAATTAAAAATCATGAATACAATGTATTGGAGAACTTAGTAAATTTTCAATTCCTGATAATGATGTTGAAGAACCTCATTTTTAGGAAGTCGCCCTTACTTCCGCCAAATCTTTAATCACATCAAAATCAAAAAGTGGCACATAATAGTCAGAATAATAATCCAAGATTTTGATTTCACTTTAATGGCTCTCATTAATTCAGGAGCTGATGTGAATTGTATGCAGGATGGACTCGTTCCTACCAAGTATCAAGAAAACAAAAGAATCTTTGTCATCTGCAAATGGTACGAGAATGCATATCAATTATGGAATCTCTAAAGTTCATATTTGCCAAGATAATGCATGTTTTAAAACATCATTTGTTTTAATAAGAAAATGACAGGTAAAATTATTTTGGGTTTATCATTCATTTCCTGCTATATTCTTTTATAACAGAACATGATGAGATCATTACTTATCTCATGGTAAACCTGTTAAATTCAAATTTCTTTCTTTTTCTTATAATGAGAAATTGAAAACTCTAAAACAAAATTTTGTTAAATTTCATTTCTTGTAAAGAAAAATAATTATGTTTTCTGAAAGATGAAATTAAATTCAAAAGAATTGAAAAATATCTTCAAAATCCTGCTCTTTAAAAATAAATTAATATTTGTAAAAAACATTGTACTGACATTTCTAATACATTTTGGCAAATCCCGACAAGTGGAATTGCATTTGGTCGTTATTAATGGAAAGTAATGCCATTTGATCTTAAAAATGCTCCAAGTGAATTCCAGAATATAATGAATGCAATATATAGCAAATTTTCTAATTTCTCGATTGTTTGCATTAATGATATTCTTATTTTCTCTAAATTTATTTAACAACACTGGAAACTCTTTGAATTGTTTGCCAAGATAATAAAACAAAATAGTTTAGTTATCTCTGCAAGAAAAATAAAATTGTTTCAATTTAAGATTAGATTTCCAGAATTTGAGATATGTCATTCCATTATTAAAGAAATTAATCAAATCATAAAATTTAGTAATAAATTTCAAGATAATCTATTAAATAAAAAAATTAAAAATTGATTGCAAATTTACAAAACATGTTTTGACATCACTTCCTTCAATAAATTCAATATTGAAATAAAAAATCATAAAAATAGACCGTTACCTGGCAAAACTTTCTTTTAGAAATCATTTTAGAATTCTACCATGAAGGAATTTGAGGATTCTGATCTACTGGAATATGGGAAGGTAAAACTCAGAATACTTAATCAAAATTCATTTAAAATCAAGAAGTTCAATGGTAGGGCAATTGCTTTTTGCTCAAAATTCATGTTCATTAATTATGATCCTAATGGATTTGAATATTCAAAAAATACATGGATTGATGAATTGGATGAAATTTTGGAAGAAGTTGGGTTGAAGCATGACTTCAATACAACACTAATTCAATGGTATGAGAAATGTGGAAAAATAGATTTTCACAAAGATAATGAAATATGTTATTATGATAGAAAAGTTTTTAACTGTGAACCTATTGGGTCAAACATTTTTTTAAAATTGAATTTTCAAACAAACAATAAAAAAATTTCTGGAAGGAACTTTCTTCGTCATGCCTGATGGATTTCAAAAATGTCGTAGGCATATTGTAGAATCTTTAACTAAAAGAATCAGTATCACTTTCAGAAATCATGTAAGAGTGATGAATGGTTCGACTATATAAGAGGTATCTTCTACTCCTAACCAATCCCAAATAACATTACTTGAGTCCACTAAACCCAATTATCAATCAACCCTAGTAAACCAATTTGACCCCTTCTCAATTACTTAACCCTTTGATGCCCAATCGCTTGACCAACCAATTACAAAATCATTTTCTTATTTCTGAAAAACACCCAACAAATATCTTTTTCATATTGAGTTTTCATTTGCTCATTTAAAGGATCCTGCTAAAATTGCCAAACCCTATTTTGTTTCTGAACTCCATTATGTCCATGGACACAAAGATAAAATTCTTAGTTTCTACAGAGACATTCTCTTAGAAACAAAATCCATAAGTATTAGCTCAACCAAAAGTTCTGAAGGAAATATCCTCTATCATCTCTTCTACATTCTCATAATCATAACAATAAAGGATTGGAAAGTCCAACCTTCATCCTTCAAAATTCTTTTAAATAAAAAATAGTATAATATTTTGACTATATTGATGCTTGGCACATAATTTTCCTGCATCAAAATAGTGACATTTCTAACTCTTGATTTTTAAATTTTGATAAAAATTTCAAAGTTAGTTTTCTAATTTGGTTCTTAAAATGGTGGTCCATTCATGATCCTGCCTTAAAACTTTTTCAATTGATTTACAATAATATTTTAATTTATTTTTAAAGGTTTACAAGCCCACACCAATTAAGGCCTCCTTTCCCCAAATACTTTTTTCAAAATAAATACAAAATCTATTGGATCCTAAAGTGGCAATACTCAATTAAAGATGGAATCCTTACCAGACAATATTATGTTAAATTATAAGATAAATTCAATACCCAAAAAATAATTACCTCCATCAACCATGAATTTACAAATATCCACACTTAGTTAAAACTGACAAATCCTACCCAGGCTCCATTAAAAATTAATGAGCCCATTAACCCAGATCCAGAAACCAAATCATCTAGTTCATGCAAAGAATCCAAACCCAAATCAAAACTCTCTTTAAAGGGAAAATCCAATGCCAAAAAGCCTAAATCCAAATTGAAGCAAGAATTATTCTAAATAATACTTCTTCTTTTACAAGACAATAACAATTCTGGCTCTAAATCATCTGTAGAGGCAAGCACTCAATTCAATAAAAAATCCAAAAAGTCCAACCATCAAAGGCTTCCCCTCAGCAATTGAATGACCAAAATATACAAAAGGTTCGCGTCCTACCATAATGGGCTTATGACACATTTCAAGACTATCAGGACCCGTTTGATAATGTTAATCTCAGTAATGATGAATAAAAATAATTTACCTTTGGCAAAATTCCAATGTTCAAATCAAAGAATCAAGTAACTTGAAGATATATCTTGATGACTCTCCAGCACAATGCAAACAATCCTGATCCAAGATAGCTCAAGTGCTCCAATACACAACAATAGTCACAATGATTTTTCGAAAACAACGATCATGGCAAAGCAATAATAAAGACGGAACGTCCAAGATTACAACTATCAAGGAATCTTTGTAATTTATCTTTTTCTGTAATTATTATACTAGCTGTCAAATAATTAGTCAACTATTTATCATTTTACATTAATTAATCAAAAGTAGAAATGTAAAATGTTTATACTTTTACAGAAAAGAATAGTGTGGTAACTGATAGGTTCCTGGTGAACTTCACTTTCCTTGCCTGTAAATAGGCTACCCTCTCCCATTTGTTTCTTAGAACTTGTTTTCACTCTTAACGATTTTGAGAGAAAAACATGTTTTGAAAACAAAGCATTCTTCTTCCTCATCTTCTGTAATCTCTTCTTATTTTTTCTCAACATTAATTAGTGAGCGGGAGCACTACCAATTAATCGTTTCCAATTAAATTTCTTCAATACTTGTAAGTTTTAAATCTTACTTCAAATAGCAATTTTACTTGTTTCTACAACAAGTTTTTAATTACTTAAATTATACGCAATTCTGCCTTTTTTGTAGGGGGCATTCCGAGAAACTTGTTTTGAAAATAAAACAATCTTTCTTCCTCCGCTTTTGTAATCTTTTCTTCTCAACATTCTTGCTTCTTGTTGTTGTTGTTGAAAACAAAGAATTCTTCTTCCTCCTCTTTTGTAATCTATTCTTCTTTTTCTTCAACATTAGTTAGTGAGCGGAAGCACTAATTAATTGTTGTCAATTAATTATCTTCAATATTTATAAGTTTGAATTAATTTTTATTTCTTTTTACTATTGCTTAATTGCGTATTTAATCTGAGTCTCTCCTTTGCCTTTAGAAGTAAAATTGTGTATTTAGGCTAACACGCCTAAATACCTCTAATACTCCGTCTTAAATACTTAAATTATACGCAATTTCGCCTCTTTTGGTATTAAAGTCAAACCTGGTATGGTATCTACTATTGCTTATTTACTTTGCATAACTATTGTTCTTCACCACCCTAGTGGTTGGTATATTGTTGTTATTGTTGCTTAATTGCTTCTTTAAATAATTATTTTTATTTAATCTGACTCCCCACCCAAATGGCTAGTAATTTTTATAAATTGATTATTTCTCTATAATCTTTGTTTTTCTAATATGTGAGTCTAACGTATCAGTTTCTATTTAGTTTACTTCAAGCACCCCAATTAGACCTTTTATATACGTAAATCCTGAGGGTAGGGTTGTTGTAAAGGAAAAGGGGAGAAGTGTCAACTTCATAGGAGGTTGTAAAAGTCATAATTGTTTTGAGCATCAAAATACATGATGAAATTTTCAATTATAAGAATAATTTAGTTATCTTAAGTCATGGGTAGATTATTTAGAAGTAATTCTTCTTGTAGCAATAGGTCTATAATAAATACAATACCAGACATAATTAATGAAGGACATTTTGAATACGTAGCAAAAATGTTCAAGTAGATCATAAGGTATGGAATATACCCAAATCCTTAGCAAAGAAATTTATAAATCAATATGGTTTGTTGCTTCCTTCAACTCAGCATCATGTAAAAATAATTGAAAAAAATATATTCTCTTGGAAAGAGCATGAAACTTGTCAATTACTTTCTTCTAATACAATTAAACATCACATTGAAGAAGGATATAATTTCATTCACTTTGGTTTAGCCCCGATTGGAGTTAAACCACTAACAAGAAAATGCCTAAATACCTGTCTTGTTAGCCTTGCGAGAGGCAAGATTTATAAATTTTAATGATAGTATTTTAAGATTAATTGAATCTTTACTTTGTAATGGTCCAATACGTTTTGACTATTTTTCAGATTTTGTCTGTTAGTCTAACAGACCCTCATATTCTTAAATTTTCAACTTCAAAAATTAGAACTAGTGGTTACCAAATCCTTGAAGATGACCAACCCCGAGCTTTGATATTTAGAATACATTGCAAAGTAACCAAAACCAGTATGAATTTTCAAGCCATCAATAGGAGTCCAAAAAATCAAACCTTTTTTATTCAATCTAGTCAAAGTAATGCAAATATTAGAGTTTCTAAAACTCTTAGGTGATCTGATATTACTTTGCCTACAAATTGACTTTTAACCAATGAAAGCTAACCCACTCAAATTCAACGCCCAATTGAAGATATTGATTATATCTAATAGTACATGGATGGTACTGTTAAAATTAATTTCTAATCTTCCATTTCTAATCCTCAAATTGGGGAGTTTTGCTAGTCTAGTAATCCTAGAAATTCTTTTCTAGATCATCTATTGATAATGATCAAGATCTTAGAATTCATCAATTGAAACAAGAATTAAAAATAAAAAAAAATAAAAAATTTTAGACTTAAAGGTATAGCCATAAGTTCTTAAGACAATCAACCAATCTTTGATAATAAAACTGAACAATCTGATAGAGCTGAATCATTAATTGAATTTGATTCCCAAGGACCCTTACCTCATGTCAATCCTCAACTTTTAGTTTTAAATTTAGGCACCCTAAGCCAAGAATACAAGCCTGATTGGGAGGGCTTAACACAACACATGAATGGCCCTGTAAATCTCAATAGACGAAATAGGTTAGACATAATATGGATCAAATAAAAATTATCCTTACTGAATGGAAGGCGTTCATGCAAGAATTTAGAGTTGATATATTTTTGCTTGATTATATCGAGGATATTTATGAAAAGAATATTAAAGTCATTTCTAAGACCAAATTGGTGATATGTTTTTCCTTGATTATATCGAGGATATTTTTGAAAAGAATATTAAAGTAATTTCCAAGACCAAATTGGTGAAGGAAGACTCCAATGTGGTATCTGTTAGCCATTCCCCACCTAAAAAAATTATAATTAATCATAAAAATTCTTTAGTCACTACTTTTTCTTTTAAGATTTCAAAGGAAGAATAACCCAATCAAAAGTTTGTTGAACAACTAAATTACACTAATCAAAGTTTAATAAGAATAGAAAATAATTAGATAGAATTGAGAATAAGGTTGATGATCTTCAAGAACCTAAAACTAATGAATTTCTTAATGAAACTCATTTAATATATCTTTTAGATAAACTACTTTGAATATTGTTCCCCTCAATAAAAATATTGATAAAATACTTCAAGAATTAAAGAATAAATATGTTGAGTCATCATCTATTGTTAAGGTAATTAAAAAAGACAGTAGTTCTAGGAGCATCCGTCGACAAAAGGATCACCCTAAGATGATCATCACATGGCTATTGAGAATGAATCAAATCAGATGGTTCTATTTCTCAATCTTTCTGACTTGCTCCTACGGAACCAAGGTCGAAAAGATTGAGAAAAATCAGTCATTCACAACCACTGATGAAGGATTCCTCTTAGAAAGCTATACGCCAGATTTCACATATGAATAATCCACAATTCATGAAACTTCAAACATTCATAATATTGAAGAAACATTTAAAAATTTAGAATTTAATAAATTGGAAAGGAATTGGCATAAAAAATCTTATTCCTTCAGATATTCAAATTACTAAATCATCTTTAGTTAATCAATTTTCTATTTATGCAGAAAAAATATATGAATGGAATATTGATGGCTTTCGGAACAAGAAGTCCTCAACAAATTACAGCACATGGCTATGGTAGCCAACAATTAAATCACCACACATAACTTACCTCACAATGAGATGATAAAACTTTTAGTCACTCAATTCACAAGAATGCTTCATTCCTGGTGGGAAAAGCATCTTACTGAAAAATAAAAAAAAATACCATTCTTACAGCAAAAAAGATTGCTGAAGGAACCCCAATCCTTGGAGAGGATCATGAAACAATGCATGATGTCATTAATACCCTCTTTTACACAATAGTTGAACATTTTATTGGGATGCCAAGTAATGTTACTTCGCATATTCACGACCAATTAACCAATCTTAGGTGTCATACCTAAATGATTTTGACGGGTACAAAATAATAGTTTTGTCCAGTGTAATGTCTAGGGATGATAGTAATCAACCCTCTTGAAAATAAAAATTCATCAATAACTTACCTAATTTGTTTGCTCACAAAATTAGAACAGTCATTGGTGATGACTTAGGAAATATAGACTATAATAGTCTCAACTACGGTACTATTATCACCACAATACAAAAAAAAGCTCTACGAATGTATATAGACATGAAAATTAATAAGCAAATTAAAAAAAGAAAAGAAAACTACCAAATATGAATTAGGCAATTTCTGTGAGTAATATGGATTACCCGCCATTGCTCTTTCCCAAAAGAATATGAAAAATTCACATCTTAAGCCTAAAATACTTACAAACCCCATAGAAAAAAATTTCACTAAAACAAAAACAAAGATTTTGACAAATACTTTTCTAAGAATAATAATTTTTCAAGAAGAAAATTCAATAAAAAATTATTGATATAAGTAAAATTAAATGTTTTAAATGTGGTCAGAATGATTATTTTTCTAACACTTGCCAAGTAAAATATAAAATTAATCAATTAAAATCTCTGAAGAAGATAAACAAGAATTGTTTAGGATTATAGAATCAATAGATTACTATGAAAGTAGTAATGATGATTTAGGAGAATTTGAATCACCTGAATCTGACGAATCAAACTCTTCAAGTTCTCACAGCGATTCTCCTAACATCTCTATAGAGTGTAGGGTTAGCTATTGTCAAAAAAATATTAATGTTTTAAATTAAAATGAAGAACAAAAAAATATTTTATTAAATTTAATTAGTAAAATTAAAAATCCTCAATTAAAATAAGAATACCTTGAAAATACTAAGTCTAATAATAATACTATAAGTTTTTCACAAACTCTTGAAAATTTTAACAAAATTAAAGGAAAGGAAAAAGAAGTTGCTTTACAAGAACTTTAAAAAGAATTAAAAAAATATTAAATTGAAATAAAAGAATTAAATGATTCAAACACAGAATAATTAAATAATTAAATCTTTTAAATATAGAAATTTTAATTAAAAATCATGAGTCTAGTGAACTAGGAGAACCTAGTAAAACCCAAATTTCCAATGATGACGAACCTGTTGTTAAAATCCAAGATGATGACAAATTCTTTCAAATCCTTAATCACGTCAAAATTAAGAAATGACACATAATGGTTAGAATAGTAATCCAAGATTTTGATTAAACTTCAATGGCTCTAAATGATTCAGCAGCAAATTTAAATTGTATGCCGGAACGATTTGTTCCTGCCAAATACTTCAAAAACACAAAAGAATCTTTGTCATCTGTAAATGGTACTAGAATGCATATCAATTATGAAATCCCTAAAGTTCATATTTGCCAAGATAATGTATGTTTTAAAACATCATTTGTCTTAGTAAAAAATATGATAGAAAAAATCATTTAGGGTTTACCATTCATTTCTTTGATGTATCCTTTTACAACAATGCATGGTGGGATAATTACTTATCCCATGAATGAACCTGTCAAATTCAAATTTCTTTCTTTTCCTGACAATGAGAAATTGAAAATATTAAAACAAAATTATGTTTATAAAATTGTGAATTTAATTTCTTGTAAAGAAAAACAATAATGTTTTCTACAAGATGAAATAAAATTCAAAAGAATTGAAGAACAAATTCAAAATTCTACTCTTCAAAAACAAATTAAAAGTTTTAAAAAGAAAATTTGTAAAAAAATTGTGCACTGACATTCCTAAAATATTTTGGCAAATCCAGACAAATGGAATTGATGAATGCAAAATTACATTTGGTCGTTATAAATGGAAAGTAATGTCTTTTGATCTCAAAAATGCTCCAAGTACAATGAATGTTATTTTCAACCAATTCAATGATTTTTTGATTATTTGTATTAGTAAAATTCTTATTTTCTCTAAATTTGTTAAACAATACTAGAAGCACTTTGAATTGTTTGTCAAGATAATAAAATAAAAAAGTTTAATTATCTCTACAAGAAAAATCAGATTGTTTCAATATAAGATTAGATCTCCAGGATTTGAAATTTATTATTCCATTATTAAAGCAATTTAATCAAATAATACAATTTGTTTTATTAAATCCATAATTTCTTTTAAAGATCGATTGTAAAATTGCAAAACATGTTTTGGAAAAAGATGTAAAGACATTGCTTCCAAACAAAATTTTTCCAGGTAATAGTCAAATTTTATCAATTTTGATTTCAATATTGAATTTATTCAAGGCTTAAGGATTAATTTCCTAACTTCCTTACTTCTAAATTTTTGCGGGAAATCGTTTTAGAGATTTTGTCATGACAGGATTTGAAAATTATGACCTACTAGAATATGGGAAGGTAAAATCCAGAATACTAAATCAAAATTCTTTTGAAATCAAGAAGTACCATGGTAGGACTGGCGCTTTTTTTGCACAAAATTTTCATTTATTAATTATGGCCATAATAGATTTGAATATTTAAGAAATGCATGGATTATTGAATTAGATAAGATTTTGGAAGAAGTTAGGTTGAAGCATGACTTCAATGGAGCACTAATTCAATGGCATGGGAAAGGTGAAAAATAGGATTTCACAAGAATAATGAAATCTGTTATGAAAATAGAAAAAATTTAATTGTGAACCTTTTGGGACAAACAATTTTTTAAATTAAATTTTCAGACAGCAATCAAAGAATTTTTTATATTGAATGGAACTTTTTTTGTCATGCCTGGCGGATTTCAAAAAAGTCCTAATTGGCCCTTAAGGCCCAAATTAAATAGGAGTCTTCTACTCCTAACCAAACCCAATTAACAATAATTGGGCTCATCAGACCTAATTACTAATCAACCTTGATCAACCAATTTGACCCTTACTCAATTTCTCAACCTTTCAATGCCCAATCATTCAATCAACCAATTACAAAATATAAAAAATCATCTTCTTATGTCAGAAAAATGTCCAGTAAAAATCTATTTCATATTGAGCCTCTTGCTAATTTGAAAGATTATGCTGAAATTGCAAAAGCCCATTTTCTTTCTGATTTCCACTTTATCCCTAGCCACAGAGACAAAATCTCAGTTTTTATAGAGACATTCTCTTAGAAACTAAATCCATAAATATCAGCCAAATCAAAAATTCTATAGGAAGGATCCTCTATCACTCCTTCTATATTCTCAAAATCATAACCATGGAGGATTGGAAAGCCCATCATGTAAGTCTAAAAATTTCTTTTATATAAAAACAATATAATTATTTTGACTATATGGATGCTTGGCACACTATTTCCCTGTATAAAAATAATGATTTTTCTCACTCATGATTTTTAAAATTTGATAAAAATTTCAAAATTAGTTTTTCAAATTAGTTCTTAAAATGGTGGTCCATTCATGGTCATGTCTTAGAACTTTTTTCAATTGATTTATAACAATACATTAATTTATTTTTAAAGGCTTACAAGCCCTCACCAATTGAGGCCTCATTTTCCCAAATACTTTATTTTTCAAAGAAATATAAAATACATTAGATCTTAAAGTGAAAATACTCAATTGAAAATGAAATCCTCACCAAACAATATTATGTTTAATGGTGGGATAAATTTAATACGCGGAAAATAATTTTCTCCCTTAACCATACATTTACAACTGTCCATCCTAGCCTAAAATTGATTAACCCTTTTACCCAGGCTCCATTAAAAAATAATGAGCCCATTAATCCAAATCCACAAATTAAACTATCTAGTCCAAATTCATCCAATTTATTTACAACAATACTTTAATTTATTTTTAAAGGCGTACAAGCCCTCACCAATTGAGAATTCATTTTCCCAAATACTTTGTTTTTCAAACAAATATAAAATATATTAGATCTTAAAGTGACAATACTCAATTGAAGATGAAATCCTCACCAGACAAAAAATTATGTTAAATGATGGGATAAATTTAATACGCAGAAAATAATTTCCTCCCTTAACCACGAATTTACAACTGTCCATCCTAGCCTAAATTGATAAAACCCTTTTACCCAGGCTCCATTAAAAAATAATGAGCCCATTAATCCAAATCCACAAATTAAACTATCCAGTCCAAATTCATCCAATGAATTGAAACCCGAATCCAAACCATCTTCAGAGGGAAAATCAAAAGCCACAAAGCCGAAATCCAAATTGAAGCAAGAATTAGTCCAAAAAATGGTTCTCCTTTTAGAAGACAATAACAATTCTGACTCTAAATCATATGAAGAGTTAAGTCACCCAATTAAACAAAATATCCAAAAAAAACTCAATCATCCAGAAAGGCTACCCTTCAGCAATTGAAGGACCAAAATACACAGAAGGGTCGCATCCTACCACAATGGGCCTATGATGCATTTCAAGACTTTCAGGACATGTTTGATGATATTAATCTCAGTGATGATAAATAAAAATAATTTACCATTGGCAAAATGACAATGTTGAAATTATCAAAAATCAAGAAGTTTAAAGATAATATCATGATGACTTTCCAGTATAATGCAACAGTCATAATGAACTTCAAGAAAAACAATAATTAATAATCAAAGCACTAGAATCCAAGATAGTAATTATCAAAGAATGCAGCAATGACTTCATATACATCAATAGTCACAATGAATTTTCAAGACAACAATCATGACCAGAGCAATAATAAGATGCAAAGTCCAAGTTACAATTACCAGGGAATCTTTATAATTTGTCTTTTTCTGTAATTATTGTACTAGTTGTCAAATAATTAGGTAACTATTTGTCCTTTTACTTTAATTAGTCAAAAGTAGAAATGTAAAATATTTTTACTTTTGTAGAAAAGAATAATGCAGGTAAGTGATGGGTTCCTAGTAAACCCCACTTTCCTTGCCTATAAATAGGCTGGCCTCTCCCATTTGTTTCTCAGAACTTATTTTTCACTCTTAAAAATTTTGAGAGAAAACTTGTTTTGAAAATAAAACATTCTTCTTCCTCCTCTTTTGTAATCTTTCTTCTTTCTTCTCAACATTAATTATTGACCAGGAGCACTAATTAATCGTTGCAAATTAATTTTCTTCAATCTTCTAAGTTTTAAATCTTACCTCAAATAATAATTTTACTGTTTATTGTTGTTTAAAGGTTCTCTAATACCCAGTCTTAAATACTTAAATTATACATAATTTCACCTCTTTTGGTATTAAAGTCAAACCTGGTATGGTATCTATTATTGCTTATTTACTTTGCATAACTATTGTTCTTCACCACCCTAGTGGTTGGTATATTGTTGTTATTGTTGCTTAATTACTTCTTTGAATAATTATTTTTATTTAATCTGGCTCTCCGTCCAAGTGGCTGATTATTTTTATAATTGCTTATTTCGCTATAATCTTGTTTTTCTAATATGTGGATTTGACGTATCAGTTTCTATTTGGTTCGCTTCACGCACCCCAATAAGACCTTTAAGATATGTAAATTCTGAGGGTAGGGTAGTTGTAAAGGCAACGGTGAGAGTAAGATTAAATAAAAAGGATAAATAATTGCCTAATTAGTTGACAACTAGTACAATAATGGAAGAAAAAGATACAGATTTCTTGATAATTGTTATCTTGGTCTTCGTGTCTTCATTCTTGGAAGTCATAATTGTTATCTAGAAAAGTCATTGTGACTATTATTGTATATTGGAGAGTCATTGTTGCCTTTTCTTGATAATTGTTATCTTGAACTTTGTGCCTTGATTTCATGTTGGAGAAATCATCATAGTCGTTGCATTATGCTGAAGAGCCATCATGATAATTGAATTATTATATCAAATTTCTTGATTTATTGATTATTCCGTCAATGACATTTTTCTAAAAGTAAATTATTTTATTTATTCATCATCACTCAGATCATAATCAAATAGATCCTGAGAGTCTTGAAATGAGCCATAGGCTCATTGTGGGAGGACGCGACCCGTCTGTGTATTTTGTTCCTTTAATTCCTTTAATTCATGGCAAATGGAGGCAATAGAGTATTGAATTTATTCCACCATTTAATATAATATTGTCTGATGAAGATTCTATCTTCAATTGAGTATTTTCATTTTAGGATCCAAGGTATTTTGTATTCATTTAAAAGACAGTATTTGGAGAAAGGAGAACTCAATTGGTGAGGGCTTCTAAACCTTTAAAAATAAATTAAAAAATTATTGTAAATCAATTGAAAAAAGCCCTAAGACAGGACCATGAATGGGCCACTATCTTTTGAACCAATTTGAAAAACTAGTTTTGAAATTTTCATCAAAATTTAAAAACCACGAGTGGGAAAAATCACTATTTTGATGCAGGAAAATCATGTGTCAAGCATCAATCTAGTCAAAATAATTATATTATTTTTTATTTGAAAGTATTTTGAAAGCTGAAGGATGGGCTTTCCAATCCTCCATGGTTATGATTCTTAGAATGTAGAAGGAATGATAGAAGATCTTTCCTTCATAACTTTTGATTGAGCTAATATATATGGATTTTATTTTTATGAGAATGTCTCTGTAGAAACTGATATTTTTGTTCTTGTGTTCATAGACATAATGGAATTTAAGAATGAAATGGACTTTGGCAATTTGGGCAGAATCCTTTGAATGAGAAAATGAAGACTCAATATGAAAGAGATTTTTGTTGGGTGTTTTTTGAAAATAAGATGATGATTTTCTGTATTTTGTAATTGATTTTTCAAGTGATTGGGCATCAAAAAGTTGAGTAATTAAAAATGAGTCAAATTGTTGGACTAGAGCTAGTTGGAATCTGAGTTTGATGAACCCAAGTATTGTTAATTGGGCTTGCTTAGGAGTAGAAGACTCCTCTTTAATTCGGGCCTTAAGGGCCAATTGTGGAGTCAGAGACTCCCCTTTATTTATGTTTTTAGGCTTGTGGCCTAGACCCCATCTCGACTACCCTGTAAAATTTCAAAAATAAGGAAGTCAAGAATTGAATTATTAATGTCATGAATAAATTCAATATTAAAAATGTAAAGAATAAACTGTTATCTGACAAGAATTTGTTTGGAAGCAACATTTTTACACCTTGTTCCAAAACAAGTTTTGCAAATTTGCAGACAATTTTTAAAAGAAATTTTTTATTTAATAGATTATCTTGAAATTTATTAGTAAATTATATGATTCGATTAATTGTTTTAATAATGAAATGATAGATCTCAAATCCTAGAAATATAAACTTAGATTCAAACAATTTGATTTTACTTGCAGAGTTATAGACCATTTTGCTTTATTTTCTTAGCAAACAATTCAAGATGTTTCTAATACTGTTCTATTGATTTAGAGAAAATAAGAACATCATCAATATAAACAATTAAGAAATTAGTAAATTGATTAAAAATTCCATTCATTATATTCTAGAATGCACTTGGAGAATTTTTAAGACCAAAAGGCATTACATTTCATTAGTAATGGCCAAATTGAGTTACAAATATAGTTTTATATTTATCATTTTTATTTATTTGGATTAGCCAGAATTCAAATTTCATGTTAAACTTAGATAATACAACATCTCCAAGTCTGTTAATTAAGCCATTTTATTTGGTATTGGATATCTCATCCATTCGAAAACATTGTTAAGTGACTTGTAATTAATTGCTAAGCGAAGATCTCCTCGTTCAATTTTGCTGGCCTTTTGGACATAAAATCTCGAGCAAGACCAAGGAGATTCGCTCCTTCTAATAATATTTTTATTGAGCGGTTCTGCAATTTCTTTCTTACATAATTTCAGTATTTTCAGAATTTATCTGAATTGGTCATGTCTTTGTAGGGATATTTTTTTCATCAAATCCTTTAATGTAAGGCAGACTGATAGTATGATGCTTCCTGTGCTAGAAAGTATTGGGAATGTCACCACATAATTATTTACAAATTTTTTTCAAAGATATTAATTTATTTTTGAAGATCGGGATTTCAAAGCAGTTCTTCAATTCTTTTGAATTTTATTTCATCTAAATAATTATTTTTCTTTACAAGTAATTAAATTTATAATTTCAAAAATAAAATAAATTTAAACTTTTTAATTTCTCATTGTGAGAAAAGAAAGAAATTTGTATTTGACAATTTATCCATAGGATAAGTAATTATCTCATCATTCTCTATTGTAAAAGGATATAACAGATAAATGAATAGTAAACCTAAAATAATTTTGTTTGGATATTTATTACTAAGACAAATGATATGTTAAAACATACATTATCTTGGCAAATATGTACATCAGAGAAATGAATGATAAACCCAAAGATTTTTTGTCTTCTTGAAATACTTGGTAGGAATGAATCCTTCCTGCATACAATTCAAATCAGCTCATGAATCAATAAGAGCCATTGAAGTGAAATTAAAATCTTAGATTACTATTTTGATCATTATGTGTCATTTTTTTTATTTTGATGTGATTAAGAATTTAAATGAAGTTATCATCATCTTGATTGTTGACAATAGGCTATTCAACCTCATCATCAGGAATTGGTGATTTGCTAGGTTCTCCTAGTTCACTTGATTTGTGAATTTTAAATTAATTTTATGAAAATGCCCATTTACGAAAGGTTGGGGTATGACATTCTCCCCTCCTTAAAAACTTTCATCCTCGAAAGAAAGATGCCACATTTTTAAAACACTGGAAATACCCAAAACCAATCCAAAACTCAACCAACGGTAAAACACAAAACACAAATGAAGAAAAGAAAATCAATGTGAAGATTGATCACCCGCTTAATCGCCCAAAAGCAAGAAGTATACTGACAACAACTCCAGTTTAATCGCCCGCTTCCTGATGTGTCAAAGCGAATACCTTTCCTTTATTCTTGTTGATTGTTGCGCTATCGTTCTAACCTTGTTTGTTCAACGGACAATCCTTGAGATAATGCCCAGTTTTCCCACACTTATTACAAGCATTAATCTTCCAATAACACCGTCTGACGTGGATTTTATTGCAAGTGAGGCAAACATGATGCAAATCTCTAACTTGTTTCTTTGCATCTCGTTGTTCAATATGGTCGTCCTGAAGCTTTCTTTTCTCTTGAAACGAGCTATCATTCCATGGCAGCTCTCTTGGTGGAAGATTCTGCTCCATTAACAACATTGCTTCAACCACCGCTGCGTTAGTGGTATGCTTGTGGAGTGACATAGAACACTTTATCTCTGAACGAAGTCCCCTTTCAAATGGGTGAGCCTTCTTGATCTCACTATCAACGTAATGCGCAGCGTAGCGAGATAATTCCTCGAACTTCCTTCCATAATCAGCAACAGTCCTATTACCTTGTACCAGCCTAAGAAATTCAGCCTCCTTGCTCGTTCTAATGGTGATCGGAAAATACTTCTCGAAAAATAGCTATTTAAATTGATCCCAAGTCATCGGATTATGCACAACATCATGAGCTCTTTATGTGAGCTCCCACCATTTTCGAGCTTATCACGTCAGCATAAAAGTTGCACAAACAACCTTTTGAATCTCAGAACACATCATAAACTGGAAGGTCTGCTCCAATCTCGCAATCCAATCGTCAGCTAACAATGGATCAGACGAAAGGTCGTCAAATTCGGGAGGGTTCAGCCTCCCGAAGGTGTGGATCAGTTGCACGTCGACCGTTGTAGCCTGTTGCGATTGCTGTAGTTCAGTTGGGCGAGTCATCACTGTCTGCCTCAACAACTCTAAAAATTCTCGAAACATTTCGATCATGGTTGCCGGAGGGTTCGCAGCAGGATCGACCGGTGCATGATTGTTGTTTCTCGTAGGGGGAGCCATTATTCTACTACCTACCAAAATTCAAGACTTACTAAAAGACTAATCTTATCGCGCAAATATAACATATACGTAACAAACATGTCAGAATGAAACTAATGCACATCATACTGAATCAATAATTAAAACATACATATCATGCGCACCTGACTTGTAAGGTGATGGAGAAGCCGAGTGAGTGACATGCCATATTTTTTACTAAGAAAAGCCTACAGAATTTAAAACCATTGCTTTGATACCAAACTGTAACGCCCCGATCCTTGACGACACCCAATGTATGACTAAAACATGAACAGACGATACTTAATGTGCGACGAAAGCATGAACAGATGACACCTCATTCGTATAACAGAACAAAACGTGAACAGTCTTGATTTCTTGTTAACTAAGGGACGTGCTTAAGTTCATATCTCGCTTAATTACCACTTGACTGACTTAACTTCATAACTTGTAGAATCCAATGTATGATAATAATTAATCATATAATGCATACTGATACATGTAACAGAATCAAACATGATAACATACTAGCGTAAAATCAGTCATACCCAAATATTTATCTCATGATAATCAAATTAATAACTGAACAATAAACAATTACTAAAGTGTTAACGAAATATAATAATTATTGAAAAATGGTTAAACAGATAATAAATACATGATACAATTATAATATCAGAATCATATCATTTTATAAGTCAATTTACACAAAACATATATATGAACATAACATGCTTATAGACAATTAAAGCTGATGAGAATAACACATATTACATTTATCACACGTGGTTCACATTACAATGTAAATTCACTTACACAAAACATATACATTTATCACACATGGGTCACATTACGATGCAAATTCCCTTACACAAAGCATATACATTTATCACACATGGGTCACATTACAATATATGTTCACTTACCTGAAGCGGAAGAATGAACTAAACAATTAATGACCTAAAATCGAAAAGTTTAATCACTAAATTATTTTGAAATAAATCAATATAAACACATTTTTAATATCATATAAATAGAAATTTAATAAAAACGGTGTAAATGGGTCTGAGCGAGGTCGGAAAATAATATATCGGGTCCAGAAGTCAAATGATAAAGTTTTTTTTTGGGTCAAATGGTTCATACCTGGCTGATTTAGACTAGTCCGATTCAGTTTTATTAGATGGACCGGTTCAGACCGATCTGGATAAACAGAACTGGTTCGGTTCAGGTTGAACCAGTTCATGGCAGAACCAACTGCAGAACAAGAAAAATGGAAGGAAAGAGCAGGGGAGAACGACGAGAAAGCGAGAAAACAGGGGGTGGGAGAGAAAGAGAGAGGGAGAGAGAGAGAGAGAGAGAGAGAGAGAGAGAGAGAGAGAGAGAGAAAGAAACAAAGAGGGGAAGAAAAACAGTGAGGGATAAAGAGAGAAGCAGAGAGAGAGAAACAGAGGACGAGAGAGGGAGACAGAGGGAGAGAGAGATGAATCAGAGAGAAGGCAATGGGAAACAAAACAGGGGAGAGAGAAAAGACAGAAAAAGAAGAAAAGAAGAAGCTTATCGGTGATGGAATGGCGACGGCAACAACAAAGAGCAAGAAGATAGAAGAAGAAGAAAACGCAGAGAATGAGGGAGAACATGGGGGATAAGGGTACTCGCTAAGGGAGAGGCTGAGTTCAAAGAGAGATCCGAGAGTGGGGGAGAGAGAGTTGTAGAACAAATATATAATATTAGGTTAGGGTTGGTTTAGGGTGTAAAGAGATGTATGGTGTGAGTGAGTTTTAAAATTATATACTAAAATACTTTTAAAATTTTAAAAAAAATCAAACTTTGAATAAATCTTATCTAATTAAAAATAGTTTTACAAAAAATACAAATAATCCATCTTTAAAATCAAATTTTAAAATCACATTATCTTTTAAATCAGTTTTACGAAAATGTCCATTTACGAAAGGTCGGGCTATTACATCATTGATATAATCAAGGAGCAAGGATGATTTTTCTTTGATCCATATTATATGTTTCTCTAAACCTATTACGTTTATTGAGATTGGATGGGTCATTCATGTGTTGGGTTAAACCCTCCAAATCAGACTTGTATTTTTGGCTTAAGGTGCCTAAATTTAACACTAGAACTTGGGGATTTATAAGAGGTAAGGCTTCTTGAAAATCAGATTCAGTTTAGTGATTTTGCTTGGTCAGATTGTTCAGTCTTATTATCAAATATTAGCTGACTGGCTTGGGAATTTGTGGTTATGCCTTTCAATCTTAAATTTTTTAATTCTTGTTCCAATTGATGGATTATAAGATCTTGACTATTATTGACAGTGGTTCAGAAAATGAACTTCTAGTAGACTGGCTAAACTCCCTAGTTTGAGGATTAGACTAAAAGATTAGAAATTAATTTTAACAGTATCATCCATGTACTGCTGGATATAATTGATATCTTCAATTGGGCGTTGAATTAAAGTGGGTGGCTTTCAAATTGGTTAAAAATTAATTTATAGGTAAAGTAATATCAGACCACCTGATGGTTTTAGGTATTCTAATATTTACATTACTTTAGCTAGATTGAATCAACAGGGTTTAATTTTTTGGACTACTATTAATGGCTTGAAAATTCATATTGGTTTTGGTTACTTTGTAATGTATTCTAAAACTCGAAGTTAGGAGTTGGGCACCTTCAAGGATTGGGTAACCACTAGTTTTGATATTCAAAGTTAAAGATTTAAGAATATGAGGGTCTATTAAACTAACAGACAAATCTAAAAAATAATCACCATTACAAAGTGATGATTCAATTAATCTTAAAATGTTATCATTAAAATTTGTAAATCTTGCATCTCACAAAACTAACAAGACAAAAGTATTTAGTCATCTCCTTGTGAGTGGTTTAACTCTAATCTAGACTAAACCAAAGTGAATGAAATTATATCTTTCTTCAGTGTGATGTGTAATTGAATTAGAAGAAAGTAATTGACAAGTTTTGTGCTCTTTCTCAAAAGCATATATTTTTTCAATTGTTTTTACATGATCCTTAGGCTTGAAGGAAACAACAGACCATGTTAATTTGTAAATTTCTTTACTAAGAATTTTGGGTATGATTCATACCCTATGATCTAATTGATCATCTGCTAAGTATTCAAAATGTTCTTCATTAATTATGTTTGGTATTGTATTTATTGTAGACTTATTGCCACAATAAGAATTACTTCTAAACAATTTACTCATTGCTCAAAATAACTAAATTACTCTTATGATTGAAAATTTCATCATGTTTATTTATTCTCAAACTTGTTATGACTTCTACAACCTCCTATGAAGTTGACTCTTCTCCCATTTGCCTTTACAACTACCTTACCCTCGAGATTTACGTATCTAAAAGGTCTTATTGGGGTGCCTGAAATAAACTAAACAGAAACTGATATATCAGATTCACATATTAGTAAATCAAAAATTACAAAGAAATAATCAATTATAAAAATAATCAGTTACTTTGGCGGAGACAAATTAAATAAAAATAATTATTCAAAGAATCAATTAACACATTAACAACAAGAACCATCCATTAGGGCGGGGAAAACAATAATTAAGCATATTAATTATACAAAGTAACAATAAAAATAGCAACAATATACTAACCACTTGGACGATGAAGAACAATAATTATACAGAGTAATTAAGCAATAGTCGCAATGACTTTTCTAAACAATTACAACTTATAAGAATGAAACAATTACCACTTATAAGAATGAGACATGAAAATCAAGATAACAATTATCAATTAATCTTTATCTTTTCTGTAATTATTATACTAGTTGTCAAATAATTAGACAATTATTTATCATTTTTACTAATAAGTTTTTTTAATGCAACGAGATGCTAACAACTTGTCCCTTAGCCATCATACCAACTCCCATCCCACGAACATTGGATGAATTTTAATTTTTGTTTTTAATTAACGCTCCCCTATTTGCTTAACAAACAATATTTCTTGCATTAAATTAAGTAAAACCACTAGTTACTTGGAAAACAAGGTTTTATTTTCCTTTCTTCTCAAGTTCGTGTGTAATCACAAACTTCTCGTCATGTTTCAGTACTTAAGCTTGATCCAATATTAGATCAGCTTACATGATCGGAAGAGATATGAGGATTCAGAATCAATGAGAAAGGGCAAAACTGAAATTACATTTGAAGTAGAATACAAATCATGTTTACCACAGATTGAAGCAGATCATTATTTACAGCACCTATGCCCCACTCATAGCCCCATTAACATGAACTCCATTACCATCTTCCACTATTTTGCCATTCACTTGAGTTCTCTGCCTCTGCAACATTCACATTAACGATGTCATTAATCTATTTCAAATATATATACATATATATATTTTAAAGCAAAATAAATTATAATAGCCAATACCCGATCTGCAGGATCTCCAGAGCTTCCATTCAAGAGTTTGTGAGTCTCATCTTTGGTGCGTATATCTCTGTCCTTCGTGCTCATTGGTAACAACGAAGACCCAGTTCCAACGGTTCGATCAGGCAATTCTGCAATATGAAACTTATACTCAGTTAAACTCTCGTCTCCAATATATTGAACCAAGTAAACAGATGACTAGGGAAGTTGGGGTTGGGGGGGGTCATTACCTGGCAATTTCTTATCGATAAAGAAAACCACCAAGTTAACAGTATACCTACAGGAGATCACTTCTCGTTATAGCTATATGAGTAAATTAAAATATAAAGACAATGTGTTGTTTATTAGAATATCAAAGTGTGATAATCTTATATAGATATACCATGCGACCACAACATCAACCGTGTAATGTTTGCGGGAAGCTACGATCAAGAAGCTTTGGATTACAACAAGCAACCACGCCAACTGCTTCATATACCTGGAATACATAACAGAGAATAATCACAGTCGGAGCGGCCAAATTTCTAGTAATATAACAAATTTAGGCAACATTTTGGGAAACGATTTGAAGGAGGCAGATAATGAAACCCAATGGTATACATTATATATACCTCTGTGTGCCGTACTTCTGATATGTGCGCACGAATACAAGACTGAAGATCATGTGTGATGAAAAAATCAAATCACCACAACCATATAAAACACCCCTTGGAACTGCAAATTCAGAAAGTCGAGTGCAACGAGTATACTTTTTTTATCATTTAACTTAATTAAATTAGTAGGAATGGGAAGAATGTGAAGAAAATAAGAATTCCATACAATTCATCAAAAAGACTTCGAGTACACTCTTTGGAGGCGGCAACGTTGCAAGCGCCGATCCCTGCACAAAACACAACACCTCTTCAAATCTTAATGACCGAATTGCATTGTAACAACTTAAGAAGAATAAAAAAGAGCTTTGAAAAAGAACTCAAAGAGAAACAAAATTGAACCTCACTTGGAGGTACATGACAAAATCATCGAGCATTAGCGATTATACCTCACGGCAATGGTAGTTTGGACCAGGAAGCTGCGTAGAATAGAATGTGATAATACGAAGAATTTGAGAAGCCTACAGAAAACAATTGAACAACAGTCAGTAAACCTTGAGCCAAAGCGTCTCTGAAAATGAGAAGCAGATAAAAGAAATTCTTACAGCTAAAAACGCTAGAACCCGGCACCACAGCAAAACTGTGTAAATCTTTTTCGCCTTCAGAATGAAAGGGTGGAAAGTCCACTGCAACAGAAAATCGCCCTCGTTAGCCACTCACTTTAAGAGACAGGAAAAAGGAATGAAAGCACAAGAATTGGGTCAAATTCGAGATTTGTAAAAAACTCGAGAATTGCAGGAAGTATACACGTTTTATAAAATTGTAGAGATGAAAGAAAGAACAGAAAAGAAAACAGCAGGAGAACGAGTCTTACCAAGACGAAGGACAAAAAGATGAAGGTGAAGAGAGTCTCACTGACATAAGCTTTCTCTTGCCCCAATTCCTATATTCAACCAATCGCATTCAAATAAACCACAAAACAATTAAAAGCAAACAACAAGAAGTAATGACTTGATACAAACCGGAAGAAGATAGAATCCAACATCCTGAAGAATTGGTCCCGGCCGATGAAAATAATGAACTCCTCGAGCAGCGAGACCGTGTACATACTATTCAAAGAAAAGCTTAACAAATTAGACAAGATAACAACTCAAAAACTAATCCAGAAAGAAAAGAAGGAAGAACCATATAACTTTCAAAGCTCCATAAACTCTCATGTGCACTGCATTAATGAAACCAATTTTTCGAATAACTGAAAATCTAATTAATCACATCAAAAAGTACAATCACTCCCTCATCACTGATCAGTAAAAGACCTCAAAGATCCATTAAGGATGTTACTGAACATAAAGCCTGTTGATTTCCCCTCGAAAATAAATCTTCTACGGTTTACCAATCATGGTTGCAGTCTTATACCAATTCCAGCAATACATTATTACAAATTAAGACCGAAACTGCCAAAGAGAAATTTATGCCATTTCCATCTAATGAGACATAGTCAGACTCTACAGAAGAAACGACTCAGAGGACTTAAATGCAATGCCTGCAAATTCTTATAGAATAAATTCTGCTGAACTTTCCATTCAAGGAAACACGTAAAATAGAGATTGAACGAGGAACCTGAAAAATGAGTCCCCCAAGAAGGTATTTCCAATTCTCGGCGAGAAGGCTTATCTCTGTTGAAACCTCTGCGCATAGTCTTTTCCAAAGCTTCTCCCCCGACGTCCACAACAGCCAAATTAATCAGAAAGCACCAAAACAAAATACAAACCATTTTTTACTGCAGAATTTCTTAAGTAAAGCAAGCAAATTAAGGAAGCCTACCTTTGACGATTCGCGACCAATGTAAAGATTCATTTTCTAGGCATTCAACAACCACTTCCATAGTACTTCACAACCGATTTCTTAAGGTCAACATCGCAATCACGCAGAAAAGTCCCCTCAATCAACCTTATAACCACCACACTCAAACAAACAAACAAAAGAAATATCTCCAAAGAAATCAAATCAAATCCCGCAAAACAGAATCAGATGGCCAGTCAAAATCCGCGAGAATCAAAACCAAACGCTGTCGCCTTTAAAAAAGATCTAGTGAAATTAAAGCCAAATCGAAGCCCCTCAGATTCTTTCGCTTTCTCTCTGTCTCTCTCCCTGGATTTTCTGGATTGCGCTGAGGCATGCGAGTTAAACACGGGAGAGACAGTTGAGAAAATGGAGATAGCCAAAGATGACTTTTTTTTGTTTGAAAAAGAAAACCCAGCAACGAATAATGAAGAAATTAGAAAGATCGCCGTCTACGCGACCCTTCCACCGAACGATATAGCTCCAACCAATTACTCTTACCAAAGGAAAAAATGTGCCTCAATTTATGAGCGAGTCTGGTACCTAATTTCAAGGGAAATTTTGCAAAAACAAAATTATAAATATACAACAGATAAGTAGAGAAAAACGAGGGAAATACAAACAAATATTCTGCTAGTAGAGGGGCGGCAATAAATTAATTTATTAATTACGGTTTTACTATGAAACCAGTAGAGGGCTGTAAATTCATCACGTCTGACTTCTCACGCTTTTAATTAATACTAATAATTTTCGGATTAAGTAATATTAATTAATCGTTGATTTATGAGATTAGTATTACGAACTGTGGTGGACCATAGTGTCTTACGATGAATGTCCTCGATCTTTGTTTAAAATGACACTTGAGAGTTGTAGCCGCCGCAGCCATGGTGGTATCCCTCCCCCTCTTCTCGATCTTAGAGAAAATCGCGCTTCTTTAGATGAGATTAATGTTGAGTGAACAGTTGGTTCACTGTGTTGAGAAAAACAAACAGTAACCACAACAGCCGACGTAGGATTAGTTTTTCACTTCTAACGATGGTCGACCTTTAGCTAATGAATAATTTTAGCCCCAAGCAGGGATAATTTAGTAAGCGGCTCCATATATTTATGTTATTGAACACGTAAAAAATGCTTATTGTCACATGGATAATGAAGGTCAACTAAAGGGTTCACGAAAATCGGCAGAGAAGCAGAAAAGAGAGAGAAGACTAATGTCGCGAGACACACGTAAACGGACGCATACCGAGAATGGAAAAAGACTGACGAGCTGTCCACGTCTCTGGAACGGAAAAATGAACCTAAGACTCGTAGAATTACCTTAAACGGGCAAGGCACTCGTTGAACTGTGCAAGAACGAGAAGAGAAGGATCTGAAGAAGAACGAGAACTGATAAAAGTGATCCTGAATGACAGTCAAGTGGCAATGATTGATTAGGTAGCTAAATGACTCGAACGAGACAATATGGCAGGCCACCAAGTGGCTACGATTTACTGGCTCAAACCACGAGAAATCATCAAGTGACTACAACTGATCGACGGAATGAATGAGATAGATGAAAATGATAAGTAAGGAAGGGAAAAAGACCCATGCCTTAAAAGGATCTCACCAATAGGGGGAGCTCGTTGACAAAAAATCCATCAGTCGAAAGTATAAGGGGTGTGATCATTTCTCCCCTTTTATTATTATTAATTTACCACCTTCTTGAACAATGCCTATATAAAAGCTCGAGTAATAAATGATAAGAAAGAAATGATTTTCAGTGAAATCGGGGAGACAATCCAAGTAAATCTTTACTACGTGCATTGTCTTTTCTCTATTTTCTCTCATTATTGTCAAAATCCTTCTAACGAATAGGATATTGAATCCAAGAAAAGCTTTACAACAATGATGTAAAATCTGTAATACAAATGATTATCAATAGTCTTCCTTTGGTTTTCTCCCTTTTTAAGGGTTTTCCACGGAAATGATGATATTTTATTCTCTCATTCTCTCTCTAAATTATTATCTTTATTATTCATTCGTAAATGGTTCTCCATACTGAAAAAAAATCCTTTACATTTTGGTACTTTCGTTGAGAGTGTGAGAAAAACTCGAAAAATCCCTCCCAAAATGCCAAAAACCAAATCAAACTCCCCCTCAACAATGAAAGCGGAAACGAAAATGGCAACGGGTTGGAAGCAGAGATGAGAACGATAACAAGTACAAAGCTGGAAATGGAATGAAAATCGGTGAATTCATTCCTTGCATATTCGATTAGCTTATTTCTTTTACATCATCATTAGTTTCTAAAAAAAGGGAGAGAATTTATTTGATTTGTGATAAACAAAATCTTGATAACGGAAAAAGAATTGTCTAGAGAACGGAAAAGTCTTGAGAACGAGAAAGAAATGTCCTGACAGTGGGAAAATAATTTTCTTGAGAACGAGAAAGAAATATCATGACGGCGGGAAAGGAAATATCTCGAGAACAGGAAAGTCTTGAGAACGGAAAAGAAATATTCTGAAGGCGGGAAAAGAATTATCTTGAGAACGGAAAAGTCTTGACAACGGGAAGTAAATATCCTGACAGCGGGAAAGGAAATGTCTCGAGAATGGAAAAGTCTTGAGAACGGGAAAGAAATGTCCTGATGGTGGGAAAAGAATTGTCTTGAGAATGGGAAAGGCTTGAGAATGGTAAAGAAATATCCTGACGGTAGGAAAAAATTGTCTCGAGAACGGGAAAGTCTTGAGAACGGGAAAGAAATATCCTGACGGCGGGAAAAAAATTGTCTCGAGAACGGGAAAGAAATGTCCTGACGGTTGGAAAAGAATTGTCTTGAGAACGGGAAAGAAATGTCCTGAAGCTAGGAAAAGAAATGTCTTGAGAACGGCAAAGTCCTAAGAACGGGAAAGAAATGTCCTGTCGGCGGGAAAGGAAATGTCTCGAGAATAGGAAAGTCCTGAAAACGGAAAAGAAATGTCCTGACAGCAGGAAAGAAAATGTCTCGAGAACAAGAAAGTCTTGAGAACGGTAAAGAAATGTCCTGATGGCGGGAAAAATGAATGTCTTGAAATACGGGAACAGGAAATGAAAACGGGAACGGCTATGAGTACAGAAATGGGAATGGAAAATGAGAATGGGAAATAACATGGAAACAGAAATGGCTATTCATTCAGAAACGTGAATGGAAAATGAAACGTAAACGACTATGAGTACGAAAATGGGAACGGAAAATGAAAATGGGAATGGAAACGAAAATAGAAACGGAAAACGTTGGAAGGAAATAACATGACAAATCTTATCTCATCATAAAGATACAGAAGTCTACTTTTTGTAGAATTTTACGGAAATCAATTCGGAGCTCTCGATCAAAAGTTATGATAGTTTTCGTTAGTACTCACACTTTTCATATTTAAATTTAAAACTGTACTGATTTCAATAGTATTAGATAGCAAATTATATATCGTTAGAAAGATATAGATGTCTGCTTCTTGAATAATTTTGCAGAACTTGATTTGGAGCTCTTGAAAAAAAAATTATGATAATTTTCATGAAGACTACTCAGGAAAGAAGATTATACGGAATGATCAACTTCAAAAATTTAACTATATTTCTTGGTACGAACTACATAGCGAATTATATATTATCAGAAAGATACAAAAGTCTACTTATTGGACAATTTTATGAAATTCAATTTGGAGTTTTCAATCTAAATTTACTGTAATTATTGTACGTATTGCTAAGAAAAAACTCAATTCAGAGCTCTTGGACAAAAGTTATAATAGTTTTCATGAAGGTTGTTCAGGAAGGCAGATTATGTAGAACAGACAATTTTGAAAATTATACTGCATCAATCGGAAGCCAAATACATGATGAATTATATATTATCAGAAACATATGAAAATCAACTTCTTAAAGAATTTCACGGAATTCAATTTAGAGCTCTCAATCAAAACTTGTGACAGGATAACATGCAGAATTGTCAACTACATCTATTAAACTTCACGAACACATTAATACTTATATGACAAATCATATGTTGCCACAAATCTACTGGAGTAAGTTTCTTCAAATTCTTTACGGAATAAGATTCGAGCTTCTAGAAGAAAGTTACGGTATACCCATTCCCTACTTATTCCAGTAAGATATTATATATGGTGTTGTTCAAAATTCTTGTCGCAGATATTTGTGTTCGAGAAAAAGAAAAAAAGTAAACGGAAGAAAACTCTATCAATGAGCGCGTAGTGAATCAAAACGAGTCCATGGTTCCACAGAAGGAGCCTAAGTCCTTGTGAGTGTCTACGAACATTGTTGTCAGAAGGATCAAAATGGGGTCATGGTTCCATAGAAAAAGCCTAAGTCATTGTGTGTGACTACGGACATCCTTCTTAGAAGGAAATAAAAATGGGACCATGGTTCCACATGAGCCTAAGTCCTTAGGAGTGTCTATGAACATCGTTCTCGGAAGAAAATAAAAACAGGACCATGGTTCGACAGGAGCCTAAGTCCTTAGGAATATCTACGGACATCATTCTCAGAAGGAAATTAACAAGGGGTCATGGTTCCACAGGAGTCTAAGTCCTTGGCGGAACCGCTCTTAGAAGGAAATCAAAATGGGGCCATGGTTCAACAAGAGCCTAAGTCCTTGGGAGTGTCTACGGACATCGTTCTCAGAAATAAATCAAAACGGAACCATGGTTCCACGGAAGGAGCCTGAGTCTTTGGGAGTGTCTATGGACATTGTTCTCAAAAAGAAAAATAACTAAAAGAAGAAAAGAAACATGAAAATAAACGACTCAAACGAGCCACTATATCACAACAGGAATAAAGAAATTGCAACAAACGGAAGAACGAACCCATTACATTGTAAACGGGGAGGGGGTTTCGGCCTCAACGTATGGAAAATTTTCGTTAACTATTCGAGTAAAGGGAATTGTCTTTCAAGAGTTTTTGTTAGGGAAATCTATTCACGTAGTTGGGAATGACAGGAGAAGATACGACTACTAAGAATAAAAGGAAAAATACAAAACTTGTTGCAAAATGTCATTTTCATTTCAAAATGTGGAAAATTACAAAAGAAAGGTCAAGGAAGGAAATCTGAGTAAAGAATAGCCAGTAAAGAAAAGTCGAGTAAAGAAACGTCAATAAAGGAAAGTTGAGTAAAGAAATGTCAAGAAAAGAAAGTTGAATAAAGAAATGTCAGTCAAAGCTGAGCCCAAGAAAAGAAGGCCAAATAAAAGAAGGCTAAGTAAAGGAAAGTCGCGGTTTCAACGTTTTAGAACTGGAAGGCCAGGAGTAAAGGAAAAAGAAGTGAGAAAAGAAAGGAAAAAGTTAAAAGCAGAAAAATGAAACTGAAAAGGAGAAATGGAGAAATGGAGAAATGCGAAATGAAAAAGTGCAAATCGGAAGAAATGAAAGAAAACGGGAAATATCGATAAGATAAATCAATAGCAAATCAAAATGGGGCAATGGTTCCATGGAAAGAGCCTGAGTTGTTAGGAGTATCTACGGACGTCGTTCTCAGAAGGAAATGAAAACAAGGTCATGGTTTTTTATTTGAACCTAAATCCTACTCTCAAAAAGGAAGTTCTTAATTCCTTCTCTCAGAATGAATACAGGGTCATGGTTCTTTATTTGAACCTATATCCTTGAGAAAGCATGTATATCATAAAATTAAAGTCATACCTCAGGAACAGATCTCATTAAAGAACATAGTTATTCTCAAGAGAACTGGAGGCCAAAAGTTTCATAAGTATTTAAGAACGGATTCCGTTGAAAGCTTGAAGTCGGCAAAGTATCGGATTTTGATCCCCAAATATTGCTATGTCTTTGAATGAAGTAAAACAAAAGGGAGTTCAATAGAAAAAAATCGCACAAGCAGAATAATCATATTGATCGAAGCAGAAATACAAAGGGAAAATATGAAACGAGAGAAGGAAAAGAAAAATGAAGAAACTCTATCAATGAGCCCGTATTGAAGAAAACTAGAAACCTCGCCAATGATCCCATAGTGACGAAAATGGGAAAAACTGTATCAATAAGCCCGTAGTAAAGAGAACGTAAAGACATTACAACAAATGAAGGGAAATTAATCATCATCGACAGTGAGCTGGCAAAAAAGTTATTCGACAAATGCAAAGTATTTGTGAACAGGAATAGAAGAACGTAACAACAAAAAGAAAAGGAAAAGCCATCATTGACAGCAAACAACCAAACAATTGTTTGGAAAAACCACGTCGCATGTTTTCAAGAAGCACGTGATGACAGAAACGGGCATACATAACGTCAAAATAAGATTGGACAAATCATTACACCCCAACGAATGAAATTCTGTTGAGTATAATGGAGGCTAATGAACAGGTAAAAAATACCCACTCCCACGTGGACAAGGAGGGCCAACCAGAGGGCTCGCGGAAAGCTGCAGAAAAGCGAAAATGGGAGAGAAGATTAATGTCGTGAGACACCCGTAAACAAACGAAGAATGGATGGACGCATATCGAGAATGGGAAAAGACTGATGAATGGCCCACGCCTCTAGAACGGGAAAAAGAACCTGAGACTCAGAGAACTACCCTAAACAGGCAAGGCACTCACTGAACTGTGCAAGAACGGGAAGAGAATGATCAGAAGAAGAATGAGAATTGACGAAAGTGATCCGGAATGACAATCAAGTGGCAATGATTGATTAGGTAGCTGAATGACTCGGACGAGATAGGATGGCAGGCCACCAAGTGGCTACGACTAATTTGCTCGAACCACAAAAATCACCAAGTGACTGTGACTGATTTACGGCTGAATGAGACAGATGAAAATGATAAGTAAGGAAGGGAAATAGGCTCATAGCTAAAAAAGATCTCATCAATAGGGGGCGCTGGCTAACAAAAAAACTCATCAGTCGAAAGCATAAAAGGGTGTGATCATTCATCCTCTTTTATTATTATTAATTTACCACATTCTTGAACAATGCATGTATAAAGGCTGGAGTAATAAATGATAAGAAATAAAGGATTTTCAGTGAAATCAGGGAAACAATCTAAGCAAATATTTACTAATTGTATTGTCTTTTCTCTCTTCTCTCTCATTACTGTCAAAATTCTTCTGACGAAGAGGAGATTGAATCCAAGAAAAACTTTACAACAATGATATAAAATCTGAAACGCATGTGAATATCAATAGTTTTCCCGTGTTTTTTCTTCCATTTAAGGATTTTTCACGTAAATGATAATGTTTTTATTCTCTCATTCTTTCTCTAAATTATTATCTTTATTATTTGTTCATAAAGAGTTCCTCATACTAAAAAAATCATTTATAGTTATATCGTACTCCTTTCAAATGATATTAAATTTTAATCCGACGTAAGTGCGGTGATCAGACTTGACACAATGATAAGTGAGCATAATGTTTCCTCTTGATAAGATTAACCGTCACCAACCAATTTTTTGTACAACAAAATGATTAAATTAGGCTAAATTGCGGATGCGCAGTGATTATTTTGCAATACTCTCTGCATTTCCTTTTTGCTAATTTCGTCCTTAATTTTAAAAAAATTACAGTTAAGCTCCTTATTGCGCAAAATAGGCTAGTTTAGCATCTCTAGGATTATAATTGGTAAGTTTTTTGATGTTCAAGTCGTTTCTCATCTTCCAACGACCACTTTCAGCTAAATTAATGTAACATGTTAGATATATTACTATTTGGCTTCGTCTTGTACATAATTGTTTGTCTTTAATATGCAATATAAAATGTAATTCAAATTTTTTTGAGTGGTTTTATGTCAAATATATTAGGGAAATGAAATAATTTTTTTCGGTTGACAAACTTTAAAACTGACAGATTTTATGTAACATGAGATTTAATTGTAGAAATTTATATTATAAGGACGAATTCTCGAAAAACAAAAAAACTATACAATGAGCGTGATTACAGAACAGCCAATATGTAGGGGTTGTTCTTAAATTTTAGTACATTAACCAACATAAATTAATTAACTTATGAATAACAAATCAATTTATAAGTAATACAACATCAACTTATAATTGACACACCAATAATTTTGTGGATGCACCATCAATATCAACACATTTGGTCATGTCTTCTTATACATGCCACTATAATTAACATCAATATACACACGTTCGACAAAAGACGTTACGAAATTATTAAAGGGCAACCATCATTTACTTTGTTGCCATAACTAGGGCTACCACATTTATAAATCCTAATAATATAGTTATGCATAAACTTCATTTCTGAAAATCACGCTGGCGCACATGCATATAACTAATTTCAAGCTATAAGATGATTATATCAAGCTAGAGTACCTCTCAGAAAACAAATTAAGACAAAACTAAAACTAAAAAAATCTAATAGGAGCTAGCAAGTGGTGGTGATAATTTACCAATTTGCTATATAATTCACCAATCCAAATCCTTCGGCTAGAAAATTTGGGACTGTTTGGTATAAGATTATAAGTAAATGATTTTTAGAATAAAATTGTTGAAATATGCTTGTGAGAATATATATTCTTAGAAAGTTAAAATTACTTTCTTTCTTAACACTTGAGAATGTTCTGACTTAATTGTGATGGTGTTAGATTATTTTGTTTGTTTTGATGGAATAGGTAAGGGGATGTGACATTATTGTCATATTTCAATTTTACCCATAGACTATAAAAGACTTATGAATAATAATTACTTAATTTATAATAAGACGACCAACATGAGTAATAACAAAAATTTACCCATGGATTTTTTATCATATATATTTATTAATTTTTTGACCAAATCATTTTATTATGATACATCGTGTAGATTTTTATCAGATTTTTTTCATATAATTGAACCAATATCGCTCTAAGGGCTTGTTTGGTAGTCCGTACTATACAGTACTAAAAGCATGACAGTATTATTTTAGTGTTGTCCGACATTTAGTAAAAATATAAAGCTCGTACTAGGTAATACGGTGGGACTTTTTAGTCCTACCCACATAAGATAATTTAGTCCCCTCCTTTTAGGGGAGACTACACCAGATTAAGAAAAACAAAGTTGTTTTTTAATTTATATCTTAAAATGATTTTTTAAATGATTTTTTTATTAAAATGATTTTTTTAATTTATGTCTTACAGGAACTTCACTCACTAATAAAAATAATTTTTGAATTTTTGAAAGGTGCAAAGTTAATTACTTATGACTTAATTTTACTAATTTTTAAAGTCATTTACTATCTTTTTCTTCCTTTTTTCTAAATTTTTAGAGCTTCTCAATCATATGAGTGGTTCATTAATTATTTATATATTTTAAAAATTTAATAAAAAATTTTCTAATTTCAATGTTTATAACTATAAATTATCACTATCTTAAAGTTTACGGGTATAATTAAATTTATATTTTTAATCAAAAAATAGAGAATTTACGGTGATAACATGAATTAGATAATTTATTTTATAGTTAAAAATATAAAATAACATGTTAATGAATTTCAAATAGGCTTTTGCTAATCAAATCATGACAAATAATTTTACAATCTAATACTATAACGTGTCAATTGTATAAGTGTTACAGTTTTAAACTAATACAGCATGAAACACTGGACAATATTATTTAATTCAGTACAATACAATACAATACAGTCTGACAGATTTAGTACAATACTATCCTGACTGTCAAACGAGCCCTAAGTGTATTAATATGATATAAAATTTATAATATAAGATAACAATTCTTATAAAAAAAACACCTATGATTTTCGGCTCAATAATCAAGATTATATTACTAAAATAAATTTATATCAAATTTCAATCATAATATTAAGTAAAATTCAATTTATAGTTAGTCTAATATAAATAAAAAAACTTTCCCAAGAAATAAATTGAGAAAGAACTACTTTTAAAATGAAATATTAGAGACAACTCTATAAGTCAAAGCATGTAAACAGAATATATTTTATAAAATATACAAAAGATGAATTCTCAATCCAATTACTACATTTTCATACACATATGTTGACTGTTTTTACTTGTGTTTCTCAACTTCACACTTATTATGTAGTCCTCTTCGAGAGTATCTTGCCATTCTAGTGATATTATAGCCTTAAAAAAATAAACCAAGGGTATATGTATGACACACTCACATTCCAGACATATCCTTAAAAATGAACCCATATCAAACATGCCCTTAGAGAGTAGTAGAGCGTGCTCCAATCTAGCTAGGCGGTCGATGTGTTTTTTACGATCTAGAGTCCACACTTGTTTTACTAAAGAATAAAGAAAGCAAAAGAAAAAAACTTTTTAAATTCTTTATAATTCAATTTGATCTGTACTGTTTAAACTAGATCAATTAAAATCCGATCTCTTAATATTTTCCCAATAATCACATGTGTCCAAGGAAGATGCAAAATTAGTTCCTAATACATATTTGTCGTGGGCAAAAGACCTGCCAAGGCAAAGAAGACAAGGTCAAGTCAAGCCAACAGTCCTTTTGTCCGGAATGGTATCCCTCATGTTACTTCCAATACCAAGAGATTATGTTCATGGTATCCTTAATTTCATCATTTTATGTAATAGTAGTAATTTAATCAGCACAATCTAAAAATGACGATAATTTATTTATTCTGAAATACATTTCGAAAATTAAAAATTAGATGTTTGGTCTAAATTTAACATGACTCCTCTCAAAAAGAAGAATCTGAATCCTTTTTGTCGATATTTTGATCTTTAGATAATCAGTTTAGTTGGAAGCCCTTTAACCTTCCACAGACAATCGGGCCATTTAATTAGTACGAGATTAAGCAAACCATTATCAGAATTAGTAAGAGATTAAGCAAACCATTATCAGAGGATGACAACTTTTTTCGATTTTTTTCATTTTTTTGCGCTCAAGGGAAAAAAAGTATGAAGATATATGATGCAAGCGACGTAAGAAGAAGAATACGTTCACAAGTAAAATGATGCCACTTATCAAGTGAGGGTTTATACAGTTTACACGTTCTCAACCTAATATGTACAGAAACTTTGTACATATTAGGTTACATGTATATAATTAAACATAGACAATTATATGTTAATGTAAAATAACAAATTGAGATAGATAGAGAAAGAGGGAGGAGAGCATAAGAACAACAAAAAAGTTTCTTTCATCTTCTTTGTCTCTACTTCTCTTTCACCTATATAAGAAACATTCAAGTATAACCTAATTATTGGATGGTACTGAGTATTCTCAACTTTAAAAGTTAATTTGTGATGTAAGATTTTCTCCAACATTTATATACAGATCATCAGCCCCTAATGTGATCACCACAATCATCTCCTTCATCACACATCGAGTTCTGACTTGAATAATACATTGACTCATTCACCCGGATTGAACTTGAGACTTGTTGAGTAATATGACTTTGATACCAATGCAGGGTAGTATTGAGTATTAATTATTAACCCTAAATAGAGTCTAGCAATGGTTACATATTAACAGTTAGGTTGTTTCCTACTATTTTATGTACCTTTTGGTATACTAGCAAATATCCGTGCGTTTCATGGAATCATATAATTTATATTGTAGTGGTATTTGAAAATATGAATTTCAAATGGACAATATACTTCATTGATGGTTTCAATTTGTTCTAAATATAGGTTTATGATGCTTTGTATGTATTTCATAGGAGGAAAACGTAGCAGGCTTGATGGAGTCTTGTTCTTTTAAATTGATTTAAAGGTTTATGAATATAATGTTGAGAGGTAAAATTCTTCATATTCAATAAAAATCACCTCATTTCTTCATATGAGGAAAACTTAGCAGGCTTGATGGATCTGATTTAAATTTATTTAAAGGTCTATTAATGTAATATTGAGAGGTAAAAAGTCGTCATATTGAAGAAAAATAACCGCATTTAATAATACACAATCAATTCTAACACGAACCAAAATTATAACTAATTAATAATTATAGATTTTTTTAAGGGGTGGGGATATAACATGAGATTTGAATCCCTGATCGTAAAGTTGAAAATCTCACATATAATCATTTCACCTGAAAATTTTGATTAATTAATAATTATAAATAAGAAGATGAAAATGTGAACAAATGAAGATATGTGTTATTCAACGAATGAGAATATCAAGAATTGTCCCAAACTTGAATGACATTATTATTAATAAACTTTAATATACAAATAAAGTTATTACAATGATAAAATTGGTAAATGCATTGTTAGAAACAAACGACAACCAATAAGATTTAACCATTTTACAATATAGGGGTAGTTTTGGAATAACATAATAATAGTAAGGATAAAATGGTCTAGAAAATTATTCTCACATCAAGCGACTTTTAATATATTATAGATATAAGGGGGTAGTTTTGGAATAACATAATAATAGTAAAGATAAAATAGTCTAGAAAATGATTCTCACATCAAGTGACTTATAATATAGTATATATATATATTTACTTATTAACAAAAAAAAGAGTGTAACCACTTATAATTAACTAGTAATGTAGCATGTGCATTACACGTGGTACGATACTTCAATATGTATATTAACTTATTGTATTGTACAGTTTAAAACTATTTATAGTAGTTGGAGGTACAAAAAATGAAAACTTAACGAAATTCAACTAATTATTTTCTTTGCATTAACATTTTTCTTTTGCTATTACAGTAAGTAAAAGCTCCATTTGTGATTTCTCAGGTTGACCTTGACAAATTAGCCTTTTACTCTGTTGAATGGATGAGAACAAAAATAAATCATACTTATTTTGTAATTAAAGAAAAAACTAAATATAAAAAGACAGATAAAATCAGAGCTAAAAATTTTATTTGTTTAAAATAAACTTTACAGTGAAAGTCGCTTACTTAATTATTAAGTATCAAATATAAATTAACTAATAATTAATATATCAATAAGGATAATTAAAATGTTCATTATTATTACGTAAACTGATGCAATGTATGTATTAGTATACATGTGAATCAATCACATTTAGCCATATCAAAATAATATAGAGTATTGTTGGAACAATCAATTATAACGCTTGGATGAAATTGTCCATAAGAGGGTATATGAGAATGAAATGGTACTGTAAGTTTTATAAAATGCAATTTTTTAAACTATTTCTAAATTTTTTTTAATTTTAAATTTTACATCAATGAATGAGATTTAAATTTCATTGAAAAGCACATGTCTTTGTAAAGGAGATGTCAATCTAAAGGAAATGGAAATCATTCTTTTTTGTCAGTTTGATGAAAACTAAAGGTAAAACGTTTTCATTTAATATAAGCATCAAGTTGGTAAACTATAATTTTAGTGAGGACAGATGTGGTATTACATAAATTATGTTAGATAAATGTGTCCAATAAATATTTTCCTAAGTTAGCAAAGTTAGCCACTTTTAGATATATTATGTTGTGAATGTTTTAATCTATATTTATATTTAATTAGTATTAAAAATATATACATGAAATAAAAGAAAAATATGAACAGACATTGTTTCTAAAAAATTCTATAGAGAAAAAAAGTATGTTATGTTTCCCCTTGTGGTTAATTGTGCTTTAATTTAAATAAATATGTATTATTACTAATTAATGAGTATTAATAGAGACGACATAAAAAGGTAGTTAGGAAGGTAGTTAAGTATCTTTAGTATTGTTTAACCTAATCTAACTTCCTCACTACATTTAAAAACTTAGTTAATTCATCTAACCTAACTGTCTATAAATAGATTAACTGGGCTTGTATTATTGTTAATGAAAGTGTTATTACACTAGCCTATCGAGCTTTTACAAACACTATGTTTGCCCCTGTTTACTATCTTCTCTTTCTTCATAATGATTCTGACTTGGTATTAGAGCCAAAGATGTAAGTCATAGCAACAAATGTTGTGAATACTTCTGCATGTAATCCTTTTCCGAACTCCCTCAGTTCAACTTTGATGATCAAGCTTGATCCAGATAATTACTTCATGTGGAAAGCACAGATCGTTCCAATGTTAATCGGACATGGTCTCGATGATTTATTTTTTGGAACAACGACACCACTTGCACAAGAGACTAACAAAGGAACTCCAAATCCTGCTTATATCAAATGGATTAGAAGTTATCAGCTTCTTCTAAGCTGGATCAGGTCTTCTATGACCGAAAGGATTTGGGCCTTAGTCATCCATTACAACACGACGAGCCAACTCTGGAAAGCTCTAGAGAGGATTTTTGGTAATCAATCGAAGGCAAAGATGTTGCAGACTAAATCACAACTTCAGTCTATCAAGAAAGGTAATTCTGGCATCGCATATTATTGTGATAAAGTTATAAGCCTAGTAGATAACCTATCTGCTACAAATCAACCTGTAGGAGAATAGGATTTGATTCTTTATATGTTGCATGGTCTTGGTACTGAGTTTGACTCAGTGATAGTTAATATTACGTCAATAGTTGATTCACTCTCTGTTGAAGATGTTCAGGCTCTACTAATGAGTCACGAATGTAGAATTGAAAAGTTAAATGCTGAAATGAGGCAATTGTTAAAGCCTCAGCAAATATGGTTACTAATACTAGAAATAGACAGAATTTTAACAACAATGGAATGAGAGGAAACAACAATTGAATGAGAGAAATTAGAGAGGCAATAACAATGGTCGCAGAGGTGGCCAAGGAAGAGGAAATGGATCAAGAATTATATGTCAAGTATGTAATCGAGTAGGACATTATGTTACAACCTGCTATTACAAGTTTGATAGAAACTCCACTCAAGCTTCAAACAATGGTCAGTCATCAAATGGTCAAGGAGGACAAAGTGCAGGACCCTCAGCTTACATTTGCACACTAGATGGTAAATGATCATGCTTGGTACGCTGACACAGGTGCCATAAATCATGTTACTACGGATCTTGAAAACCTCAATTTGGCAACTGAATATGGAGGTCAATTACAAATGACAGTGGGGAATGGTAAGAAACTGAACATTACACATATTGGCTTATCTTTTATACCTTGTAAATCTAAGAACCTAAACTAAAACCTGTCCTAAGAGTACCTAAGATCAAGAAAAATTTGATGAGTGTTTGTAAGTTTACTAAGGATAATAATGGTTTTCTTGAGTTTCACCCTAACTATGTTTTGAATAATGAGATATTCACGGGGGAGCTGCTGCTCAGAGGCCAACTTAGAGATGGTTTGTACATGATTGGCTGGCATGTGAGAGAAACCAAAGTTGGATTAACTTGTAACCTATGCTTCAACATCTTCATACATGATTAGATATATTTCTTCCAATTCTACTTCCTGTTCAAATAACAATGCAAAAAATAATGTTGTTGATTCTAATTTTGTCTGTTCTAGGCCATTCTCTACTTCATATGTATGCATTTCAGATAGCAACACTTCTCATTTACTAAACAAGTGTAATGTTAGTCATTTTACAAATAATAAGCATATTGTTTCTACTACCTCTATTACTTCTGATATGTATGTTTGGCATAACAAATTGGGTCATCCCTCAGCAAAATTCCTAGCTAAAGTCCTTAGTAAGTGTCAAATTCTCATTAGCAAAAAGAACTTAGAATATTGTAATTCTTGCCAATATGGCAAAAACCATAAACTGTCATACCCTTTGTTTGAAACCAGAACTTTTAAGCCTTCAGAAATTGTTCGTATAGACCTTTGGGTCCCTCCCCCACCCCACCCCTCCTCCCCTCCCCCTTTAAGGTTTTAGATATTATTGTTGGACAAAGTTCCCTCAAAGCATGTATTTAGACATTTTTAATATAAAATTAATGAAATTATATTTTTCTTATAATTATTCTTTTGAATTATTGTTGAATAATTAAAATCTAAAAATCTAAAAATCTAAAATTTTATATTCATTAATGAGACTATGATTTTGTATAAGTACGAGATGATTAAGATCATAGATAATGAATAAAATAGTCCGCAACATATTAGAGTGTTGAATCTTTAATGAATGTTGTTACGGTTCACTAAGCATTATAAATGCAAGTGATCTAGATCCGGATCATTGATGTAGATAGCTATCTTAGTGAATGTACTTTATATAATTAGATTATATATGGCAGGCCCGATGTGGATTAATATCTTTATTAACTTACCATTTATCATAAAAATTTAATACACATCAAAACAGATGATCATATGTAGATTAATATGAATCATGAGTAGTCATGAACTCCTATACATGTCTATTGGATCTTTTGATTCACTCGTTAAGGTTTGTTTGTAAAACATGCTAATGACTTTTGTTTTGGAGATTTAGTGACATGGATGGTTGGGAACATGATCTTACAAGATTTGGAATCCAAACTTTTCTAACAGATCATATATTGGTTCTCTTAAGTGTTAATTCTGAAACTGAATGATTATTGAGCTCAAATTAATAAAATAATTATAAATTGATCGTTCGCTAGTGAATTAATGGTACTTAAAAATCAATAGGTAATTAGAAGGGTAAAATGATAATTTTGACCAGCTCTAATTTATGAACCAATAATTGGAGGATAGAACTATATGAGATTATTTAATTACTAAGAGTGCAATTCCATATTTTAGTGCATTAATAATGAAATTAATAAATAAGATTGTTTAATTAAAAAGTTTAATTAATAATCTAGTTTATTATATCTTAGAATTATGAGTCAATGATCCTTAAGTCACCTCTGTACTACACAGTCTAGGGTGTGAATATTTCAGTACATGAGAAAATGACTAACATGCGATAGGAATTAAATTTCTAGGGATATATAATTATGAGATAATTATATATAATTAATTAATTAAGAATTAATTAATTAAATTATTTAATATAATTTTTGGAAATTAAATTAAATAATTTTATCGATTAATTTTGTGTTGATCGATAAGTGTGACAGAATATTTGATTTATGAAATTAAATAATATTAAATCATTATAAGATAATGATTTGATATCGTTTATCTAATTTGTTAATTAATAGATAATATAATTGATTGAGTGATCTGGTAAGTTAATTTTGAATTAACGGATATCAAGATATTTATCTGATTAAAATAAATAATAAATTTAAAAATCATCACGTCGCATATTGGACTGTCACATGTCAATCGTGGATTTTGAATTAGATATTGACATGGACTACTATAGTGCCACATGTCACTACTGCAGACACGTGACACACTGTAGTGCCTCACGGCACTACAGTGGTACCGTGAGTCATTAGTGTCATGAGGCACTGTGGCACTTCACGACACACTGTAGTGCCATGCGGCACTATTGTGTTACTCAATTACATTGGGTCTCACTACAATGGCACAATTATAATTAATTTATTAATTTATGTAAATCCTTAAAATTTTTGAAGAGCCTTGACCTAGAAGATATATATTGATATTATTCTACTGACTTCAGTATTGCAACTGCAATCAGTGTGCAATTGTGTGATTGAAGGTTAATAAAAAAACTCTGTGAGTTTTCCTAATTCTCTCATAGTTTTGTCTTTCAATAGTCTTCCTCCAAATTTTTTAGATCTCATGTGTTGAGTACATCCAAAAACATAATAGTGTCTTTGATTTATTCTACATGCTCACACACGTCCTAGTGTGTTTGAGGATTGGTTTGGAAGATCTTTGTGTGAATCTCACAGCATGTTGTTCGTGAGATTATAAGTTCATTGTTTGCAAGGTGCTTGATAGACTACAAGAGGTATAATTCATATCTTTGTATGTCTCAGATTTAATGTATAGATATATAAAGGATCTTATCCGAAAAAATGTTTTTCAATTCAAAAGTTTCTTTCAGATTTGCGCTGATGCCATTGTTAATGGTTTTATAATTTTTTTTTAAAACACCACCACGCGTCGTTGCGATTTCCAATAATTGGTTTCAGAGCGGTCTTTATATATGTATACATTAAAATTTGCGTGTGTTTCTTGCATTGTTAATTATATATGTTGATATATGTAAATCAATGGATGCTTATGTTTTTTAATGCATGCATGATGATGAATCGTTAATTGTATGGTGACTTTTAGGTTAGGCTTTGTTCTTTTTTTTTTCTTTAAATCTTGTGGAAGCCGATTGGGGCGTAGGAATTTTTGTATTTTTTATTTTGAATGTCATGATGTAAAAACTCCATACACGAGAAGATAAAAAACGTACGAGACGAACGAGGAGAAGATTGATGATTGCCATGGTATGTTTCACAGATCCCTGATATCGTGTTTCCCTATCCCTTTGATTAGGGGTGTTCAAAAATCATCCAGACTGTTTAATCCAAACCAGTCTGAATCGAAGTTGATCGGTCTGGTCAGTTTTTTTCTTGTTAATGCTCGGTTCGGTCCTCCTTTTAGACAGGACCGAAATTTTGGTCCGGACCAGAATTTTTGTTGATTCTGGACCGAACCGACAAGTCTGTCTGTATTATATATATATCTTTTTTAGGGTTTTAAGTTAAACTCTCGCCTCTCCCTCTCCCTCAGCTCAGTCTCACTCCCTTAATAGTCAGTCCATATCCCTCTCAAGTCAGGTAAGAATGACTCCTCCCTCTCCCTCACCCTCAGCTCACGACGCCTCTTCTCCATCTCCTTCTCACGACGCCTCTTCTCCATCTCCTTCTCACGACGCCTCCTTCTTTGTCCAGGTAATATCGAGGGTTCTTTTGGGTTTTCCATCCATTTGTGAGGATGTCTTGTTGTAGACTCGTGCTTTGGGTTTCTTCTCATCGTTGGTGCTCTGTCATCTGGTTTCTTTGTTAGGCTATTAGGTCTCATGGTTTTTTATGGGTGTCATGGGTCTCGTGGTTTTCCGTCGATTTTTGCTAGATCGTTCATTCATCATAGGTTCTCACTAGTTTGCTGTGGGTTTTTGTGGTTTGTTGTTATCGTGGTTTTGTTTTTGATTATTGTGTTTCATTACTGTGGTTTTATTTTTATTATTCTTTGTCGTTGTCGTGGTTTCGTTGCCGTGAATTGTCTGATTTACCGTGATTGTTTTGCTGATTTTGTTGGTTTGTCGTGAATTGTCTGATTGTGGGTAGGGGTGTTCAAAAATCGTCCAAACAGTGTAATCTGATCCGAACCGGAGCGAAGTTGATCAGCCTGGATAGTTTTTTCTCATATTTGATCGGTTCAGTCCGACCTTATAATATATATATGCTATTTCAAGTAAAAAGTGACTTTTTCATATTCTCACATCGGAAAGAAAATAGATAGCTAATGTGGGAATGAGTTATAAAAGTACTACATGTACCTCATCATGATGAAGTAAGCGCCCACATGTGTGTGCTATTGAAGCATGCCTTGAAATAAGGCGTATTTATCATGCGTATAATGCGTTCAATGTATTAACTGTGTATTAAACTTTTAATATGAAAATCACGTGTATAAAATACGTACTTAGACCGTAAAATCCATCCAGACCGACCTTTGAAGTTTGGTCTGGTCGGTTCAGATTTTTTTACAGTGTTTTGGTCGGTTCAGTCATCTATATAGGAGGACCGTAATATTTGGTTTGGTCTCATTTTCCTCGAAAAATCTGATCAGACCGACTGTTGAACACCCCTAATTGTGGGAGTGTTTGTGTGCCATAGTTGGTCTTCATTGCTAAATAATATATTTATTGTAAAACGGTATTTAGACCGTTAAGCCGACCCGAATCGACCTTTGAATTTCGATCTGTTCGGTCCAAATTTTTTCTAGATTTATGTTTGGTTCGGTCCTCCACATAGGAGGACCGTGATTTTCAGTATAGTCTTATTTTCTTTCAAAAATCTGACGAGACCGATTGTTGAACACCCCTACCTGCGATGTTTCACGAAAACCCTAATCCTATCCTTTATCTTTTAAATTTTGAATTTTGAATGTTTAAAATTTTAAAAGGATAGCAATTTATTTTATTTTTTTTTAAATTAAAATTAATTAATTTGGGTTTGACTCAAGATTGATGAGTCATCAAAATATTTTTTGACTAATCAAATTCAATAAATTTTAAGAGATAATTAATGTGATTATTTAATTAGAAAAATTAGTTTATCCTAATTAAAAATATTTTGATCAAAGCTTAAAGATTATGAAGATGAACCTCTGGTGGAGAATAAGCTATTATGAAAGTATGTATTCTTATATTCTTCTTTGTAATTATTTATATTTTTCAAATGTTGTAATTTAGAAATATCCAATAGTCACTCGGTTCATAATTCATTTATTGTATTTATTTAAATAAATATTTATTGATTTGATTGACAACATGACTATGCATTAGTCGATCACATGTTATACATGAAATCTCACACAGTTTTATTTAATCATGCATCTCATCAATAGAAATATGATTGATTAGGACTCTCCTAATATGTTTATATGAATTGCTTTGGAAAATCAATTGTTTGTACTCTGCTAAGTTTTAATTAGTTAAACTTGATAATCACACCACTCTAAAGGTCTTAATAACCTTTAGGATAATCAATATTTTAAAAGAGTTTTATTAAAATTTAATGCATATAATTAATCAGTTTTTCTAAGTTCACCTAATTTTGACTTAGGATCTTTAGAAGGTTAAATGAACTTAGACCAATAAGATTGGATTAATAATTAATTTTACGTTCATAGTGTTTTAACTAGTAATTAATTTGGAATTAATTAATTAGTTAAATAGAAACACGTTAATTATAAAATAGTGAGTGGCACAAGGTTGACATGTCAATGTAACCTATGATCTCCATTATTAGTACAACACCATGAGATACATAGAGGGCCTCGAGATAACTTTGTTTTCATCCTCCTAAGGAAGATTTCGAACTGTATCAATATCAAAGTTAAACTTCTTAAGAAAATAGGACTAAGTGATGTAGTTTAGACTTGACTGACCCTAAGGCTGCATAAGTTTAGACTTGACTGACCCTAAGGCTGCATATTCTAAATCAAGTCAGGGAATATGAAATAATGGATTACACTCACAAAGTCACAATTAAGCTTTGAGTGAATAATTGTGACTTGACCAAATTAACGATCCCTTATTGTTAAACGAGAAAATGTGAGATATTTTGAGTTTTAATTAATAAGGATGAGAATGTCCCATAGACAATTTAAAATTAATCTGACTTACCCTAAGGTGGCATATTAATTGTCAGGTTGTCTTATCGTGGATTAATAATTGTTAAGTTTATGTGTTTGACATGCATCACCTTTATTTTCTGAATTTCTTGATATTTATTTCAATTATATTGAATTATCTATGTTTATTTTTCAGTTATTATTATGTCTATCATGGGCAACCCTATTACTGTTTTACTCATGCTTGAAAAATGTAATGGTGATAACTTTATAAGATGGAAGTCGAATTGAAGTTTAATGCTAATATGTGAGACCACAAGTTTGTTCTTGCTGAGGAATGTCCTGAGGAGCCCACCATCAATTCCCCTAAGAATGTTAGGGATAAGTTTGATGCGTGGATTATATCCATCAACAAAGCTAAATGCTAAATGCTTGTGAGCATGAATGTTGTTCTGAGAACCAAGCATGAAAGCATGAAAACTGCCTATGAGATTATGAGATCTTTACAGACGATATTTTGGCAGCAGTCTGATCAAAGTCGTTATGAGGCTACTAGGAGCTACATGACTACTAAGATGAAGAAAGGTACTTCTGTGTGTGAACATGATCAACATAATGCATGAGGTTGAAGTACATTGGGATACCATTGATGAACGAACTCAAGTCAACATTATACTTGAGTCGCTCACACCTGCTTTTTCTGCGTTCATCACCAACTATTTTATTCATGGTTTTTCAAGAAAATTGATTTCTGTATCGTTACTGCATGAAAAATTATTTGATATTTCTTTTATTAGTAGTCAGTTTATTATTTCGAAGAATGGATTCAATATTTGTCATGCAAAAGTTTCGAATAAAATGTATATGCTTAAAACGACTGAACGTGCGTTAAATAATTCAGAATTATTTAAAGTAGCAAATCTTATAAGTAACAAACGTCAAATAGTTTCTCATGATAATGACATGTATCTATGGCATCTTAGGTTAGGACATATTAATCTAGATAGATTAAAATGGTTAACAAAACATGGCATTTTGAGAGAACTAAAATTTGAGACTCTTCCACTTTATGAATCTTGTCTAGATGGTAAAATGACCAAGAGACATTTTCTCTAGAAATGGCTAAAGAGACAAAGAATCACTTGAGCTAGTACATAGCGATAACTGTGGACCGATCAAATATACAAGTTAGATGTGGGTATGAGTATTTCATCATATTTATTGACGATTACCCTATATATGGTTATACTAACCTAATGCATAGAAAGTCTGAAACTTTTAAAAAGTTTAAAGACTTTAAAACCGAAGCTGAAAAACAATTAGGTAAATCTTTAAAATACTTCGATCAGATCAAGATGGTGAATACTTGGATTTAGATTCAAGGATTACCTGCTGAAGTATGACATTTTATCTCAACTCACAACACCTGAAACGCCACAGTAAAATGGTATTTCAGAAAGGAGAAACCGTACCCTATTGGATATGGTTAGGTCGATGTTAAGCTGCTCATTACTACCACTCACATTCTAGGGATATGCACTTTAAACAACAAATTACATTTTGAATGTAGTGCCTTCTAAGTTTGTAAGCAAGACACATTTAGAGTTATGGAATGGCTTCAAACCTAGTTTACGTCATTTCTGTATATGGAGGTGTCCAGCTCACGTTCTTAGACCCAAGACTGAAAAGTTAGACTCAAGGTCTGAAGTGTGTATATTTGTTGGTTATGCTCCAGAAACAAGAGGTGAGTACTTTCATAGTCACAATGAACAAAAGATGTTTATATCGATAAATGTCATTTTCTTTATACACGATTATATGAAAAACTACAAACCCTGGAGCAAAGTAGTTCTCAAAGAATCAGCATCCGATGAGATTAGACCACCTTCATTATTAACTAATAAATGACAAACCACATAAACCATTGTTCCTGTTCAGAAAATCGTGGTACAACGTCGTAGTGGGAGGGTTATACGACAATCTATTCTCTATGAACTAGAAACACATGTCCTAGTGTCTGACACTGATAAGGACGATCCATCAATCTTTAAAGAGGCAATGGAAGATCCTGAAAATGAGAAATGGCAAGATACTATGAACCAAGAAATGAAATCGTTGTATTCCAATTCTGCTTGAAAACTTATAGATCCACCTGAAGATGTCAGGCCCATTGGATATAAATGGATCTTCAAGAATTAAAAAGGTGCAAATAGAAAAGTAGAGACTTTCAAGGCATGGCTGGTAGCCAAAGGTTATACACAAAGGGAATGAGTCGATTATAAAGAAACATTCTCTCTTGTTGCCATGCTAAAATCCATTCACATCCTTTTATGGCAAATGGGTGTCAAGACAACTTTTCTAAATGATTCTCTTTAAGAAAGCATTTATAAGATACAACTAGAAGGGTTCGTGAAAGAGAAGCAAGATCAGATCTTAGAATTTTTCTTTTGATGAAATTATTAAATCGTATGGCTTTGGGCAAAATGTTGATAAAGCTTGTATTTATAAATACATCAATGATAAGATAGTGATTTTCTTAGTCCTTTATGTAGGTGATATTCTACTCATTGGAAATGATGTAGAAACTTTGTCGAAAGTATAAAAGTGATTAGTTGAAAAATTACAAATGAAAGATTTGTGAGAGACGAGCTATGTTTTAGGCATCCAATCCTAAGGGATAGAAAGAATAAGTTCTTAGCACTTTCTCAAACATCTTATATTGATAAGGTGTTGGAGAGATTCTCTATGAAAAATTTTAAGACATGTCAACTACGGACCATACATGGAATTGTTATTTCCAAGGAGTAGTGTCCTAAGACACGTTAGAAGGAAGATGGTGTGAGAAACGTTCATTATGCTTCAGTTGTTGGTAGTCTCATGTACGTAATGTTGTATACGAGACTAGACATTTGTTATGCAGTAGGAATTGTCAGTCGTTATAAATCCTAGTTTAGAACATTGGATTCCAGTAAAGCACATTCTCAAGTATCTTCGTAGAACGAGAAATTCTATACTTATTTATTCAGGTGGAGACCTGAACCCCACTGGATATACTGATTCTGATTTTTAATCAGATAGGGACAGTCGAAATTCGACGTCTGAATTAGTATTCACTCTAGGTGGAGGAGTTGTAGTCTAGAAAAGTATTAAACAATCTAGTATTGCAGATTCCACATGGAAACCAAATATATAGCGGATTGTGAAGCTGCGAAAGAAGCGGTATGGCTCAAAAAGTTCTATACTGATTTGGATGTAGTTCCAGATATGGACAATCCATTGATCCTGTACTATGACAGCAACGAGGCGGTAACTAATTCTAAAGAACCAAGGAGTCCCAAGAGGGGCACGCACATTGAGACGAAATATCATCTTGTAAGAGAGATCGTGCAACGAGGGGATATGACTGTTATGAAGATAGTGTCAGATCAGAACATGGCTGATTATTTTACCATGACACTTCCTGTGAAGTCGGTTAAGGGTCATGTGCGTAATATGAGGTGGAGAGAGATGCCACATTTTCTTTACGGTAAGTGGGAGATTGTTGGGCATAGTACCCTCAAAGCATGTATTTAGACATTTTTAATATGAAATTGATGAAGAATTTATATATAAATATATGAAAAATTAAATATTCATTAATGAGACAATGATCGTGTATAAGTACAAGAGGATTAAGATCATAGATAATGAATAAAATAGTCTGCAACATATTAGAGTATGGAACCTTTAATGAATGGTTGTTAGTACGGTTCACTAAGTATTATGAATACATGTAATAAAGATCCAGATCACTGATGTAGATAGACATTTTAGTGAACGTATTTTATATAATTAGATTATATAGGACAAGATCGATGTAGATTAATATATTTATTAACTTACCGTTTATCATAAAAGTTTAATGTAGATTAAAATTGATGATCATATATAGATCAATCTTAATCATGAGTAGTCATGAACTCCTATGCATGTCAATTGGATCTTTTGTTCACTCGTTAAGGTTTATTTGTAAAACAGGCTAGTGACTTTTACTTTGAAGATTCAGCGACATGAATGGCTGGGAACATGATCTTACAAGATTTAGAATCTAAGCTTTTCTAAAGGATCGTAGATTGGTTCCTTTAAGTGTCAATTCTAGAATTGAATGGTTATTAAGCTCAAATTCATAATACGATTATAAATTGACCATTCGCTAGTGAATTAATGGTACTTAACAATCAAGAGATAATTATAAGGGTAAAATGGTAATTTTGAACGGATCTAATTTACGAACTAATAATTGGAGGACAGAACTAAATGAAGTGATTACGTCAATGAAGTACACGAGAATACTCTGTAAATATATTCTATAATTACTAAGAGTGCAATTCTATATTTATAGTGGAGTAATAATTAAATTAATAAATATGGGTCTTGGAGCTTAAAATTATGGGTCTATAGTCTCCAAGTTACCTTTGTATTACATAGTCTAAGGTGTAAATATTTCAGGACATGAGAAAATGACTAACTTGCGAGATAATTATGAGGTAATAAATTTATGGGTAAATATATAATTATGAGATAATTATATGGAATTAATTAATTAAATTATTTAATGTAATTTTTGGAAATTATAATTAAATAATTTTATCGATTAATTTTGTGTTGATTGAGAAGTGAAACAGAATATTTGATTTATGAAATTAAATAATATTAAATTATTATGAGATAATGATTTGATTTGGACTAATCTGTTAGTTAACAGATAAAATAATTGATTGAGAGATCATATAAGTTAATTTTGAATTAACTGAATCTAGATTTTTATCTGATTGAAATAAATAATAAATTTAAAAAATTGCCACGTGGCATATTAGACTGTCACATGTCAATCACTAGTTTTGAATCAGAGATTAACATAGACTATTGTAGTGCCACGTGGCACACTATAGTGCGTCACGACACTATAGTGGTGTTATGAGGCATTGTGGTTCTTCATGGCACACTATAATATTGTGTGGCACTGCAGTGCTGCTCAATTACAGTGGATCCCTCTACAACGGCACATTTGTAATTAATTTAATAATTTATATAAATCCCTAAAAAATCTGATGAGCTTTGACCTAAAAGATATATATTGACATTATTCGATTGACCTTAGTGCTGAAACTGCAATCAGTGTGCAATTGTGTGATTAAAGGTTAATAAAAAAGCTATGTGAGTTTTCCTAATTCTTTTAGAGTTTTGTCTCACAATAGTCATTCTCCAAAATTTTTAGATCTCATATGTTGAGTACATCTAGAGACATAAAAGTATCTTTGATTTATTCTACGTGCTCACACACGTCTTAGTGTGTTTGAGGATTGGTTTGGAAGATCTTGGTGTTGATCTCGCAGTCTGTTGTTCGTGAGATTATAAGCTCGTTGTTTGTAAAGATGCTTGCTAGATTACAAAATATATAATTCATATCTTTGTATGTCTTAGAGATAATGCATAAATAACTACTGGATACGGATCAAAAAAATTATTTTTCAATTAAAAAGTTTTCATTTTTGGGATCTGTGACAGTGTGATCGTTTCATTTTATAATTTTTTTTGAAACACCACTACGCCTTCCGTCGCGCACCACCATGAATTCTAACAACTACATCATCTTTGTAGATGATTTTAGCAGGTTTACTTGGATCTATCCATTAAAATCCAAGTAAGAAGCCTTTAAGATTTTCACTGTCTTCAAAATAATGGTTGAAAAATAGCTAGAATCATCCATCAAAATTGTGCAATCTGATTGGGTGAGGGACTATCGAGCCTTTAAGGAATTTCTTGAGTTCAATGGGGTTATGCTTTGACATTCATGTCCACATACTCATAATCAGAATGGTAGGGCAGAACGAAAACACAGACATATCACAGAGATTGACATTACACTTTTAGCTCAAGCAAGTTTGCCATTTTCCTTCTGGTGGCATGCATTTTCTACTGCTTCTTACTTGATAAATAGGATGCCAACTTTAGTTCTAACCAGTCTCACACCCTTGCAGAAGTGTTTTCTAATTAAATCTGATTATTCATTCCTTAAAAGCTTTGGTTGTGCAAGTTTTCCTCATTTAAGGCATTACAATGCTTTCAAGGTTGAATATAAGTCTTCATTGTGTATTTTCATTGGATACTCACCTGATCACAAAGGGCATAAGTGTTTCCATCCCTCTGGTCGTATCTACATTGCTAAAAATGTAGTGTTTAATGAGAAGTCTTTTCCTTACACCAGCATTTTTCTTTATATTGTGCCCAAATCTAACTCTCACACTGCATATATTTCACAAACATATCCTACTTCTATGTTTGATGTGTCTAGGTTCAATACTCAACAGCAAGACTCCTCAAAAAATCTAGCTCAACAATGTACAAACTAATCATCTAGTTCTATGCCTTTACAACAACACCTTGGGAATATACCTCAGCAAAACACTAAACACAGATTTGTCACTCCTCAATAAAGCTCTTCTACCACAAGCTCTTTCATGTCTACTACTAACAACAGATCACTTACTGATCTGATGTAAAACACCCCAAGTTTGTCCATCAGTTCTATCAAACCAACATAAACACACCCCACCAACGCCTCTCATCTACCTTCTCAAGTCCATCAAATTCACAACCCTCTATCATCAATCATATAATGGTAACAAGGTCTAAAAATGGTATTTTTAAGCCTAAAGCACTTATTTCAAGTTCCTACCATTCCCTTAGAACTTGTTTCTACTAAACAAACTCTAGATATGCCTTAGTGGAGGAAAGCTATGGAACTTGAGTTTTTAGCCCTCCAACATAACAGAACGTAAGATCTAGTATCATTTCATGATTCAATGAACCTAGTGGGAAATAAGTGGATTTTTAAAGTTAAAACAGATGCTGCAGGAAGAGTTCACAAGAGGCGCGCCTTGTAGCCAAAGGTTTAGTCAGCAATCTGGGGTTTAATTTAGTGAGACGTTTAGCCATATTGTGAAGTAAACCATAGTAAGGAATATTCTCTCTTGCTATCAACTCAGGTTGGGAAATCAGACAATTGGACGTGAATAAAGCATATCTTAATGGAGTACTCGAAGAGATTATATTCATGCCTCAATCCGAGGGATTCATTGATCCTACAAAGCTTACTTATGTTGGTAAGTTATGTAAGGCCTTGTATGGTCTTAAACATGCGCCAATGGTATGACACTCTGAGAGTACGCTCTCGTAGTGGGGTTTTCTTAACTCAAAGTATGGTAATTCTCTCTTTATTCTTCAATACAAACATAAAATGGTTTATTTACTGGTTTATGCCGATGATATACTAATCAATGGCAATGGTAATGCTTTGGTTACTTAGGTTATTCAGAAGCTAAATAGGGTATTTGCTCTAGAAGACCTCGGTTGCCTACACCATTTCTTAGGATTCGAGGCAGTTAGAACCGGTGTATACTTATTTTTAACATAGTTAAAATATATTGAGGATTTGTTGTCTCGAGCAGGTAAAGCCCTGTCTTACTCCTGCTTCCCCTTCAGTGAAGCTCAGTAGTGGCACTGGTGAACTTCTAGACAATGCTACTAAATACAGGCAATTCTTGGAGCTCTTCAATATCTAATTATTACTTGTCCAGATATTTGTTTTAGCGTGAACAAGCTCACAGTTTGTTTCCTCCCTCACTGTAACACACTGGCAAATATGTAAAAGAGTATTGCACTATCTAAGAGGCACACGCAGCAAAGGACTTCTTCTTACATCATTTTCTCAGAAACCATCCATTGTTGCTTACTCGGGCGCTGACTGGGCTAGTGATGTTGATTTTAGACGATCAACATGAAAGTATGTTGTTTACTTGGAAGATAATCTTGTTTCATGGTCAGCTAAGAAACAACACGTGGTTTCTCGTTCCAATACTAAAAGTGAATATAGAAGTTTGGCAAACACTTAAGTAGAAATCTCTTGGATTCAGTATGTGTTATCCGAATTACATGCCCAATTAATTGTCGCACCCATCATTTGGTGTGATAATATGGGTGCTACTTCCATTACTGCAAAACCAATAAATCACGCTCGAACAAAACATATCGAAATTGACTTACATTTTCTGAAGACAAAGATCTTCTTAAGCAGCTTGACATTCAGCTTGTCCTTTCCTCTGATCAAATTGCTAATGTCTTCACCAAGGCTCTCTCTTCAAGTCAATATGATTATTTTCTTTCCAAGGTCAATGTGGTAGAATCCCCCTTTCTCTTGGGGGGGGGGGGNGGGGGGGGGGGGGGGGTTAATAGAGAAGTTGTAAAAAGGTAGTTAGGAAGTTAGTTAGGTGCCGTTAGTATTGTTTAACCTAATCTAACTTCCTGACTATATTTATAAAATTAGATAATTCATCTAACCTAGCTGTCTATAAATAGATTAATTGAGCTTGTATTATTGTTAATGAAAGTGTTATAACAGTAGCTTATCGAAGCTTTTCCAAGCACTCTGTTTGCCATTGTTTACTATCTTATCCTTCTTCCCAACGATTCTGATTAGTATTATATCTATAATTATGTTATTATTGCAGTTCATATTGAATAAATAAATGTAATAATTTTCATTATAACATATGATTATCATGTTCATAACTGCTATGAAAAATGATGTAATGAAAATGTTAATAGAAATTATTGAAATAAAAAATGATTTAATGAAAATGTTAGTAGAAATTGTTGAAATCAAAAGATTAATTGCTTAGAGGGTAAATTAGGGTATAATAGAAATTTAGTTGGACAAATTTGTCCAATGAATGTTTTTCAAATATGCAAGTTTTTAGATGTAGTCAGATTATTGAAGAAAAATTCAAGTCGACTAATAAATGTTCATTAAATAAATAATCGAAATTTTTTATGTAATTCCCGCTAAAATATAAAAAAACAATTTTTAAAACCAAAAGTTTAATGTTTATCGATATTAAACTTATCATAGACGGATTTAATGTGAGCTGGTGACAATTATAAAAGATAATTACATAAGCCGATATATTAGATTTGTTGCAATTATTATTAATAGTGATTAAGAATGGATTTGTTAGCCTTAGTCAAAGATAATCCCTGTCAAGTTGGTTTGGCATTAAGCAGAAAGGTAAAGTGAATGGATGAAAATTCAAGTAAGGATTTTCAAAGATTCTGTAGACAGAAAAAACAGGCTTTGTTGGACATGATTAAGATGTGTCCTACAAATAGCAAGCTAAGATTCTTAATCATTTAGTCAATGATCTGTAACTACACAACAAACTTAAAGAAGTTGGAAGAGTTAAATGTTACAACTACGGTCCAAAGCTTACTAGAAGGCCATTTTTTCTTTGTTAACGTCTGGTTTTTGGCTCCTTGCAATGCAACACATCACTTGCAGCTGACAGTCTCACCCTAACCAACAGTCAATTCGCCAAACTTTAAGAACCAAAATATATTATCCTAAATACATTATTTCTTATCATTTGATATTGTTTTGAACTTCTTTCCTGAATTTTAAATTGTCTTAATCATTTTCCAATAGTTTAATTTTGATGCCACTGTCATATTTATTGTAACAGCCATCGTATCGTATTGTCATAATCATAAAAAAATTAACATGTATTTACACTTATAAATAATGAACACTTAATACACCTAATTCACTTGTATTAATCTTATATTCGTAATAATGGTATTATCACATGATCTTATTAGTTTTTTTTCCTTTTAATTTTAGTGATGACAATTATAAGGATAAAATTCAAAAGGTAATTTTAGTGATGAATATCATTAAGGATAACATTCCAATGGAAATTAAAAATGGAGGCTTGAAATTTTGGTACAAAATAGAAACTATATCCAAATTAGAAGTTTATTTAATTGATTTAAATTAGATCAACATAGATCTTAAAATGAAAAAGTTATTAGGAGGGGTGGCCACAATAGGTTTGTCCCTCAATGGTTATCACGTGAGTGAATGTGTTCATAAAAATGAATATAACTACTTATGTGTCAAGCATCTGCAGGCCGCTACCCCTCTTTATAATTTCACCTTGAAATGACCAACATAAAAATCCTTTTAACTGATACCGGAAACTATTATATAAATGGACATGATTGGTCTGTTGCAACAGCTTGGTCTCTGGCAAAATGCAGCTGTGCCCGCTGCCCAGGCCAATAGGTTCAGGGATCTAAATTAGGACCACGGAATTTCAATCAAACAAAAGAATCAAACAGCAGGACTAGTCAATTCATGTTCAATACAGATATCTCATATACGTTTGCATATTCAGGAAAATTTCTATAATATTTGTCTACAGAATTTTCTCAGGGGCCCCTCCCCTCTACAGTTTAACTCCTCTTTTTTTCAAGGGAAATATCTCTTTTTTCCTACATGAATCTTTTTCTTTCAGGTGAGAATTGTTAATGTGAAAGGAAAGAAAATTCAATGGGAAATCCGTCTCCACCCAAAAATTCAAAAGGTTCTACAATAATTGTAAAAGTTTGACATTTTAGTGAAAATGATTGTCCGAAGATAGATTTTTAAAGAAAATAATTTGAACCAACATTATTGAGACCTATAAATAGACGTGCTAGTCAGTGTTATCAGTCTTGGTTTGTGTCTCCCTAATAAGAAAATGAGTAATAGAATCAAACAAAAATAAACCAACAATCACATGATTGTGGAGAGAAGTGAATAACTGTTTGCATCGAGAAATTAAAGTTTTGGGTTAATGGAATTGTGCCATTAGGATGAAAAAAAACTGGAGTTGGACCTCAACCTTTTGAGCGACAATTATGATCCATAGCATGATTAGTCAAATGAAGGACTGGATTTGACAAACCTAGGTTAACACAGTTATTAATCTCAAAACTCAACTAAAATACCGTGAATTTAAATCATAATATCTTTCAATCTCCATAAAACATGTAACTTTAACACCCCGAAAAAAAAACTGGAGTTGATCTTCTCATATATACAAGATGCTAGGATGAAGTTCTGAATCAATGTGGACCAAAATAATGTTTCCCAATATCCATCAATTCACTTATTGTATTTCAACAGATGCAACCATCTCAACTTGTATTTCACAGTTCTCTCTAAAATTTCAGTTCTATACAACTTTATTTATACAAGGTAAAGTTGGTACGACCATTACAGAACTATAGAAGTTATGCTTGCATGTCCACGGCGAAGTGTGCACCAAATGGCAAAACTATAAATGGTTGATTCTGAAATCAACAACGTTGTGTCAATTCGCTTCACTTACTATTTGAAGACCTTTGGCTGCTAGAAAATGAACTATATAAAAGCTTCATTACTGATACTAGACCCTCCCAACAGGGGAGAGTGGCGGATTTGGGGCGTATCTGGCAGGGGCTTTACCTCGAAGTTCATCACTTGATTTGAATTTTGGTTCCCTGAGAGCTTTTGACTCGGATGTAATATTGCTCATTCGGGAGAGATCAGAAGTTTTCTCACAGCTTGTGACTGAAATACAAATGAAAAATGCCTGTAACAAAGATATCGATGAATTGAATTCTATAGAATACATCCCATCCTTCAAGGGCGCCATGCTGAAGAGTGGCTTATCTTGCAGAGTTCCTCCCTGAAAAGATGTGGAAATTGGAAAAACAACATGTAAATAATCTGAGACAGAAAAATGTAGCATATCTTAACAGAAATTTGGAAACAGTACCTGACTGAAAAGTTCAAAACGGTCCGTAACGCATTTTTGCGGGTTAGAGAAAACACGCAGTTTGCAACCAACGTCCCAACCACCACAGTCACATGACCCACCAGATTTCCACCGGTCGATTAGAGGCGAAGGTTCCCCATCGCTTGGTGAACCATGAAGACCTCCTGGGAGTATTACTATGACACTATCAGCTTCTCCAATTTCTCTTGAGTTGCTGCAGATGCATCTACTCTCTTCCCAACACTGGCCACAGTGATTCATTTTATCATCATGTTTCCTACCATGGTCCACTTTCTGTATAGGCATCTTGAAAACAGCAGCTGCTAGCTCTCGGTCTTTTTTAAACTTTGGTGATTCGTGGTTACCTGTTCTCACCTCAACACCAAACAAAACAGATTCCTTTAATGTATACATGCCACTGGACTTCTCTCTGCCCAAATCAAGGAAATGAGAAGTGGAGACTTTCATCTGTCCAACAACATTATAGACATAGCTAGAAAGTTTCTCTGTACTTCCTCCACGCATCCAGCCACCATTCTTTCTCTTTATTTCATTAACAGAGTAAAATGTACAATTCTGGCCTGACTCATCCTTGCCCGATGATGCCAAGCTTCTCATTGTGGCTGCAAGGATGTTGTTTTTGTTATCCACTGTGAACATATACAGAGGGAGACCATTCTTTACTGTAAGCTGTAGAAGGGCTTGAACCGTGGAAGCCACATGCTTCTCCTTTTGAGATATGCCATTCGCCCAAATACTAAATGAATTCAAGTTTGCTTCCTCACAACGAGGTGAATTTGCTGCTTTATACTTCAGTATGGGCTCTATTAACCGTCTTAAAGGGCTTGACCTAGCTCTGTTATTACCATTTATCTTCTCTCTATTCAAACCATCAAAAGGAGCGGGAGCTTCAGATTTCATTGGACCTGACTTCGGAGTTACATACGTAGAACTTAGTCGTGGGATGGTCGAACTCTCTTTGAAACTGAAGCTTCTTCCCATCCGGCCTAAGCTGAAGCTGAAACGCCGGTTGGGCGAAGGATTTCTACTTCTTCTATCTCCAAAGTCGGCCATTTCATGGTCAAGTGTTTTTGAGGTATTGACAGCCTCAGAATTAGTAAGCGCAGAATCCAATTCGCTGGTTCCTGAATGCTTGCTTTCTGATGTCAAACTCGGCATCTCATTTGAGAGTGGGAATGATTGAGATGAAACCAATGAAGGCTTCAGACTACTAGTACGATCATTCACTGGACTAAAAAGCATCACATCTTGAACAGCGTTATTCACATCTAGAGAAGGCAGTGGGCATGAGTGTGGGATTTCAGAATAAAATTCTGATGAAAGAATCTCTCCAGGGGAAAATACATCTAAGTTGCTGCCGGAATTCGTTTCAAAGAGATTCTCATCAAATGATGTTCTGAGTGGCAGTGAATGAAAGGCGTCTGGAATGCCATTTTGGATTTTCTGTTTCGGTAGAAGGAGGACAATGTTATGCTCACCTCGAGAATGTTGATGGGTAACATCGATATCTGAGTCCTGCAAATTTACTGCCTTGGAACTGAGTGAAGTGCCATTAGTCGACTTTAATGAGACATCTTCTACTTGTAGAAGGACTATCTGATCTGCAACTTTTCTTTTGATATCTGTTCCTTTCAACTTTTCTGTGTTTCTGTTTGGTTCATCATCACAAACATACGCACTTCTTTTTGGACAGAGTAAGACCGTATTATTTCTCATGTTTGAGGAAAAACAGGCCATTGCTGGAGCCGTCTTCTGATCTAAATGTTTTCTCTTTTCCCTTTCATGCACCATGTCTGAGTAAGCACATGGTTTTCTTGTTCGCCCCCTTGTGTTGCCCATGGAAACCCTTCCGGCTTCTTGGAACTGTGAGGCAGTACGGGCAGACGAGTTAAAACGTTTAGGAGGATGAATTGAAGAGTTTCGCTCAGCAGGTGTCTCACTGCGAATTCCGTTAGGGAAGTGTGATGACCCTATGGTTTGTTCAAGAGATGGATGTCTACTACAAGATGCAACATTATTACCTCTGTCTGGGATGTGCTTTTGCTTGTGCTTCCATTTTTCCAGACGTGACCAATCTAGAACTCCTACATTTAAAGCCTTCTCTTGGATATTTTCTTCTCTCTCTGTACGCAGGAGATAGTTCGGTAAGTTCGACATGTGTTTGACAAGCTCATCATCTACAGCCGAACTCGACTTGAGGCTGTGCTTCCTTTGCAAACTCTTTGAAGTTTTTGCTTGGATCAAGATTCTTCCATCAGCGTCTTGTCTTGACTCACTACACAAATCACTAGAGGATGGACCAACACGACTTTTCACTTTCAGTTTGTCCTGATAGTTTGCACTTTGATTCGCTTGGGGTGTTAAAACCCTCTCCTTCACTCTGTTAAAGTCATTCTGCTGGTTTGAAGTCTTTTTTAGTTCCAAGCTAAATGCCATATTCCCAGCTGGTATTAAGGATTCATTACTTCAAAGATTGTCAAGTGGCACACCGTAAACCATTGTTAAGCTTCAAACAAGTCAGTTGGGATGCTCTGTACAGATTTCAGATAAGCGTCGTAGGTAAAGCCAGAGCATTTGATTAGATGACGAAAATACAGATGAAGTAAAACAATTAAATTTAAGAAATATCAACTAGTTTCATGAGGAAAAAAAACAGGAAAATACTGTTTGTTGAACTCTAGTAACAGAGCAAAAGTCATTTATGCCAATTGAGGCATTGAAATAAACAGCGGTCGCGATAGTGATACAAATCAATAAATTAATATAGCCCGTTCCAATTGTAAATTCGTTCACTTAATAATCAGTCAGATCAGTATTGGAGGATATTTTGCTGGTTATAATGAGATTTCTCATCATTTGAACAAAATAAAGAGCTTACTCAATAGCAGTAAACACCAATCGAAAAGTGAAAGATCTAGTATCAACTAACGTCTCTCCCCTTCTGATTTCCATGTATTTTCTAGATAAAGAAAATTGGCCCCTACTCTCACATCAGCAACCTTTCTCCAAGATTTACACAAAAACGCGCTAATAAATTAAGTCAAAAGGTAAAATTTTGCAGATCCGAGCAAAATCTCACACAATGAATAATAAATATAACGAATCCCAGCTCCGTTTGGCAACTGAGAAAATTAAAGAATAAAAAACAGTAAAAAGAAGAAGAAAGGCCCTCTGCAAATTCTAATCATATAAAGACAAAGAACCTGAAACAACGAACAGCACCAGAAACCAAAAATCATTTTCTCGGGAACGCAAGCAGCATTCAATGAATCCAACTTCAAGATGAAACCGTCTAGCGCAAATAAGCAAAATTTTCTCTCTCATTTCCCACCTATTCTCAGTAAGATCACAAATAAAAAGAAGAGAAAAATGCAGTAGCCAAGATTAAGGCGTGTACCTCTAGCAATCAAAGAAAATGCAGGTTCCTAACGCTGCGTACAGCGTAACTCATCAATCCCGAGAAAAGATCCGATACGTAATGATACTCAGCAAAGAAAATAATCTACAACCGACGTAGATTAGAAGCAAAGCAAAGAATTACTGCTACAGTTAACGCAGACGGAGCAGGAAATTAATGCAATTCTTCTTGGTTTCCGGTTTTTTTGAGTGTGCATTTTCTTTCTCTTCCTTCTAAACCTAAGAGAAAAAACAAAGCTCTGCAACTCTCAGCAAGAGAGTGAGAGAGTGAGAAGAGAGAAAGAGAGAGGGGAATAATAGAGTGTGACGCATGGGGGTATCGTTTTCAATCAAACGGCTAAAAGTAAAGGAGCTAAGCCTGTGAGTCTAAAAAGAGCGGTCACGTCATCGATGAGAGGCGGGAACAAAAGGGTCCCACAAAGGAGAAAGCGCGAATCCCTAAGTTGATGTGGGGACCACGTGGTCCACATGTCTTACGTCAGTGGCTCCTCTGATTAGGGATTGTTTGGCATTAAAGAGTAAAGTTTTTTTATTATTTTGGGGTTTTTTTTATCAACTATTTTGGGGGTTCTTTATTAAAGCTGCGTTATGGAGTGTTATTATTTGTTTTACTTGTGTTGTGAGATTCAGAATTTCAGTGGAAGAGCCTGAATAATACCCGCCAAAAATTGGCTAATAATTTAGCTAATTAACTACTCTTTTTACACGTATCACGGGTCTGATTATTATATAAATACAGAAATATGAACCAGTTTTTTTTATAAAGCTGAGTGGACTGTAGAAAAAATTATACTTTTATTCACTAATAAATATTTTAAAATATAAATTATAAAACGTTATAGTTTAAACTTTAAACTATTTAAAATTTACAATTAAAATCTTTCATTAAATATCTATTAATTTTCTTCAAAACGACATCATTTTGAATGGCCAAAAACAACATTGTCTTGAATAACAATCATGTCTTGTAAAACTCTCACAGAGATGGTTTGGTTCAGTTTTTTACTAATAATTGAACCAAACTCGATTTATCAATATTATCAAATTGTCGAACCGTTAAGTAAAATTGAGCCGCCCAAACTAAACCAACAGTTTCTATTCATAAATAACTGACTAAACCGGTCATTTTCAGTTAAGTTCGGTTCAATTTTATCTACTCTATAAAAAAAATGTTCACCCCTACTAGGCATTATCCGTATATGAAACATAGCACTGTGTTGTTCGATAACATTAGATTACGTACATTAGATACTATCTGATCACATATTAGACTTAAGAAGTATTTTTAGAAAAGAAAGAAAAACAGTATATATTATCAGTTATATAAGTAATTTCATGTCATATCTACTATCAAAACATAGCAATGTCAGAATAATGCATGACACTACTCTAGAAATAAATTAATGGATAAAAGTATGTTTCTATCTTCAAGTAAAAGTTTGTGGTTGTCTAGTCTAGTTGGAATAATCAAAAGATGAAGAAATTATGAGACAACACTTTATTATGTGGATTAGAATATATTTGAGTATTCTTACGATTCAATCAACTTATGTGATTTTTTATTAGTATATTATTCGACAAAAAAATGTTTTTTTGTTAGGATATTAAAAGGATCAAAGAAAGATAAGAAATTAATAATGGCAACATACATATAATCATTTTTTTGTCAAAATTACATTACAAATTTAAAGAGAATAGATGAATATAACTCGAACATACGAGCTCCGGGTATGAACATAGATGTTTAACTACATACGTCAACCTAACTTGTTAGGTATAATATTTTTGAGAAAGAATGATTACATTGTGTAGTTGTAAAATAATGATTTATAGATAACAAATAGTTCTTGAAACAAAAAGTAGATAGCATTAATAAAATTAGCCTTGTAATTAATAGTTAATCAAATTACCTTGTTTATCCTCTTATTGTCTTAATGTCTTGTTTTTTTTCCTTTCTTCACAAATGGAGTCAGCATCATAAATACAAGAAATAAATTTGAGAAACAAATGTGGCCAAGTAGGCACCATAATAAATTTGACCAACAGTTGCATTCTTTAGACAATGGGATGTCTAAATTGGACATAAAACATGGGGAAATATTGGGTCTTTTCCTGGGAATCTTTTGTTTGAATTTTTTTCTTTCACCGTCTCATCCCTTTTTATAGGATTGTTGTCGTATTCCTATCTTCGCATGCATTCACATCTTTTTCACCTGTAATATCAAAAAAGCATTGTGGGTGATTTCAATTTTCTTTGTTCTCCAATTTCCCTTGTTTGATTTGGGGAAAGAGATTCTCGGGTGAAAGTTTGGTTGATCTAGCATACATCAGATTTGTATGATTTAGATCAATCAAATTTAGAATATAGGAAAAACAGCATAGGACTGTAGGAAAAACAGCATCTCTAGGTTGTCGGTACTCTATTGATTATATAAATTTCGAGTCATACGTAAATGGGTAATGTTTTACACAAATTAAGGTATAAAGTGATCATTCACAGTTTTAACTATCATTCACATAGTTTACATATATGTGTGCAATCGGTTCGGTTCGGATCGCTTAAATGTCTAAATTGAACTGAACCGTAAAATCAAATTCCGTGTATTACAAACTGAAATGAACCATTGAAAGAGTGAAAATCAAACCGCTCAATATCGGTTCGATTCGGTCAATTTTATGATTTGTTCAAACGATGCAAAAAATCTTTCAAACTTATTCAATATTCATCTCTAAACAATCAAAAATCCAGTTTCAGAAAGAACACCCTAAAACTTATGCAATATCTAGTGAACAATTACAGGATTAAAGACTATCTAAACACTAATAACTTCAAACTAATGTTAAAAAGAAAATTCATAATCAAAACTTACAAACATATCGCTAAAAAATCATTCTTAGCTCTAAAAAATCCAAACAACACAAAAGAGAACATAGACAAACTAAATGCACAAATCCTAATGAACGCTTTGATTTTTCAAAATCATATTCAAAGTGATTTTTTCTTCCCTCTAGCCGTACGCTTTGATTTTTCAAAATCATATTCGACCAAGCATCCTTTCTACCACTAACAGTAGTCTCAAGCTCAATTTATCAAAATCAAACATCGAATCTTTCATCTTCATCTTATATATCTTTGAAGTAACCATAGAGAGAGAGAGAGAGAGCAAAGGGATGGAGAACGAAGAGAGACAGAGAAATTATAAACCAAATTGAACTCTCAATGTATTATAAATCTAAAACTGACTGAACCATTATGGTCCGGTTCAGTTCAATTGATGTAGTTTTATCAGTTTTAACCATTTGGCTCACCTCTAGTTTGCAAGGCAGTTTTCACTTGAATTTTGATGAAAACAAAGAACTTCCATTTGAGTTGGGCTTTGAAAAGAAAAGGCAAAAATGTCCAATTTTTCAGCTCAAATTGCAAAAATGGTCAGAAAAATTTTTCCTTAAAAAATGACCATAATAACGTAAGTAGTTTATTTACATCTGTATAACTTTTATAAAAATTAACTATTTCTTTGGCCATTTTCGATAATTTTTGCCAAAAAAAAAGTTTTTCGTTTATTTTTGTAATATAAGCTGCAAAATTGACTTTTCTTATCATTTTTTTCGAATAAACAAACTCTAACTCCTAATCTCCCTAAGCTCAAGCCAGTTTGGCATTGTTGTTGCTTTCCAGAAAATTAATGTCAGCTGTATTGAAAAAAATAAACAACTGAAGCGTAAAAATTTAGTCGTTTGATAAATGTGCTACTTACTGACCTATTCTAAATCTAGATTTAAAATAAATTTATGCTCTCAAAATAATATATTGAAAAGCTCTAAAAACAAGTTCACATTTCGGTTAGCAGCTTGGTACCCCGACAAGTGGGGGTGGGAAAATAGATCCATTCACGTTGGATCCACAACAAGAGATTATGTTGATTAGATCTGGATCATCCGCTCATATCTGAACGGCCAAATATGACTGTTGTGACTTGCAATAAAGTTACAGCCTTATGTTTTATCTTTTAGCAGAATTCAATCTGGGACGTTCATTTACTGAAATAAACGGCCCCAATTGAACAGATCACCTCATGTTCCTTCAAAGAGAAGGCGATCCTGCTTCAGAGTGTGGGAAGCTCTACACTTTTCCTATCATATGATTTTTTCCAAACTCTTTCATTTTATTCAATCTCCATTCGATATCGTCTACTTCGGGAACTAACAATTTGTGAATCTTTCATATGATTTTTTCGTGAAATTGAAAGCAATGATCTACTGTTATCCTTTCTTCTTTCCTTTCCAGCAATGAATGTTTGGTAAGCGACGTTTCCTTAGACCCGAGAACCCCATTTTGTGATCGTTCCAAAGCTTGCACCCCTTAAACAGAATTGTTGGAATCGACAGCGTCGCGCGGCGGAGGCGTGGTAGTTTAAAAAAAATTATTTATTTATAAAATGAAAATAATTGTGACACCACGGTTTCCAAAAATAAAAATCTTTTAACGAAAAACATTTTTTCTCATCGATTCATTATATATTTATATATTAAATTTGAGACATACAAATATGAATTATACCCTATTGTAGTCTATCAAGCGTCCTTACCAACAATGAACTAGAGGTTCCACGAACAACGGACTTCAAGATCCACACCAAAATCTTCCAAATCAATCCTTCAACACACCAGAACGTGTGTGAGCATGTAGAATATATCAAAGACATTTTTTCTGTCTCTAGATATACTCAACACATGAGATCTAGAGGAGAAAGACTTCTGTGAGACAAAAACTCCGAAAAGGAATTTGAGTATTTACAAAGTCTTTTATTAACTTTTAATCACAGTGAACGCTTCAATCACTTAATCACACACACTTAATCAGACCAATAGAATAATATTTATAATATACATTCTAGGTCAAGGCTCATTAGGTTTTATGGTGTACATAAAATAATAAATTATTTATAAATATGTCATTCCAATGAGACCTACTACAATTGATGCAACTCTACAATGTGCCATGCAGAGCTGTAGTGTCGTGAGACATACAGTGTGCCACCACGACACTTTAGTGATTCATGTCGATCTCAGATTAAAAAATAAGTGATTGACATGTGACAGTCCAACATGCCACGAGACAATTTTCTAAAATTTACTGTTTATTTTAATAAAATAAATACTTAGATATCAGTTAATTCAAAATTAATTTATCTGGTCACTCCTATCAACTAATTTATCTGTTAGTTCACAATTACAGATTTAATTGATTCAAAATTGAATTATTATCTCATAATAATTTAACATTATTTAATTTCATAAATCAAATATGCTATCTCACTTACCGATTAATGCAAAAATTAATCGATATAATCATTTAATTGTAATTGCCAAAAAATATAATAAATAATTTAATTAATTCTTCATTAATTAATTACATATAATTAACTCATAGTTATATACTTACCCTAGAAATTTAATTCTTATAGCAAGTTAGTCATTTTCTCATGTCCTGAAATATTCACACCCTAGACTGTGTAGTACAAAAATGACTCGGGGACCATGGACCCATAATTCTAAGCTCCAATAAACCATATTATTAATTAATTTTTTTAATTAATTTTTTTATTAATTTCATTATTACTACGCTATAAATATGAAATTGCCTTCTTATTATTTTACCCTTTTAATTACCTCTTAATCCTTAGGTACCATTAATTCACTAGCGAATGATAAATTTATAATTGTATTATAAATTTGAGCTCAATAAACATTTAGTTTCAGAATTAACATTTAAGTGAACTAATATACAATCTGTTAGGAAAGCTTGAATTCTAAATCTTGTAAGATCATGTTCTCATCCATTTATATCACTGAATCTCTAAAACAAAAGTCACTAGTATGTTTTACAAACAAACATTAATGAGTGAATCAAAAGATCCAATAGACATGCATGAGAGTTCATGACTACTCAAGATTTAGACTGATCTACATATGATAATCACATTTGATGTGTATTAAATCTTTATAATAAATGGTATGTTAATAAATATTTTAATCCAAATTGATCCACTCCTATATAATCTAATTATATAAAGTACCCTCACTAAGATGTCTATCCATATCAGTGATCCGGATCTATACCACATGCATTCAAAAAATACTTCGTGAACCGTACTACCAACCATTCATTAAAGATTTCATACTTTAATACGTTGTAGACTATTTTATTTATTATCTATAATCTTAATCTTCTCGTACTTATACAAGATCATAGTCTCATTAATGAATATGAAATTTTCAGATATTTATATAAATTATTCAACAATAATTTAAAAGAACAATTATGAGTTCGCAATATATTCTCTAATTATTAGAAAATAATAAATTAATTAATTTAAACATTAATTTTGGTCTTCACTAATTTAGTGATGACACTCATTACATATAGGTTCGGGAAGTGTACTTCGATCATATCCTTATGAACTATTTTTGACACCGAATGGACCCACACGAATAAATCTATGAGATTCAAATACTCGGGTAATTTATCTCATAAATTCATGACCTATTTAATCCCGACATAGTACAACTTCACTATAAGTCTGATGCCAAATCAACTCTCGATTCATGCGCAAATAAACATTTTCATTTCACTCACTACAAGAAACAAGGGCTTTAGCGACCAACATTTTGGTCGCTAAAGCCCCAAAAAGTCATCGCGAAAGCCTTTCGCGACGAACAAAAGTTCGTCATGAACTTCATCGCTTTTGCTTCGTCAGCGAAAGTCTTTCGCGATGACTTTCTGGAGTCATCGCGTTAGACTTTCGCGACAAAAAATAAAGATCCTCGCCAAATCCTTTCACAACTAAAAAAAAGTTGGTCGCCAAAGGTTTTTCCCGACCAATTTTTTTTGTCACGAATTGTTTTTGGCGACCAAATTTTACATTACAAAAATGATGTAATAATAAATAATATCACCTGTAATAGCAATTAACATCATTAGAAAGTATATCAAACCCGAAATTTTCTAATAGTTCATTACAAAATCCTCGAAGCATATGATTCACAAATGTATCCAAAGAAAAATAAAGAAGAGAGTATTTAAAGATTGATGTTAACTATAAAGCTTAACAAATATTCTATAGCTCATGTTTCTGTTGTTGAGTCATCATCAAGAGATGGAAAACCGTTTTGACGAGCCCAAGCAAGTAAGCTTTGTAGTTGACTCTTCATCGACTTGATTTGTTTTTTTAGTTCTATATTTTCAACTCCAACTCGACTCTTTTTCTTGGAAAATGTCGGTGGGGCTCCATGTCCAAGACCTCTATTTCGCCCGAGAACTTCTTCAACTATCTCTTCTTTGGAGTGAGGTGTGGCATCCTCAGCGATAGGCTCATCTCGCAAAGCACACATGCGTTCCTGTGTAACATCACAATGAGTCAAGCTTTAAATTAAAACTAACACTATTGTAGCATCAATTAGAAAGTATTCAAACATCATCATCAAGCACGCTCAGATACAAAGTGATACCCCCCCCCACGCACACCCACATTTTAACATATTATCAAGACAAAGAGTATCAACTTAGAAGATATTAAAATCAACTAACACGCTCAGATACAAAGTGATAACCCCCCCCCCACACTCACACATGAAACTAACACTATTATCAAGACAATGAGCATCAATTCAGAAGATATTCAAAAATCATCTAACACGCTCAGATACACTATTGGAGCATCAATTATAAAGTATTCAAGCAGCTCAGATACAATGTGATAAGCCCCCCCACACACACTCACATTGAAACTAACACTATTATCAATACAAAGAGCATCAATTTAGAAGATATTCAAAAATCATCTAAGATGCTCAGATGCAAAGTGATAACCCCCACCCCACCCTCACAAACATTGAAACTAACACTATTATCAAGATAAAAAAAATCAATTGAGAAGATATTCAAGAGGGGTTACTCACATATTTTTCACGAGTCGTATCATTCTGGCAACCTTTTTATAGCATTGAAATGCGTGTTGTAAAATATTTCAATCCGAGTATGCGCTACCCCAGTTGAAGATTTCTATCCAAAATGCAACAAAAGTTGAGTCATTAATTATTATATACTAAACATTATTAAGAGTACTGAACAATATTTTGATTCACCTGACAAAATCGATGATCAAGAAAAGATACGTTCCCTCCATTGTGATTGTATGGAAGGTTTTGACAGTTTTGAGAATTGGTTTTTGAGCCTGCTATATAGTAAATGAGTTTTATTATTGAAATAATTAGTCAAATAACCAAAATTAATAAATAAGCTTTAATAATAGGAATTACCTTAAATTTCTCTCTCTCAAACCGTGCATGGCCAATCCTAATCACCCTGTAATACACCCTTATAAGGATGTCGTCGTGCTACTATTGGATCTTTGAATTTTTTATAATGTCTATGCAATGTGTACTTGTATCCCTTGTATGTGTTCGCTACTTCAAATTTAATCCAATCGATCATAGCATTATTAGTCGATTCAAAGCCAGAGTTAGACAAAAGAAGTAAAGACCCCATAAGTCAGAGTGAACAATTTGAAAGGGAGATTTAGCAATATGTTCGGAAAGGGGAAAAGTAAATTGATTTAATTTTCCTAAACAACAAGCATCACAAAAAGAAGAAGCATTGACATTGAAAATGAACTAAGTACATTTTGAGATACTAGTTTCATAACAGGGGATGAGGGTTGTCCTAACCTAATATGCCATAAACTAGCATCTATTTTTTTTATTGAAGACAGAAAGAAAACAGTAGTTTTCCGAAATAAAAGCAGTAATGTTGGTGGGTTTGTTGAGTTTATATGGAAGATGGTGTTTGAAGCTTGATACAAGTGGTAAAGGGATGTGATACAACCCATCATTTAGCACACCCTAAAGAAGAACCTCCCTCATATTCTTGTCGTGCACAAAATAATAATTAGAGTAAAAAATAACTAAAAAGAGATTCGTTTTGGTAAGTTGAGAAACACTTAATAGGTTTTTAGTTGCTGAAGGAATACAAAGCAATTCATCAAGTGTTAAGCTGATGGAAGGATTTGAACTTTAAATCTTAATTGTGCCAACATGAGAAATGTCTAAAAGCTCAATATTGCCCACAACCAACTTTCGTTCACCCTTATAGTCATTTTTTATGGTTAGGTTTCCAATTTCAAAGTTAATATTGGCATTTGCACCACTGTCCATAAACCAGGAAGTAGCATCATCCATTGAGGCATGTGAGGTGACATAAGCAGTAGGAAACCTTGAAGTTAGGTGAAAATTAGACCCATGTCCTTGGTTTTGCTGTTGATTGTTAGGTTGAGGATGATAGTCTTGATCAAAATGACTATATGAGGTTAATGCATGTGAGTTCTCCTCTAGCTTATAAATGCTAGATTAATGATGAAAAAAGATTCAGTGTTTGTGGTTTGCTGTCCATTTGCAGCAATGGCATAAAGAGCGTTTGGAATAAACTCCTCTGGAACTAGATTGATGCTATAATGGTATTGTTCTAAGTCATAAGCTCTTATATTTGAAAGAATTTGTAATTTCCATAAAATATAGTTGTTTTTGTCCAATCATATTGAGATGGTAATCATGTTATTTGACAACATATTGGGTAATGAAGGCAACTGGTTGATATTCAGATTCTGTAGGGCAGTATTACTAGAGCTTGGACTGTTCTGGTTCTGGTTTGGTTGAGCTTCATTTTCTGTTGGATGACATTGGGGAATTGTGGTGGTGTTTTCATCTGTCCCAAAAGCAGGATTAGAAGTTACCATGGAGACGGGTGGCTCTGATACCAACTTGAAAAATGAAATAGTTCAAAAAACATGGGAAAACAGAGACTAAGGAAGAAAAAGAAAGAGTTTACTGTTTGCACAAATAAATTCCATTACCTTTTTCAGTAACTTGTATAACTTTTATACTATGTTGAAACTAATAAGAAATAATTACAAAAGAATAATAAAAGGAGAATAAAAAATGTTTCAATCATTACCAATATTGAGTAACCAAATTATTCTATCCATGGCCAATAAGGGATGAGCTCGTGGAGTTTATTAGAGGTCCTCAGATTCTGCAGTAGCCAATCACATTGTAGATGCTATGTTGATGAGGTGGAGGTGTGAGACGCTGACATGGCTTGTTTATCTTAGCTAGCAGGTTTGAATGGAGGAGTTTTAGAGAGCATGACGATGTGAAGATGGCAGTGAGACAGTGTGATCTTGGGCTTCAAAAATGGAGGTGAATGGTTATCTTCAACACATAGGAATGGAAAAGAGATAAATAAGAAATGAGTGAATTTTTTTTTTCATTTTCTCTCTTTTTCAGTATGTCTATTACAATTACATGAAATTTCCATTTTATCTATATGTGTATGTACAATTAATTTTCATGTTATCTACATATGTATGTATTTACATCTACTGAATGAGAGTATTATAGGTTGAATTTATTCACAAAACTTTCTTGATTAGTAAGTTGATTGAATTAGTTCCATCCCAATTTAAACTTTATTGATAAATGAGAGTTAATTTGTATATTTCCATCCTACTAATTTAGAAGAGTTGAAGAAAGGGAAAGCTGCGAAGGAATTAGAGAAGATTTTTACTGTTTGATTAATTACTCTAACACTTGACAAAAAATATAGAATATTAGATATACATTTATACATGAGAACCAATCAATGGAATGCTGACAACTAGACTAAAAGAATCACAAATGGGAATAAAATTAGTTATTTATCATTACTCAATCATGCTTACATGCATGAAGCTGTTACGTGAGAGAGAAGAAGGAAAATATTCATGAGGCAATTCTATTGATTGAGAAGCTCTCTAATTAGATGAAGCTGTGTATGAAGAAATGGTTATTTTAGGATCCTATGGGATCCAATTATAGGTTGTTGACGTGGAGCTTAGAGGGCACTACTTGTGTGGAGAAGAAGTTGGGTTGGCATTGTGTGATTAAGTGCTTACGTGGCACAAAAACATATTAGGCTTAACAGCTCTGTAAGGGAAAGGCAAAACTAGCTGAGCTTTGAGATGAAGGAGTTGAAACTTGTCGGAGATAGAGGCTTTGTGAGAATGTGAGCAAGTTGAGAGGTGGAAGGCACATATCCTGACTTGAACTGATTTGGCTGAGATATGTTGTCGAATGAAGTGCATATCAAGTTCGATGTGCTTAGTACATGCATGGAAAACATGGTCTGTTGCAACACAGAGAGCTCATTTATTATCACTCCAAATAACAGGTGGTGAAGGCAGTTTAATATTTAGTTCAAGGAAAAAAGAGAGAAGCCATAGTACTTTACTACAAGTTGAAGCAAGTTCCTGATTCTCGGCTTTAGTGCTAGACCGAGCTACAACACCATGTTTCTTCGAGCACCATGCAATGAGGTTCCCATGTAGATAAACACATATGCCAGTTGTGGATTTTCGATCATCAATGGACGAGGTCCAGTCTACGTCTGTGTAAGCTTCCAAAGTAAGTCTTGAAGATGGAGAAAAATGCAGACCAGTATAAGGAGATCCTTGGAGATAGCGAATGAGTTGCTTGCAAGTTTTTCAGTGGTCTTCAATGGGACGAGACATGAATTGAGTGAACTTGTTGACTGTGAAAGCAATATCATGACGAGTCATGGTGAGGTATTGAAGAGAGAGCCAAGCACACTTCTATACAATTTAGGATCTGGAAAAGGAATTCCTAAAGTAGTGAGCTTATTAGAGGGGCACATAGGAGTTGGGTAGCACTTAACATTTACCATGTTGGTCTTGGTGAGGAAGTCATTCATGTAGTTGCTCTGAGTGAGATATAAACCAGTGTGATCACTGAAAGCCACAAAGCCAAGGAAGTGGGAGATGGAGCCAAGGGTTTAAGAGCAAACTGAGCACTTAGGTGTCTGATAACTTGTTGAATAGAGAGGGAATACTATCAGTTATTAAGATGTCATCCACATAGATTAAAGCAAGCAACATATGGGTAATAGTAAACTGAATGAAAAGGGAAGTATCAGAGATAACATGGTGGAATCCTAGATTAGTGAAAGATAGTTTGAGCTTATCATATCAAACCCTGGGTGCCTGCCTTAATCCATAAAGGGATTTGTTGAGCTTGCAAATGTGATTGGGTTTACTGCGATCCTTAAAACCTTGTGGTTGTTCCATAAAGATAGTTTATTGCAGCTTGCCATGGAGGAATGCATTATTGATGTCAAGTTGTTGGATTTCCCATCCTTTGCAAACAGTAAGTGTGAAAATAAATCTTAGTGTGCAAGGCTTAAGGAATGAGTTGAATGTGTTAAAAAAATTGATTCCCATTTGCTGTTGGAACCCCTTAACCACCAATCTGGCTTTATACTTGTTGAGAGTGCCATTTGGATTGTATTTTATTCGAACACCCATTTGTTCTTTACAATAGTTTGATCCTCTTGAGGTGGTACCAAAACCATATTGTGATTAGCTTGAAGAGCCTTGAGCTCCTCAGTCATTGCAGCTCTTTAGTTATTGTCATTAAGAGCTTCCTGCACAGAAGTGGGCTCAGAAGGATGTGTTAAAGCTACTGTCAATACTTTAGGCTTTAAGCTACCAATTTTGGAACTGGTAAGCATTGTATGATTTGGATGAGATGACAGCTAAAAAATTAGCTGTGACTAATAATTGGATGAGATGACAGCTAAAAAATTAGCTGTGACTAATATATTATCTACTATGACATGTATAATAATCATAGTCATAGTTATATATACCCATTCATCTTAATTACAAAAATACCACCTATAATACTAATATTTCTCATATCTCTCTCAGATTTTCAGAGTCCCTCCTCATCAAACTCTCTCTGGAATGAACTCCATGCTCTCTCGAACTCTTCTCTCACTCTTAGCCTGCTCTCTCTCACTCTCAACATGCTCTCTCTCTTTCTCTCCCTCTCGAGTTTCCCTCTACACTGCTATCTTTCTAGATTATCTTTGTACTGCTCTCTCACTCTCGATACTCCTCTCTCTCTGCTAGTCGCTCTTCTTTAATTTGTTCTCTCTCTTAAATCTCAACCTCCGGTGATGATTCTCGCTCTCTCGTGGTGAGTTTGTTGTTATTTTCAACTTTATTTAGTGTCATTTGTGATTTAGTTTTATTGAGATTTATGGTTTAGATTTTGAGTTAGGATTTCAAGTTTTCTGATTTATTTAGGGTTTAGATTTTGAATTAGGGTTCTTTCTAGTGATAGATCTTGAAATCAACCCACTCATTTCATTTAACGAGGAGGAATGTGATGGCATGATTATCTTGAGAGCTGCACTAGCTGTTGTGGATTTAGAGTCTCTGAATCTAGGTTTCTGTCTAGAGTTCTATAAGTCTTATTGGACACTTTTAAATACATACAACTTTCACATATCTCCGTCTTGGAAAATTTACTTTCGAACAACTTTTGTTTTGGATCAATATGATCAGTGTTCATCCATTTTTTCAGTAGGAAATTATCTAGATGATGATGAATTCATTTAATATCTACAGAATTGTCTATGGGCCTTGCTGTTGAGAGCTACTTAATGTGGGAGTTGTATAATGGTAGTTGTAAATCCTTCAACTCGGTGGTGAGTTTGACTTCTGGATATTGTTGGTCATGTTTGGAAATTGAATAAAGGAGAATTCTTCCTACTTTTTAAGAACTTTCTTGGTTAAGTTGAAGAAAGTTTTTATGGTATTGTTGTTAATTTCTATCAAGTGGATTTTTATAACTGATAAATTTACTAACTTCTATTACTTATTAAATCATAGGAGAAACTATTTCCCAGTGACTTTGATTGTATTTGTCTATTATTCATGTTTTTGTTAATTATGTACGATGCGACAAGAATTTGTTTATGTAAAAATCAAGTATAGACATCATTATATATTTATGCTATTTACAGACTTTGTTCATTAAATGTTTAATTTCAAAATACAGGGGATGTTGTTTTACTGAAACTTATTTATGATTCATGAATGATGTGATTCATAGTAGTTGAGTTGCAATGTTATTATTTTATTGGGAGTTATCGTACTAAACCTTATAGGCTAGTTAAATATGGATAAGAATATATATATATATATATATATATATAGGTAACACTACTAATGATTTGGCTTCTCCCAGACAGTTACATGAAAAATTAAGAATTTTTTCCTTTTATATTAATATGTTCATTTGTTGTATACAGGCTAAGAGGAAAGAAGCATGGTTAATTGAGAAGTTGAGAAAATTTGATGTTCCCAAAGTCCCAGCTGAAAATGTATGATCTTGAAATTCTTACAAAGGAAGAGAAAAATTACCTAAAGCGTACAGATGAGAAAAAGAAAGATCGTACTGGTTAGGAGACGAGGTATTTTTGGTAGAGTTATTCTCAATATGCACCTCCATTGGAAAAAGAGCGAAACTGTTAAAGTTATTAGTAAGCCTTGCAAGCCAGGGTAGATTCATGAATATACTAACGAGCTTTCTCGATTTAGTAAAGGCATGTGATTGACATAAAGCCTAATAATGCAATAATTTTCTACCAAGGAAAGAACTATGTGCAGCCTGAATTACAAGATGATTTCATTCTTTGTTTAAAAGATCATTTTATTTTCTTGTATTTTGCACCATGTATCCATCTACCATTTGTGTAAAAGTTCTGTTTATTTGCCCTTGGCCATATGGGAAGTTCACTGGGGCATATTATTAAGTATTATATTTGACCATGTTGGCCTTGAACTTGATATGATAGTTCATTTAAATATTAGGCCTTGGAGAAATATACATATGAAAAGACATGTAACTAACGTCATTATAGGGTTTTAATGATGACATGATATTGACAACATTTTGGGCAAATCACCGCTGCTTCATTATGTAGTTTCTAAAATGTTTGTAGTCATGGGTAAAGTTGAAGGGCAAGGTGAGTCTTGGCATGGTCATGTAACTGCAGTAACTGTTGCTCCAGAATACTAAAGGTAGCAATTAGCCAAGAAGCTGATGAATATGCTTAAAGAAATCAATGACAAAATGTAAGATGGAGATACATAGATTGAATTGAATTATGGTTGATTGTTTCTTTAAATTTAGAAGCTTCATTTTATGCATAAATTTTCCTCATCTTTCATGTTAGTTTTATGTGAGTCAGTTCTAGTTTTAATAAATGCCAGAGCATTCTAGCCATTCTTATAAGTATTTTGTATGTTCCTTTGTCAATTGATGACTGGCCTTTCTTCAAAATGTATCACTATTCTATCGGTTGACATGGCAATTAATTGCACGTCCTTGAATTTGGACAGGGGATGCCACTGTCCAAATTGTAGTTGATTACAACAAGCAGCAACTTATGCCGGGTGGATTCCAAGAAGGTTAAGTAAAGAGTTCTAATTACTTAAATGTTGTCCATGCAAACATCAATTTTGTCTTATTTACATTCTTTCCAATGAGAGAGGGTCTTGGTGGTAAAAGGGAGTCAAGACAACTTTGCTTTGGAGGAAGAGAAAGACCATTTCAAGCCCTTATGTATGCATACTCAAACTCTATTTATCTGTGACTACTGATGAGTATATTAATGCTTCCAGTTAGCTGAATTGTATCCTTGCCAATGTAATTAGCTCATCTAATTTAGTAATTTTATTTAATAATAAATAGAAGTTAATGGGGCAGAGTTTAGGAAAATAGATAAAAGTTATTTAAGATCATCCAACAATCATATTTTCCTAATAGTATATAGGTTAGGTGAATAGTATGCAATTGTGATAAACTGTGTATGGAAACGCATCATTCTATGCATAAAATGTTGGTTTGTGTTGCTTGTACTAGTAACTTTGTTGCAGCCTTATATTCTTTAATTATGTGAATGTTTTTGTAACTCTTAAGATTTGGACTAATCTTATGGTTTTTCTTCATGGTATTTGGAGTCGTTTATGGTTCTCCCCCTTAATAAGTTTTGCTTTTAGTAAGTTCCAATCATTTTCATACAGATGAAAGTGTTTGGATATTGTATAATATTAGATCTTCTAATGATTAGTACATCCAATGTCACTGTGTTCGGACTTGCAGGCTAGCTTACTGCTATAATGTTGTGCAAATTGAGTTTATACTCCCTTAGTTTGTTACTATCTCACTCCAAAGTATTTTACTATCATTTTTTAAGCTTATCAACATCTATATTATAGTGTTCTTAAAATTGTAGATACTTTCCTCAAGTTTCAAATGATTTGTTTTATAACCAATATGTATGGAGCAGGCAATTTAATATATATAAAAAAATTCTATCGTGGGAAGGTTTTTTAATGAAAAAAGTTTTCATTGAAAGGCATTTTTTTGCCTCTCCATGCATTTTTTTATTAACTTGGACATTAGATGACGGGGTTTCCCCATCATCTAATTGTTTTTGGTAGTATCTATGATGACGGAGATTTCCTGTCATCTAATTACTTTTGACGGCACCTATGATGACGAAAAATCCCCGTCATGTAATTTCTTTTCACGACACCTTATTATGATGGTTTTTGTTAAAAAAGAGTAAAGATGACAGCCCGATAGATGACAGACGGTCAACAGTTATTATAGGGTTATAATGATAGGATTTAACCGTCATCTAAGGCCAAAATTGTAGTAGTGGGTGTACTTGAGACATTACTCGATTGTAAAGCACTGTCAGTTGAAGCATGAGAAGAACCAAACTGAGAGGAAAGTGATGCTGCAGAGCATGACATAGAGGTTGATAGTGGAGAAAAATAACTTTGTACCTGAGAAGAGGGAATGGGAACAGGAGAGGAAACAAAAACAGGAAAACTAGAAGCTGTGGATGTGCTTTTGACGCTTAACTCAGAATAGGGGAATTCCTGTTCATTAAAAATGACATTGATAGAGATGTATTGTTTGTTAAAAAGTGGTTCAAGACAAATTTAGCCTTTATGAGATGGACTATACCCTATAAACACACATTTTTTGTTGTGAAAGCTTAGTTTATGAGTGTTGTATGGTCTTTAAAAGGGAAAACAAGAGCAACCAAATGCTCTAAGGTGGCTATATTTGGGTGTTTTATAGAACAAACTTTCATGAGGACTCTACTCTTATTAGCTAAGATATGGGTAGGGAGGATGATGATCAGGTAAGTAGTAGTGGAAAAAGCCTCCCACCAAAAACTTAGGTGTAGCTTGGCATGAGCAAGCAATGTGACGTCACATTCAGTTATATCTCTATGTTTGTGTTATATTCTGCCATTTTAAGCATGAGTATGTGGGCGTGGATTTCTGAAGATAATGCCAAGTTTATTGAAAATATGTAGCAAAGGTTTAAACTCCCTCAATCACTACTTTGTACACATTTTATTAAGGCTTTGAATTGTCTGTAAATGTATGCTATGAAATTAGTAAATGTTTGTATTACTTCAGATTTTGTTTAAGTGGGAAGATCCATGTGAAATGAGTATAGTCATCTAGTAGGCTTAAGTAATATCTGAAACCAGAAGTTGAAAGACAAGGGGAAGGCCCCCGAACATCAGCATGTATCAAGTCAAAAGAGTGCAATGAATTAGTAGTATACTGCTTAAAATAAAATTGATGAGCCTTACCTAAGGATGAATCACAAAAGGCTAAGCTATATGACAAACATCAGACTCTTGGATAAACTTTAACACAAGACTCAGGTGTGAACAAATGGATGACCAACTCTAGTGTGCCATAAATTTGCCTTATTTACAGTACTGAGCTAGAAATGCAGAAAATATGCTAGACTACCTGGTTGACCAGTAGCTTGATTGAATGGGAAATGATTAAGATCTTTAGGACGACACCCTGCAGCAACACTCTCCTCGTATTTTGTCCTTAACATAGCAACAAATATAATCAAACTTAACAATTACAAGATTGTCAAGTGTTAGTTTATAAATAGTAAGAAAATTCTTAATGCATGAGGGAACATACAAGACTTGATCAAGGGTAAGCTTAACAAACTTATCATTTGTGGTAAGGTAGTTTTTGCCAATGTGAGAAATATGTAACAACTTACCCTATCATGACTTGAGCTTTGCCTTTGTAATTGTTGGGACTTGTTGATTTTAAATTAATTAAAATCATGTTTGAACCACAAATGGTTCGCGGGCGGAATATAAAAAAAATTTCAATTAACTTATTTAATCAAATTAAATAACTTAAAATCAAATAACGTGCAATTATGCATATACGACATTAAATGAGAAGATAAGGTTATAACAATGTTTTCACCTATAATTTGTATCGGAGAATTTATGAATTGGTAGAATTCCTTCAATTGTTCTTCGTGTTCTTCAAGTTTCGAGATCCAAATCACGCACTTAAACTCCAAGAATGATTTACAAATTTCATCCACCAACAACCACCCGTTAATTTCATAAATATATCTCACAAAAATTTTGTGTAGAAATTTGAGTGTGGGCTCTCAAAACGATTGAATAAGAAAAGTCAAAAAATTTCTCATTCAATATAATTTTCGACGGCAACTGGGAGGGAGGGGAAAAAAGTTTTTCTCCTTTTACTTTGTTAACAAGCAACTATATTTTATCTAAGATCTATCTGCAATCAGATTGCTATTAGATATTGATAAAATGTAATTTTTGATATTTATAAATATACCCATATATTTTTAATTTTCTAAAAATTCACCCAATATATTCAAAATTGTTGGAAATTATAATATTTCATAGAGTTTGAGTTGTATCAAGATTCATCAATCCAATAGATAAATTAATTGATTTATTATCAATTAATTAATTTTTTATTTACTAATTATTCAATAATTAGAAAATAATGAACTAATTAATTTCAATACATATAATCACACTTAATTAATTAAGTGACATCATTCATCACATATAGGTATAGGAAATATGTCTTGGTACCAAATCATATTTTGATCTAATTTACTTCATTTCTTTATTTATGTTCTCATGAGCTATTTCTGAGACCGAATGGACTCACATGAAAAAATCTAAGGATTCAAATGCCTGGGAATTTATCTCCATAAATTTTTAACCTATTTAATCCTGACATCATACGACTTCACTATAGGTTCGATGCCGGATCAACTCTTGATTCATGCGCGTTACATTTTCCATTGATATAAATAAACTCTTTTATTTTCACGATCCACAAAATATTTTAACATAATACCCATCGTGAATATCAGTAACAAGAGCATAATATAAAATTATCATTTTACCCATCTTGTTATTATTTCTTTAACTCCTTTATTGACTGTGAATAAGAGAGACATAATAGTGAATTGTCTCGTATAATTTACAAGTCTTAATCAATCACTCAATTCATTAAATATCTGACTAGGTTAATTTATTCACACACCCATAAAACATAAAGTGATATTGTTGCTTTTGCAATCGAACCACAGATTTTCATATCTGTGGATCACGTAACTCCAACTTAATTGAATTACAATCCCAACAGCCGAGATATTACCTACCAATTCAAACTAACTAATTTGACATATCAAAGATTACAACTAATTAAGTCAAGATATGTATTCACCTTAGGATTTATGTAATTATGAAAATCACGTTAAGGTGTAACAATTAGATTTAGAGCCTGGTAAATTGTTTTGAGCTCTAAACTAATTTTTTACCGGTCTATTCAACATGTTCATAACATGTATAGGTTAACTGTTTGAGTCTTCACTCTCATGCCCCAAGACTGGCATCCATTGGTTCAACCTAACAGTCATAATCAGATCTGATTTCCTAGTCAATCCTAAGACTGCGAATATCATTCTGAACTTTCTCAAAAGAGTTCGTCTGGAGATGCTTCTGTCTTCACTCTTCGTTCGTTGATGAAAGTTCCAGGACTTGAGTAATTTATAAACACACTTTAATTTAAAATAAAACTTTCAATTTATTCATAAGAATTCAATAATACTAATGTCTGAGAAATAACTAATTACAAATAAATAATTATTACACGCTACTTTATGGACACATTCCAACAGTAATCAACTTTGATGGATAAATTGGCCAGGTCAGAAGTAATATGATGGTTGGCACGAGTGTCAAGATACTAGAAGCCTTCATATGAGTGTGCGGTTGATGTAGTAAAAGCACTTGGTGGCCTGAGAGTATTTTGTGAACCTGTGTTGAAAGACTAAGGTGAGGATGCACTTGACTGCTAGGAGAACTCATTCACCTGAAAGTTGGGGTCAAACCTGTTATAAAAGGTGGAAGCATAGTGTCCCATTATGCGAGAGATTTGACACATTGGTCGATTGTTGTTTCTTCCTCGACTTCTTCCTCGCCACGTGCATTGTTTGACCTTCCTCGATGGAAATTAGGAGGAGTGTAGGGGTGCATTGTTGGACTTACGTTGATGGAAACTTGCTATGTGAGTTGTAGGAGAGTGAAGGTCCAATGTATTAGAACTGGACAGCTATTCTATGCACATTTCATGGCTCTGAAGCATGAACTGTGCTTCTTGGGGTGACACTGAATCACCTCGTGAAGTGAGGTTCACCACCACTAGATCATATTCTGATCCTAGACCACCATGGATATAAAGTAACAGATATTCATTTGTGATTATTTGGCCAGTAGAGGATAAACTATCAGCAACACTTCACATTTTTAAAACATAATCGTTGATAGCGAGTGCTCATTTCTTGATTGTTTAGAGCTGGTATCTCAGTTGGAGTGTATGATCTTTCGATTATGTGGTGAAGATGTGTTCTAAGTTCCTCCAGACTTCATGAGAACTGGCATAGTTGAAAACTTGCCTAAACATTGCTTCAGTTATTGAAGCAAAAAGCCAGCTGAGTAAATGTTGATCAGTCCTTCTCCAATTTATGAACTCTGGGTTTACAATAAAAGGTGACTCGGTTTTTGGAACTTGAACTAGACTATTGATTGGAGAGGAAAATGGATTAGGTATGAACTCCTCAAGAATTTACTTAGTGCCAAGAAGAAATGATTCAAGATCATAGTCTTGAACGATAGAGAGAATTTAGGACCGTCAGAATGTATAGTTGTTACGATCAAGATGGATTGAAATTGTTACCATATTTGTTGGTAACAAGCTAGGAAGCGGAGGGACATGGTTAGACAGAAAAGGAAGAGAAATGGGAGGGATAAATTGAGGATTTGACACTGCAGCTTGACGTTGAGGAGTTGGATTTTCAATGTTGACATTGTTAGGGTTTTGTGAAGACAAAGATACTCTATTTTCAGAGCTTGAAACAGAGGCCATGGTAAGATGCAAGCCTGCTTTGATACCAAGTTGAAGAAAGGGAAAATTGCGAGGAATTGGATAAGATTTTTTCTGTTTGATTAATTGCTCTAACACTTGACAAAAAATACAAAATACAAGATACACATTTATACATGAGAACTAATCAATGGAGTGCTGACAGTTAGGTTAAAAGAATCACAAATGGAAAAAAATTAGTTACTCATCATGCTTACATGCATGGAGCTGTTACGTGAGAGAGAAGAAGAAGAATCTTCATGAGGCAATTCTATTGGTTGAGAAGCTCTCCAATTAGGATGAAGAATTGGCTATTCTAGGATCCTTTGGGAGCCAATTATAGGATGTTGACGTGGAGCTTAGAGGGAACTGCTTGCGTAGAGAAGAAGCTGTGTTGGCATTGTGTGATTGAGTGCTTTCTTGGCATAAAAACATATTAGGCATAACAAGAGGAGATTCTAAAGTTGGAAAACACTGATCAGTAGCTACTCATTTATTATTGTTTTCTAACATAAAACTTACTTACATTGATATCATTAACACTGACCTCCACAATTACGAATTGATACGGTCATTTCTGTAACACATACATTACATCGTCACTTATGTGACTTCTAAAACATTTACTTTTGTTGGTAAGAAGGTGAAGCAATGAATATCAGTCGATCACCTAATTACAAAAAAGTAGTAAAGAAATTGACAGAAGATGTCATATGAGACTTTCTTTTTTAATAATCTTTAAGGAGCTAGACTTGGCTCAGATGAATACCAACCCAAAATGTGCGAGCTAATGAGGTCCACGAAAAAAATCTGTAACTTTATATTTATCTCCACTATTTTATTTATTTGGTTTAGTATGTTACCAGCTAATTGCTCTAACACTACTCTAATGCAATGTTTCTTATATAGTTATGTGGCTTAATCAATTATATATTTATAAGTTAATCGATGTAACAAATAAAAAGTCATTTGAAATATTCTTTTTCATATTTGAAATTTTTAAGATGAAGAAAAGAGAAAGAAAGTGAGAGAGTGGCTGAATTATGAACTTCATAATTACTAACTGAATAATTACAACAAGTAAGCTTATATAGTAAATACAATGAGCTCAATACAATCTGACTGTATCCAACTAAGTAACTAATTAACTTTTGATCACTAATATCCTTAATATGCCCCCTCAAACTGAAGGAGGATCAATCCCCCTTTAGTTTGGCTCTATGAATAAGAAATCGAGGTTGAGGTAGTGGCTTTGTAAGGACATCAATCACCTGTTCTTCAGAAGGAATGTGATGCATTTTAAGTTGATTAGTAGTGATCTTTTCTTTGATAAAATGAATATCCATCTCGATGTGCTTGGTCCTCGAGGGGAAAACTAGGTTTACAGTAAATTGATTAGCTCTTATGTTATCACACCATAAGGTTGGGCAATATGAGACTGATAAGTCTAGTTCACTGAACATGGGTTGAATCCAAAGAAAACCAGTGGCTACTTAAACAAGGGATCTATATTTTGATTTTGTACTCGATCTTGCAACAACATGTTGCTTTCTGGAACACTAAACAATGAAATTTTCTCCCGAGAAAATAGTAACCAGAAGTAGTTCTTCTGTCATTGATACATATTGCCCAATCTGCATCATTATAGCCACTGAGCACTAGTTTGAACATAAGGCCATGATTAATGGTTCCCTTAAGATATATTAATATCCTCTTATAGGATTTCCAATGCTCAGATGAAGAGCTTGAAAAAAATTGGCTTAGTTTATTGATTGAGAATGACATATCAGGCCTAGTTAGAGTTAGATATCGTAAAGCATATATTATACTTATGTACAAGGTTGAATCATCAAAGGGAATACCATTTTAAGAAGATAATTTGACAGAGGAGCACATAGGTGTTGGATAAGGTTTAGCTTTTGTCATGTGAATCCTAGCGAAAAGATATTTGATGTACTTGCTTTGAGTAAGGCAAAGTCCAATGTTATTTTTACATAGGTTGTTAGAAGGAGTTCTATTACACATATACAAATAGCATACCATCTAATTACCTTATTTCCTCTATGAGGGAGAAAGAAAATGCCCAGCAAACTGTGAACCTGACTCTATAGGGCGAGCGCAGGCCATTCGACAGGGAGATTCTGAAATTGTGGAGGCTTGGTCTGGCCTTAAAACTAAGGAAATAGTGAATAGATCCCAACCTTTTCAAGGCAATTTCTGATCTAAATCAGATATAACTTGATTAATAAGTTATTGACAGTTCCTTGTGACAAGGATGCCATCAACATAAATCAATAATAGTATAAGAGACTTAGCCTTTTGTAGATGAACAATGATGAATCCGATTTAGAATTTAGAAAACCTCTCTGAAAAATGGTACTTTGAAGCTTTCCAAACCAAGCTCTTAGAGCTTGTTTTGTTCCAAAAAGATCCTTAGTTAGTTTGCAAACATAACCATATTTGACAGTAGGTTGAGACATATACACTACTTTTTGAAGCTCACCATTCAAGAAGACATTATTAATATTAATATGTTGAACATACCAATTACAAGACACTGCCAAGGTTAAAATAATGCGAATGATTGAGGGTTTGATTATAGGACTGTATGTATCAAAGTAGTCAGCACTAGAATTATGTTGGAAACCTTTTTCTATAAGCCTTGCCTTGTATTTAAGCACTGAGCAATCTAGATTATGCTTGATTCTAAAGACCCACATGTTCTAAATGACATTCACATCACTAGTTCTAGGAACAAGGCGCCAAATGTTATTGAGAATCAGTGCATTATACTCTTCATGCATGGCAGTTTTCCATTTAGGATTTTCTAAAACTACTTTAACTGAAAAAAGTTCATAGTCTAGGTCACATGCAGTCACTACAAGAAAAGTATTTTGTTTCAAAGGTCACAATCGTCGATAAATATGATCATAACCGTCAAAAATTCATTTATTGACGGTCAGAATAATCGTCGCCAAGCGTCGAAACAGATACCGTCAAAAAAGAATATTTGACGTTTTGGCTTACCGTCAATAAATATCAATACTTTCTTCAACATTTTGACTGTCAAAATAAATGAGTGTAAGATGTTATTTGTTTCGACGCTGATATTTTTTGACAGTTTGTCAAGTCAACTTCGATGGTGAATGACCGTTGCTAAAGAGCGTAAGTAGGTTTATTTTCGACAATCATGTTTGTCAAAAAAACTAAATTCGACGGTTTCAAAACCATGAATAAAAGAAAATTTTCGACGGTCTAGTTTGGTAAAAAATTCATGACTGATCATTCAAATCGCTAGTCTTAAAGAGTCAGAAAACATCATTTCATTGCATAACTGTAGAGAATATATCACTGTTAAGAAATATGAAATTGCTATAAAGTAATATTCCTTGCATTCATAGAAAGTTTAAAAGTTGATATTCAAATCACAAATTTAGTTCATAAGGTAATAGGATTCATCTCAAATATAACATAATAAACTAAGCATTCATAGAAAGTTTAAAAGTTGATATTCAAATCACAAATTTAGTTCATAAGGTAATAGGATTCATCTNAGATAAATTAATTACTGAGAACTAGAGCTCATTTTCACATATCAACTGTCAATTTTATCATTCATTTCTTAAAGGATTTAAAGTAATTTTCATGTAAGAAGTATAACATGAATTCAAGTTAGGGTTTTTTTTAAGGGGGCCATTTGACATCACAATTTGAAAAAATAGGCTAAGTTCTTAAAAATTAGAATTTGGGTCTAAAATGCAAGACGAAATATCTAAGATATTGATTTCATGCCCTAAGGTGTCGTTTGGTACAGGTTAAGTAAGAATGCTCGAAAACTTAAGTTGTTGTATAAATTTAAGTGGTATATGACAATATTTTAAGATTACTATGTTCGCTAACAACGTTTAAGTGAAAAATTAATTAAAAAGTATGATTACCTTGTTTGGTATGTAGGAAACTTTGGTAAAGTTGTTGAGAAAATTATATTAATTGTATGAGAGTAATAAAATTATTGAATAATTACATATATTTTTTATTATCAAATTTTAATTTATTGTCAACGATTATTTATAGGTTCTAATATATAGAATGTCTAATATATTTTATTTTATTCACTAATAAATTAACTATTTTATTAACTCTACCAGTAAAATCAAATCAACGTTAAAAAGTAAAATAATTTTTTTACTTACACGTACAAATAAATTCATTGACAAACTGTTTAAAATTTATATAACAAAATTGTATACAGATTGTCTACTACAATCGGTAAAAAATCTTAATAATTCATATCGTGTTTGATTAATTTATCTACAACATCAGAAATTTAATTATAACATATAAATTATTTTCTTTTATATATAAAAAATAAATCTGATATAGATAATTGTCATTCATATTAATATATTTAATAATGCACAAAATTGTTTCCGTTACGTATATTTTTCTTCGATAGATATGTATATCAAGGTTATAAATTTTGTTCCGTTCCGGCTAAAATGGGTAAAATATTATGGTTCTGGCACATGAACGAAACGGAATAGAGATACAAATTTGTGTTATATTTCAGATAAATACAATCTAAAATTAAATATAATCACATCTTCTGCACATGTTCAGTGGCACCTAATCCTTTGACTTAAGTCATTTCTCCACTTTTGCATCTTGAGTTCGATTCTCAACAAGGTAGAGCAACCATTTTTTATAATTTTTTAACATTTCTTTTTTAGATTTTTTAGAAAATGGTTTTAGTAAGATAATTAAATGGATTTGATTTTCCTTACTTATATTATTACTAATCAATTTTTGTAACATTATTTTATATGTGCAAAATATGTTTCTAAAATGTAATACTAGAACATTGAATTATCTAAAACATTATGATTTTAAAAACTAAATAAAATGACCACCAAAACAGATTCCATAACCATGATACATACACCTATTAAATTCAATAGAGCTAAACTTTTATGGAAAGTTGAGAATAAATAGATACTTTAGACGTGTGTGCATAGATGTGTAAGTAAGAAGAATTAAATTATTAATTATTTATATATTTTTTTGACCTATTTTTAATTTTTTATGATGATTATTCATGAATTTTAAGAATGAAATGTTGTATATATTTTATTCTACATACTAACAAATTAATTAAATGATTGAGGGAAAACCCTCCTTTGCAACCCCATCCAACAAGCCCAGTCCTCCAGATAGAAAATGAGACGTGATAAATAATCTCATTATAGCCGCCGTTTTTTATAACTTTAATATATTTAAACGATGATAGTTTATGAATAATATTTATATAGTGAAGAAAAAAAATTTTAATTTAAATATTCTTCATGAATACAGTTCATATATGCACCACTATCTACTAAGACAACGGCGTCATTATAGCCACTGAGCACTAGTTTGAACATAAGGCCATGATTAATGGTTCCCTTAAGATATTTTAATATCCTCTTATAGGATTTCCAATGCTCAGATGAAGAGCTTGAAAAAAAATTGGCTTAGTTTATTGATTGAGAATGACATATCAGGCCTAGTTAGAGTTAGATATTGTAAAGCATATATTATACTTATGTACAAGGTTGAATCATCAAAGGGAATACCATTTTAAGAAGATAATTTGACAGAGGAGCACATAGGTGTTGGATAAGGTTTAGCTTTTGTCATGTGAATCCTAGCGAAAAGATATTTGATGTACTTGCTTTGAGTAAGGCAAAGTCCAATGTTATTTTCGCTGGCCTCAAAACTAAGGAAATATTGAATAGATCCCAACCTTTTCAATGCAATTTCTGATCTAAATCAGATATAACTTGATTAATAAGTTATTGACAGTTCCTTGTGACAAGGATGTCATCAACATAAATCAATAATAGTATAAGAGACTTAGCCTTTTGTAGATGAACAATGATGAATCCGATTTAGAATTTAGAAAACCTCTCTGAAAAATGGTACTTTGAAGCTTCTCAAACCAAGCTCTTAGAGCTTGTTTTGATCCAAAAAGAGCCTTAGTTAGTTTGCAAACATAACCAGATTTGACAGTAGGTTGAGACATATACACTACTTCTTGAAGCTCACCATTCAAGAAGACATTATTAATATTAATATGTTGAACATACCAATTATAAGACACTGCCAAGGTAAAAATAATGCGAATGATTGAGGGTTTGATTATAGGACTGAATGTACCAAAGTAGTCAGCACTAGAATTATGTTGGAAACCTTTTTCTATAAGCCTTGCCTTGTATTTAAGCACTGAGCCATCTAGATTATGCTTGATTCTAAAGACCCACATGTTCTAAATGACATTCACATCACTAGTTCTAGGAATAAGGTGCCAAGCATTATTGAGAATCAGTGCATTATACTCTTCATGCATGGCAGTTTTCCATTTAGGATTTTCTAAAACTACTTTAACTGAAAAAAGTTCATAGTCTAGGTCACATGCAGTCACTACAAGAAAAGTATTTTGTTTCAAAGGTCACAATCGTCGATAAATATGATCATAACCGTCAAAAATTCATTTATTGACGGTCAGAATAATCGTCGCCAAGCGTCGAAACAGATACCGTCAAAAAAGAATATTTGACGTTTTGGCTTACCGTCAATAAATATCAATACTTTCTTCAACATTTTGACTGTCAAAATAAATGAGTGTAAGATGTTATTTGTTTCGACGCTGATATTTTTTGACAGTTTGTCAAGTCAACTTCGATGGTGAATGACCGTTGCTAAAGAGCGTAAGTAGGTTTATTTTCGACAATCATGTTTGTCAAAAAAACTAAATTCGACGGTTTCAAAACCATGAATAAAAGAAAATTTTCGACGGTCTAGTTTGGTAAAAAATTCATGACTGATCATTCAAATCGCTAGTCTTAAAGAGTCAGAAAACATCATTTCATTGCATAACTGTAGAGAATATATCACTGTTAAGAAATATGAAATTGCTATAAAGTAATATTCCTTGCATTCATAGAAAGTTTAAAAGTTGATATTCAAATCACAAATTTAGTTCATAAGGTAATAGGATTCATCTCAAATATAACATAATAAACTAAGCATTCATAGAAAGTTTAAAAGTTGATATTCAAATCACAAATTTAGTTCATAAGGTAATAGGATTCATCTCAAATATAACATAATAAACTAAGATACCAAGTTACATAACTATTATGATGGCCCAATAATATTCGTTCACAAAAGAAAGTATAAAAATAGAAATGTCTTTACTTCAATTTTATCTACCCAAAAAAGAATAACATTTATCAATGTATCATACATTAGAAAGTATTATATGTACAAAAGAAACAAACTTTACTATTATTTACATACCTTCTTTATGAATCCCTACTTACTATTATTTACATACCTTCTTTATGAATCCCTACTTACTATTATTTACATACCTTCTTTATGAATCCCTACTTAGTTCTTCTAACGTAGAATATTCATACTGCGATTGACTAGGAAAAGACGCTTGACTCGTCATGAATTGGGTGATAAAAACATCATATTTTTTATTTTGTTCCATCAACAAAGCTATTTGTTCCTTTAAAGATTGTATCTCTAATTTTCCTTCAGCACGATCTTCCTCCGATTCCTTAAGACATTTCTCAAGGTCACGAATAGTTGAAGATAATGAATAGAGGATAGTTGAAGAGTAAAATCGGAGCTATAACCATGAACACGTCCATGTCTCTCAGGTCCAAACACTTCGACAAAAATCTCATCCTCAGACATCTTTGAGGTTCTATCAATAACTTGCGAGTTAGTGTTTTAAGCTTTAACTACAAAAATATACAAATTAATAGAAATTTAACTGCCACAAACTTATTGACTCATCAAGTCCACAACTCATACCAATGCCTCTTACAAAGCATCCTTTAATGTGTTTCCATCGGATATGGTATGTGTCAACTCCCATGAATGTACCCTACCAATTTCTTCTCCTATTTTCTTATTCTACATTTATAAATATGACATTAGAATCTAGAAAGACTAGTATAGAACATAAATAATATAAAGGGAAAATGCATCAAACAAGATATCAAATAATCTAAGCTAGATTTTTCAAATAAGCTGGATTTTGATCTTTTCTGTGGATTTTTCAAATAAGCCTCCTCAGGTATCTGCACAGAAGCATACAAATTGACAAGACTGAGTAAAGTATTCATACACAATAACATGGAAACCATAAAAACATGGCAAAGAAAAGGGGTGGTTCTTAGCCATAATCCCTCTGTTTTCCAACTGATTCATTAACCCATGCAATTGCAATTTTGGCAGTGGAGGTAATTTATGCAGTAAGAAAGTATTAACTTACTACAAATATCGGATGACTTCGTCACAATTTTTCAGAACATAAAGTCGTGCTTGCCTCCATTCTTCTAAACTAAGTTGACGGGAGGACGAGCTCTTCCGTACGGGGTGACCAACTTGTGAAAAAAATGATAATCCCTCATGAGTATTTGTTGGACCACCATCCCAATCGCGCTCGTCTATTAAGCTTGGTTTCAATACTTTTGAAATATCTTGAACAAAATGTTAAAACACTCATCTGCAATATATCCCTCTGCAATTGATCCCTCCACACAAGCTTGATTTTGAACATAATTTTTTAATGTTCGTAAGTACCTTCAAATAAAGCTCTAACATTTTAATTCATAAAATAAAAAAAAAACAACAACAAAATATTCATGTCAACATATTACCATTCAATAGGATACATCCAACGATATTGCACTGGTTCTCCCATTTTAGCTTCACCAGGTAAATGCATGGGTAAATGGACCATGACGTCAAAAAATGATGCTGGGAATATCATTTCAAGATTGCAAAGTGTTATTGTGATTCGAGATTCTATTTGATTCAAATCATTTATACTAATCACTCTCGAACACAACACTTTGAAAAACTTTTCTAAATCAGTGGATTGGCAATCGATAATAGGCCTCTTGGTAAAATTGGCAACCGATAATAGGCCTCTTGGTAAAATTGGCAACAGTCGTTCCATTATAACATGAAAATCATGACTTTTCAATTTATGTATCTTTTTATCTTTCATATTTATACATTGTGCAATGTCAAAGGAAAAACCATATGGAACTTTCTCATCTCTTAAAAATTCACATAACATTTTCTTTTCCTCACTAGATAGCATATAACATGCACCTGGCAACGACATTTGATCTCCGTTACGTATGGAATGAAGTTCTTCCCTTATACCCATTTCTTCTAAACATAAACGAGATTTCCAGTTATCTTTTGTTTTTCCTAGTACACCCATCATAGTCCCAAGAAGACTATTATATATATTTTTTCTCAATGTGCATGGCATACAAATTGTGATGCAAAAGCAAAGTTCTCCAATTAGGCAGTTCAAAGAATATGCTTTTTTTAAGCCAATTACTCTTTGGCATAACTTTTCGCTTCTCTTTCTTTAATCCATTTCCAGACACTAGTCCTTCCAAATCTCAGACCTGGTAAATGACATCATCTCCAACTAAAGGATTTGGAGAATTTCCAGTCTCTTTACTACCATCAAATAATCTAAGTTGTAGCCTCCACTTATGATTAGTTGGAAGAAATCGACGGTGCCCCATAAAACAATACTTTCCTCCATTCTTTAGGTATTTAGAATGAATTTCCATATGACATGAAGGACAAGCTAGTGCACCTCTTATATTCCAACCCGACAAATTTTCATAAGCTGGAAAGTCATTGATAGTCCATAATATTGTGGCACGCGTTTTAAAATCTTGTTTCCTTAAAGCATCATATGTGTCAACCCCAAACTCCCATAGATTTTTTAGTTCTTCAATCAAAAGGTTGCAAATAAACATCAATATTATCCTCAAGTGCCTTAGGTCCAGGAATGTTCAAGGACAACAGAAAATAAGGTTGTTTCATATACATCCATGGTGGCAAGTTGTACGGAACAAGAACTACTGGCCACACACTATAACTAAGACTTATGTTTCCAAAATGATTAAATCCATCACTTGTTAAACCAAGTCTAACGTTACGAGGTTCAGATGCAAAAGGTTGGTGCAATTCATCAAAAGACTTCCGTGCTTGAGAATCTAACAACCCATCATCTATACGTCTATCATAATGTCATGTCATATCTCCAGCTGTCTTTATGGATAAGAATAATCGTTGCAATCTTGGTGTCAATGGAAAGACCGTAAAATTTTGTTCATAACTGTTTATTTTTATTATTGGAATTTTTATCCCTCCATCGAAAAACATCACAAACAGTACATGTTTCTGCTTTTTCTTGCTCATTCCAGAAACGCATGCAGTCATTTTGGCATGCATCTATCTTAATATAATCAAGACCTAAATCTTTTATTATCTTTCTTGCTTCGTAGTAGGACTCTGGTAAAGTCTCTCATTTGGGGAGTAGTTTCTTTAATAGATTGAGTAACAAGGTAATTGATTTATTACTCTAACCTAACAGACACTTAACATGAAACAATCTTATAATGAACGATAACAAGGTGAAACTCTCACAACCAGGATATACAACTTTTTGGTTATTGCTTAATAGTTTAAAAAAATTGTGAGCCTCATCATTAGGCACATCTTCCTGATGTGGAATCTCCTCATTAGCGACATGCATTTCAGCTTGTCCAAAGCCAAAACAATCTTCCAATTTCATCTATCTCCTTACTATCTTCATGATCATCTTCCTCATCACTAAGTACAATGCCATAATTAAGAAGATCTGCTTCAACATCATCTCTGCTCCTTAGTAAAAAATTGTTGCAATTCACACAAGGACGCAAGATTTTTCCTTGATGAGTTTGATGCATAAAATTGATCAATTTCATAAAATTGTTCTTCTCCATGCATGGCCCATTGAGTATAACTACGTACAATTCCATAATTAAGAAGACTTGCTTCAACATCATATATGCTCCTTAGTAAAAAATTATCAGTTCACACAAGGACACAAAATTTTTCCATGATAAGTTTGATGCATAAAAGCAAAATCCAAAAATATTTGTACTCCTAGACTATACTCTGAACGTGCTTAATTCCCAATACTCATCCAAATTTTATACATTTTGTGATTAGCTTCTCACTACATAAAAATGTTATTATTTAGGAAATAAACCAGTTAAAACATTCACTAATACAAAAATGGGATACAATGACAACCACATATTTAGTACAATGACAGTTTTGCAAAACCTGTCAAAGGAAAAAGGTGTTGGGTGAGGTAATTTTGATAATATGACAGTTTGTTATTAACTGGCATAAATGTGTTACCTACGATGACAGTGTGAAAATAAGCTGTCATCGTTTTATAGTATAAAAACTTGCTTATTAGCCAAAGTTCATTATATTTTCAAAAATGTCATCTTATTTAAGCCACCCTAATTTCATCTTTTACACTTCTTTTTACCTTTCCCAAACCCATAGTCCACATCTCTCTCTCGATTTCTCTCTCTCTTTCTAGATCTCTCTCGAACAGTCGTAAGAGAGGACACTCACCAGGATCTTGAAGGAAAATGGTGCCTTTGGCAATGGGCTGAGCTTCAACCAAGGTGCTATGCCTTGGCTTTCGTCACTTTGTGCGCTGACGACGAGTGTGAGTTCTTGTACTGTAACCCTAGCACAAATCGTTGGGAGAGATCTATCACGGTACGTTAATTTTAAGACCGTGTTGGAGTCGTCCTATTGTCTAGAGTTTTGTTCCCTTTAACTATGTACTAATATGCTCTTTATCCCCCCCCTCTTCCTTTTTCTATTCCCTTTCTTATTAGCTTCTAATATTTCTTCGGAGAACAACTCGGGTTCAAAGGAATTGGACAAATTACTTACCAACACCATGTTTGAGGTAGATTCATTTAGTTTTACATTTACTAACAAAAAGTATTTGAATTCATATGAATAATTTTCTATTTCTATTCTCATGTTTTGTTAGTATCTTCTTATTAACTTAATAATGTATCTTATCAGGCATTTCATAGTTTAAGTAGAAGTTCATCTTTCATTCTATTTATGTAAAGATGCTGAGAAATCTTTAGTAGGAAATTCATTTTCACACTCCACTTTCAAAAGCAGACTGGAAAAGCTTCGTGATAATCGCAAGGAAAAGGCAATGTCTACATGTATCACGTTGTGTGCATTTGAGTCTTGGTGCACACTTAGCCGTACATCATTTAGGAGTGATTTGATGGTTTCTTCCTTTCATATTTCTTAATTATAGGCTGGTCAGGGAGCTCTTCTCCTGAATATTCTTTCAAAATATTCTGAAGGTGTGATGATCGCTTTTCTTTGTGACTCTATGCATAAGTCCAGGTGTATTTGGCACACTCTACACCATGTAGGTCTTGTAGGCTTTTGTGTTGTCTAACTGGCAAACAATATTAATGCAATCATATGTTTCTTGGCGGAGGCATCATTGTCATCTATGGTTGAGGGAAAGAATGAACAAATGTCTACATCTGAGTATGCATTTTATTTTACCAAATAGTACGTTGAAGATACTATTTCTTACATTCTCCTTCCTCCTCTAGTATGGAGAGTAGACTAAGACTGAAAGGGAAGCTAGAAGAAACAAATGCATTTTAGACAAGAAAATCCGTTTGAAGATTTTTTCACCAAATGTACTTGATATTACACATGTTGATCTTCCTTGGGATAACGAAGGTTCTAGTTAGAGATCAACCTTCTGACATTGAAGCATGAATTTGAACAATGATCATGTTATACATCAAAGCCCCAAGTTGTTTACTTAATGCTTTACATAAGTAAATTCAGATTTAACAAACTAAGATGCTCTTCAGATTGCATGAAATGCTTATCCTCATGCTAAGTTTTGCTTCTTAATGTCCATTTATGACTGGTTTTCTTGTTTTGACCATTTGTTCCACATTTTTATTGACAGGTTTATGAACCATTGATGTAATTACAAGGGTGCATTATTTGCTAATTATTGATAGCTCACTTGTTCTTAAACATTGAAGTAAGTGATTTTTAATTTCTTGTTGCCTGTTTTAGCTTCTGAAAAAGCATTACTTTGAGTTGGAAGAGAATTCCTAGTTTCCTGTTTGGGAAGACTTTATGTTTTGGTTTTGATTGTTTAAAGAGAATTTAGTGGATGGGTGAGGGTCAATCAGAAGGCCAAACTTAAAAAAAAAGGTATGTTTGAGTAATGAGATTGTCTCAATTTGATTTTTATATACTGATTTATCTTTGATTTTGAAGAATTAAAAGCACTTGTTTTCTTTTCTTTCCTTTGGAGAAGTTGATTATGATTAGTGTTGGTATCTAACTTGTTCTTCTATTTGTTCTAATTACTTATTTGTAACATTTCTAGCTTGATCTATCACGGTATGTCAATTTGACACTCAGGTGCCCATTCTTTTAGTTATTTGGTGCCATAAAACCGTTTTCAATCTTAATCACACTATAGCTTAGCAGAAAATGATAGACATAAAGACCAGTAAAAGATACTTGATTTGTGAGAAGTTTGAAACAGGAAAATAATGGGAACTTTGTTGGAAAGATTGCCACTTAAAGGATGAAGAGATTTGCAAAGCAAAAGTTATTCTTTTTGTGTTAATTTAACAAGAGAGCAAAAAAAAAAATTGAGTGGATCTTATTGAAGTTTTCAAAACTGAACAAATCTAATATTAGAAATGTACTTGCTATTTTGCATTACATCTAAACAATAACTAACGACTCATCATCACAGTTGAGCAAGTATTCTCTTGAAATGCACAAACACAAGTACATACATACAAAGTGGAAATTTTATGTGCATATATATAGACATGAGCTTACCGAGCAAAAAGGTTAAAGATAAAGAGATTTTTTATTTTAATATTGTGATTCTTGGAACTCCCAATTTTTAATTGATTTTCTAATCAGATTTGCTTGGTATTCGTTTTAGGATAGTTGTGTACAAGTTCATGCTATAACAATATTCGTTGAATAAGACCATACTCCATGCTCTTTAGCTCAAATTCAGTTTATATTTGAAGTATTCCTAGGCTATGACTCTATACTATTACTCAGTCCTAATTCTTTAATACTAATATATCAACACATGCCACAATTTGTCATCCATAAAATTGATATATTATTAGCTCCATTTTTTTGCCTAAAATGTATGTTGTAATCTTCATGTTAGGTCAAGGCACATCTGCAAATATACAAGTAAAATGCAGCAATATTATCTACATAATTCAACACAATGAAGAAGGTGTAGGTTGGACTATTTGTTGCATGACCTGTACCTACGCTCATGTGTCGGTGTAGTGTCTGATATTACTTTTATTTCTCATTTTCTATTTTTTTTCCTTCATTCTAGTTTAGATTAATTTTGTTAGATTAAGTACATATTGATGGAAGCCATTTGAAGGAAGTAGTATTTGAACAAATATTCTCTGTGTTGTCACTACTACGAATAGATGAGGACAAATTTACGCAGTCAGGTAATAGTTTGCAAATCGTCATTTTCTGAAATACTATCTAGATGTTAGCTCGCGAATCTAATCCAACTTTGCTACCTCTCTGTCCTTTCAGGATAAGGGTGATTCTGACATTTTATTCATCCAGTTTCTGGTTCATTCATTTTTTGCTCATAAAATTTTTTTTCTGGTGTTGAGCTTTGACAGTTTCTAATTCACCAAGACTTCTTTATTCTTCTTGTTATATTTTCCGTCCTTGATAGTTATACCCTTCTTTCATATTTAGATTTTATTGGTTTGAATGTTAGTGGAATAAATGAAATGTAAGTTATCTTTTTTCTTCTTTCACCACATTTTCTTTGTTTAATATGTATTTTGTTAGTTGTTGGTAAGATTTTCTGGACTCGTATGTTCCAATGTGGGGTGATTATGTTGCTCTGGGAACCTTTATCCAGATTGGATCGATGGTATTGAAATCATATGTACTAAAATGGGATCTAGTTAATTAAATAAAAACTTTTTTTTAACTTTAGATGACGGGAATTTCCCGTCATCTATTTACTTTATGTGGTACCTAAGATGACGGGGATTTCCCGTCATCTAAAGTCTACGTGGAGTAACTCTAGATGACGGGGAATTCCCGTCATCTATATGCTTTTTGCGGCGACTAAGATGATAGGGAATCCCCGCCATCTATCTACTTTTCATGATACCTACTATGATGGGGATTCCCTATCATGTACCCCTTTATAATGATAATTTTTTTAAATGACTAAAGATGATGACCCGGTATATGACAGTCGGTCAGCCATCAATATAGGATTATAATGACGGGTTTTATCCGTCATCTAATCCCTTTTTGTAGTAGTCATTTATGAAAATTATTGAGACTTCAATCATATAGTGGACACTAAACATGTATAAGTAATCAACATCTAAGAAATAACTTTAGACACCTTGATAACATGTCATTTATAGAATTTTCAACAACTCCACTTACCTTTCAAGACCTCCTAATGCTTTTCAAAGTTATTAACAACTTTTAAGGGGTCTAAGCTAGATATCCACATCACCTGAACAAAATTCATATATAAACCTCATTTGTATAGCACATTAAATTTATCATGATTATCAAAACAAGTTATATGATATTCATGGTCAAGGACTCAAGCATTGCCACAAAATAACACGAGTTGCAATTTAGAGTCTGCAATATTTTTTCGAGTAATGACATGAAATATCAATACTTAAAACAAGCCTTTTTTTAATCATAAAAACATAGACAAAAAAGCCACCACCATAGTGACCTTTTTTCTTAATAAACAACCCAATGATTCCAAACCCAATTCCATCCATACCATTGCCATTGAAACATCACTACCTAATACAGTATCCATCATGCGAAGAGACAAAAAACAAGTTCATCTATCTAGTTTCTTACAATATATTCACAATAGTTCAATAATAAGTTTTAAGTTCTACAATAAATTTGTATACTAGGAGAGTTGTTAGATACATATTAGCCTCCTTCGAGCTGGAAATTTTATCTCATCCTATTAGAATATATGTGATGAACAATGATTTTAAAGCGTTTCATTTTTATTACTACCCCTCTCCCTCCTTTGAAAGGGGAATAACATCATGTTTTTCCCTTTCACACCAAAAGTTATCACCACCGAGGTAATGTGAATCAACCCAGATGCAAAAAGGCATTAAGAATCAAATCATACCAAGACGTTTCTGAATTTGAGTTGTGGGAATATAACTCCAGGAACTTTGACTTCTCTCTTCGACCATCAGATGCAAAAAACTTCTCTTCCTACTCACTCCTCTCCCTCTATTTTCTTTAGCTTATAGACAAAGATTGACAGGCTATTCAGCTAGATCCAGAAAGAACACGATCTGGGTATGATCTATCTGTTTCAGATAGCAATTTCCAGCATGAACAACCTGCAGAGAAATGCCAAACACAGAAAAATGATAACATGGAGAACATCAAACTAAGATTCAAAGTAGAAAAATATGTAAAATCAAGAAGGAAAGATATAAATCAACTTAAAAAGGTACACAACTGGAAATCCAAAAATAAAAAAGAACGAAACAACAATAATTTAAGGATATATATATATTCTTAATGAGAACAAATGAGGTAGGTATGCAAACTCCATGTTTGCAGATAAGTGCTTCTAGTATTTTGTATTGGATTCTCATTGAATTCCCACTGGCGCTTGTGAGGGATTGAGTGGTTGTATGAAAATATTTTAAAGGGATTAGTCCTTCATGAATACAGTTCATATCTGCACCACTATCTACTAAGACAATGGCATCAGTAATGAGAAAATTAGGTTTGATTATTAAGGTAATCTTTGTATACCATTTCTGAAAAGTTACCTGGTTTAGAAGGAAAATGTACGGATTATTCTCATTTGTCTGATCTGGTGAGATCTGACAAGGCTGATCTGGGGAGGTCAAAGTCTGACTTTGACTTTGACTAGGAGATGGATGATCTGATGAATTCAAAGGTTGACCTTGACTTTGACTTGGCTGATCTGGTGAAGGCAGGTCTGGGAAGACTACAGGGGATTTTTCTTTAGCTGTAGACTGTTTGAAGAGATTCAGCTCTTGAGAAAGGATTTGATGTGCAGTCTTTAACTGTTGGATGTCAGATTTAATAATATTAATTTCCATTTTCAGATCAGAAATGGTTTTGGGTTTATGAGGTATATAATCCTGTTGAATACGGTTTAATAATTCTTTCATACTGTAATTTTCTACAGGTTTGATCTCAGGAGTGGAATATTCCTTGTAGCAAGTTTCTAAAAACTTGAGTTTCATTTCTGGATCAGTAATTTGATCAGCTATGGCAAGAAGAGATCGTTGAGTGTCAGTTAATACATTTAGACCTGGTCCTTTCAGATCTAAACCGTTCATCTCAGCTATTGCCTTCCAATAATTGGTTTCTGTTATGGTATTGCAGTTCTTAGAGTGCAGCAAGGTTGATCGGGTTGTTCAGATGTGACAAAAGAATCAGATTCAGATTCAGAAATATATGCAACGTCATCATCTGAATTGGTAGTAGAACTGTCTTCAGAGAGGCAGTTCAGAATCTTTTGTTGTGTTTCTTCATCGAGAGCTAACTGATGAAGTTTTCTTTTGAATTTAGATCGGCATTTGTTAGCAAAATGTCCAGTTAAGCCACACTTATAACAAATGGCTTTGACTTTGCTCTTATGAGATTTCTGGTGTGGTTGAGATCTATATTTGAGTTCTTTATGTCTGAATTTCTTTTTGGAAAAGTATTTCTTATGCGGTTTAGGATGCTTTGAGGAAATCCTAGGAGGCTTGGATGATGAAGAAGTGGTTGGATAATGGATTTTAGTATCATAGGCAAATTGATCACAAAATTCACCTAATTCTTTTCTGTTGTCAAGATTCTGACTCTTCATCATATGTTGTAATTTCATATCATTGCATAATCCTAGTCCTTCTTCTGTTACTAGGGCAATGAGATGTCCATAAGTATATTGATCATAAGGAATATCCATTTGATCATGCTTATCACGTAGTTTTCTCCTTACTCTTTCAGCAAAAATACTTGGGAGGCCATCAATGAACTTTGCCTTCCAATGTTCATTGTTTGCATCACTTTTCTGCATGACTTTCATAAGAAATACATCTTTATATCATCTGAAGTGAGTCAGAGAAGGGCATCTCAAGTTTTGGAGAAGCTCTCAGTGCCTATCAATATTGACAATTCTTGGGCCAAGGAAGTGGTGAATAATGGATTGGGCCAGGGTATAACAGGCATCTTCAGTTCTGGTATGGGTACCAGTAATTGGGTCAATATTTATTTTGAAAGAGTCTAAGATTTCATGGCGTTGACTTTCAGTGAGACAATTATCTCGCCAGCCTTTCAGCGTTCCTGTGAAACCATTGACCAGGAACCTGCAGATCTGGTGTTCTGTATTCTCATTCTGCTTACACACAGAAGAGTACATGATCATTTGATGAATGGTCTCGAAGACCTGATATTCTGTTTTGCCATCTATGTTCCATTCATAGATGGTTTTGCCATGGTAAGATTTCTGAGAATGAAGAAAATCTTCTTCATATAAAATATCTTGGGGAGTAGGTCTGGGATAATAATACCTACTTGGTCCAGTTAAAGCCATACGGGTAGTAGGTCTTTTTGAATAGCTAGAAGAGAGTTTATTGATGGAATCATCAAAATTCTTTTGAATATCTAAGATTTGAGAGAGAGAATACTCTTCGGATCCTTCAGGATTAGGTGGTTCATCCTGATTCATCATGTTCAACTGTCTTGAAGATGATTCAGGTGTGGAGGTCTTATCAAGTGTAGAGATCTTCAGATTCTTGATCTTATCCATTATGGTTTCCATGAAATCTTCCTCCTTCTTACTAGATTTTAATTTAAAATTCTGAACATCTAAAGGAGGTTTAAGCGTTACTGGTTCAATTGTGAGTTTGGGTTTTTCTGTTGGAGGAGTTTTAGATTGGATCTCCTGGATTTGAGAAACTTGTTCCTCAATCCTAGTTAACTGTGTTCCTACAGTTTGAAGGAAGAGGTTGGTGTAATTGTTCTATTTGGTTAAGGGTAGAATGTCTTTTACCTTAACAATATCCTGATGGTTGGTCTTATCCGGCACCTCAGTATAGGGGTTAATGACCAATGGTTTTTGGTTACCTTGTCCTGGAGCAAGTTCTAAGGATAATGGTGGTGGATGAATAGCATGGTAGGTTCTACCCGTTGTGGTTATCTAAGTTTTCTGTATATTGGTGAGAACTTGTAACTGTTGGTCATCTTTAATTTTGACTCTTTGAGTGAGCTGGTAATACCATTCAGGAAAAGACTGAAGGCATTGATCCTGTTCTAATTGAAAGTAGTACAGGTTCTTAAGATCTAAGAGTTGTTGAGGATTATGGTTGGCGAAATACCAATCTTGGAAATCCTTATATTTTGGTTCCATAAAATCCTGGTGAAGACTTTGTCTTAACATGCTATTGGGTGTGAAATCCATCTAAATGTTGAATTGCATGTCACTTGCGGTTGGGCTCATTGGCCTTCTATTTATGGTGGATTCATAAACACCATGAAGAATTTGATTTTCGCTGATGTGAATTCCTCTGATCTGATCCTCCGGGGGAAAAGAATGATCAGATTCCTCTGATCCATGAGGTTCAGTGAAAGAGGCCCGAGAAGATTCGAGGATTTCCACCTGATAAGGAGGTATACTATGACAGCTGAGACTAGAAGGGCTTCTAGTCAGAGGCAGAGGTGGTTTCTGAAAATGAAGATAGACGTTGCCACCATGAGTTTGGATGACATCATCAAGGGATTGTCGGATGACAGGTCTGGTAGGGACAGCCTGGGGAATTTACCAGGTGTCAGGAAAGGTGATGTCAGACCAGGGAATCATGCGAGGAACAACCACTTGGCTATTAAACAGATTAGTATCAATCAGGACAGTATGTCCTTGTTCACTTTGCTTTCTGGTATAGGGATTCAAGGTTGTCAAAACCTTAAGATGAATCCTAAAGAGGATAGCAAAGGGAGACGATCCTGGAAGATAATCATAGCCATGTGATTGAACTCTATGTTCAAGTACTTTGGCTAGATTGTTGTCAGATAGTGCAATACTTAAATTCGGATAAATATTAAAATAAATAGGTGTGTGTATATATATATATATATATATATATATATATATATTGATTGATACTTGATAGAAAGTCGAGATGCTCTCCATTCAAAGGGAGAGAGGGATGGAGGGAGGTCATAATGGATTTGAATATCGAAAAAAATGTATGGATTAATGAATTGGATGTAATTTTAGAAAATGTTGGATTGACGTATGACTTCAATGCATTACTAATTCAATGATATGAATAAAGATAATGAAATCTGTTATGTTAACAAAAAAATTTTAACTGTGAGGGAGGGAAGGCTCGAACCCCAGGCAACCACTCTTGTCATGTGCAAGAGAGTGGTTAGGTTTGTATAGGGAAGAAAAGGGTACCGTGTCTTTAACTTAATTTTGATGATTTTATTGATCAAAATAAATAAAAGAAATTGAACAGGTTTTTATTGTCAACGCTATGGTTAATAAAACAAAAAATAGTAGCTCATTTTTCAACGGAATCAAGTGAAAGTCAAAAATGAATTATAAAACAATTACTTTTATCAATGTTTGTCAAAAATAGTTAAATTTATAGCGCCAAATAAAATTTCAGCATGGTGGGAAATGATTATTGACACTTTTTTACGTTAAATAGTCTCGTCGATAATTATATGCTATTTTGAAAGCCACTATAAACTGTCGAAAATCACTATTATTTTTTTACGGTTTTTAATAACCGTCAATTAAATACCGGATTTTCTTGTAGTGAGTAGAAGATGAAGTTTTGGGTTTGAAAATCTCGTATTTTGATCTAGTGATCATAGGGTGAAGTGAATGTGCAAAAGGCTCATTGTTTTAAAGGATGCAATATGTTTTGAGAATGTGAATGATCAGAAGAAGTAAAAGGTATAAGATCATGCTTTGAAGGTGTAAGTGTATGTGATTCAGAATAAACAAAGGGAGCATTATTAGAGGAATTGAATAGTTGTCATTAGAATAGAAGAATGAGAGTGAGTGTCAGAAGTTTGTACATGTTCCTTTGGCATATTAACAGACTGAGAATTAGAAGAGTTTTCTTCAACACTACAACTTAAAGATGAGGTGGTATCACTTTGTAAGTCTTAGAGAGCATGATTGACAGTGTTTGGAAACAAAGGTAGAGTATATGAGAAGGAAAATAAATGATTATTAACAGTGTTTGGAAATAAATGTTTTATAGATGTTAATGACTGATATGGAAAGCCTATTTCATTGAGTGAAACACTAACTCATATATACATTCTGTTAGATTTTGGATCAAAACATTTGTAACCTTTGTGATTATTAGAGTACCCTAAAAAGGCATATTTAACTGTATGATATTGGAATTTGTATGTGTTGTAGGGTCTGATAAATAGAAAGCATGAACAACCAAATATTTTTAAGAAGTTTAGGTATGGTAAGTTTGAATAGAGCAATTCAAAAGGAGATTCATTTTGAAAAACAGAATAAGGCAACCTGTTTTTATGTAAACAGATGTGTGAAATGCCTCCCATTAGAATGTAATTGGCAGTTTTGCTTGGCCTAAGATGAGTAAGCATGTTTATACAATTTTCCTATGTTTTTTTTCCATTCTTACCATTTTGATGATGCAAATGGGGACATGGATGCCTAAAATGAATCCCTAGTTGAGCAAAAGGTATTTTCTAAAAAGACACATATGTGTGCCCGATGTACATAATCATGAATCTCAGCTCATGAGATATTCTTTCCAATATACCAGATCATGAATCTCAGTACTTGAGTCTCATCTCGAGTAGACCAGTCAAGTGGGGTGTACCGGGTCAAGTCAAATAAACCAGGCCAAATGAAGCAAAGCAGGTCAAGTTAGTGGATAAAGTCAAGTCAACTACAACATACCAAGTGGGGTGGATCAAGTCAAGTCAAGTAGACAGACCAAGTGGAATAGAGCAGTTCATGTCAGATGGAGCAAGTCAAGTCAAGTATACCAAACCATGTGGGGTAGATCAAGTCAGGCTGGATAGACCATGATATGTTTGGCCATGATTGGGATGTCAGGAAATCTTTCACACGGCGGGAGGTGAATGGACCACCACAATGCATGTCCTTACCATGTCAGCACCACGTATATCAGATCAACATCATCATTATCACCCAAAGAATATCAAGCATGGCCTCTAATTAGTGACCACTTCATCTTTATGTCCCAATTATCACCCTCCTATCAGAAGCATCTCCTTTATGTCAGCTCGGGTCAAGTCGCATTTAATGCACCTCTCTTCAAACTAATCAAGAGATAAGAGAATATTCTTAAAGCTTATTACATAAGTTATATCAAGGTTTGTTTCCTCTAGAAATACCCCCTCCAACTCTTTGGAGAGGTAAGTTCAGCTCGGCCTTAACTCTTCTATGTTAAGTTTTACATAAATACTTACTTAAGACATTGAAGGCTCTTTGGCAAGATCCCCACCCCACTGTTGTGAATTTATCCTTGAGCTTCTTGTCTTCCTTTGTGTGCAGGTGATCAAGTTGTTCAAGGTGGAGCATGTAACGCGTTATATTTTAGCATTAATAGTTGGTGCCTTCTATAGGTCATCTGGAACTATTTTCTACTTGGTTTTGTGGTATGTGATTTCTAAATCTTCACCAACACACTTTTTTTGTTCCAAGAGTACATCTAAGATTCAAGTTCCATATATGGAACTCATAATAATGATGGAACTTTAGGATCATCCCTTTAAAAATGAATTTTTATTTTGAGAGGCTAATGCTAAGCTGGGACTAAAATGATCTCATTAAAAAATCGTAACATATCTAGTAAAGATCTCTAAAATGAGAAAAGTTAACCCTAGTAGAAGAGGAATATATGCAAACTGGCATTTGGGCTCCTAGGAGTTTATTTTAAGTGACTATCTAAGACCCACGAAGCCTTGATCTAAGCCCCCAAGCTTGGCAGAAGGTCCCCATGAAAGATTTAACTTAAGCACCCGAGCTAGGTAAAAGGCTTTAAGGGAAACCCTTACTTAAGCTATAGTTTGAGCTCAAGCTCAACATCTAAATCATGGTACAGATCAAGGTCGAGCTCATGATCGAGGTCTTTAAGCAAAAACTCAAGAGCAAGTCTTCGAGCTCAAGTTAAAGAGGCCTAATTATAATTCAGACTCAAGATTAACATCTAAATCATGCTATGGATCTAGATCGAGCTCAATCAATCTCATGATCGAGGTCTTCAAGATCAAGCTCAAGAACAAGTCTTTGAGCTCAAGTTAAAGAGGTTACATCTAGTTTTAGCTCAAGCTCAATTTCTAGCTCTTGGTTCAAGTTGAGCTCTAGCTCATGATTACGGTCTTAAAGTCCAAACTCAAGAACATAAATTCAAGCTCAAGTTGAAGAGGTTTAGCTCTTGTTTGAGGTCAAACTCAAATTCTAGCTCTTGATGCATATTGAGCTCAAGCTCATGATCAACAACGTCGAGAACAAGTATCCGAGCTCAAGTTAAACAGGTTTAGCTATAGTTTGAGCTCAAGCTCAGAGTCTAACTCTTGATGCAGGTTTAGCTCAAACTCATCATCGAGATCTTAAAGATCAAGTTCAAGAATAAGCATCTAAGCTCAAGTTAAAGAGGTTTAACACTACTAGAAATTTGACCTTTAATGACGATAGGTAAAAAGTATAGACGACGGTTTGTTTTGATGGTGTCATAATTGTATTATTAATTATTTATCATTGCAAAATTGTTTGGTAATCATGCGGTAATAATTCATAACGTCATAAGAAGGAATCTGTTATATTTTACGAGGGTAGTATAACGGAACTTTGCAAGAGAAAGTGATATTTTATGACGGTGTTTATAAAGTGCCATCTATTTTTTATGACGGTGTGTGCATATAACGTCGTGAAAATTTCAAAATAAAAGTGGGACTTAGAATAAGAAAAGGGGGAGTAGATTTTAAGTGAAAAAGGGTATTGCTTAGCTTTTTGCTTTCTCATTACCTCCCTCTATTAGCTTATCCGTCTCTCTTCTCTTTCTCAAAAGATAAAAAATAGAAGCTAGGGCTAGGTTCGTCGAAGAAGAGAGAGTTGTCTCTCTCAATTAGCTTCTCTCTCTCTCTTTCAAAAACATAGAACTAAGGCTAGGTTCATCGTAGAAGAGAACATCATAGCCACAACCCACCGTCACCACAGCATATCGTTGCTACATCTTGTCATCATTGAAGCCTCGTCGTTTCCATCTTATGAAGTTCCTTTCTATCCATAAGATTGAAACGTAAAGTTATTTTCTCTCTGGTGGTTGAGCAACAAAGTCATCTCTCTCTCCCNCAACTCTCTATTTGCGATGAAGATAAGCACATCAATCTGAATCTCATATTCATACCCTTCAGAAACAAGAATGTTCTTTGACCATTTTAGCAAAATTACAAGAATAAGGAAGATATTGCAAAGGAAAAATAAGATATTGTCGATGAAGATTTCTTGCAAAAGTGAACTCCTTTTCATATATATTGCTTTTACTTTGGTTTTTTTATTCAAATTCTTAGGCTCCGCTTTGTAGCTCAGAATGAATTGATGAAAATGAGCATTCTTTGGTTTGGATCTGAGCTTTTTGAGTTGAACATTACATATTTTTCTATTTGTTATTTTCTGAATTCATTTCTCTGAGTTCCATTGCTAAGAAACGCTTACAAAGAACCATATCTAAATGAATTTTATTTCCTTTTCCCTTTAGTGGGTGATATTTAATTTCTTGTAAGATGGAAGAAAATGTGGAGAATGATAGAGATTTTGACTTTAAGAGGCTAGTTATTTATGTTAAGATAATACAAACTTTATTGGTATATGATTCTCATGATTAAGTTCATGCAGAAGTGCATATTTTTGTCTCATTGTTTATTTTCCTTTTACTTGTTTATTTTGAGATTATATCGATGTTTATGGTTCATATATGTTGCATTGGTTTAGTTTTTTTTTTGTGATCACAAGTTCCATAATCTAAATCCACGCTTATTTGTTTTATTGACAGATATGGCATCAAGTTGAACAAAGTTATTCTTGCTGAGGAGAAGCATTTACCTATATGAGTTTCTTCTTTTACCTTATTATCTGATATATTGTTTTTCTACATAAGTTTATAGGATTCTTGCCCGTATTTTTACATGTGTATTTTAATATTTACTTATGATCTCATTCTAAGAATACAATATTATGTAGTGTTTCTACCTACTTATTTGTGTGTGTAAATATATATATATATATATATATATGCATCTTTGAAAGAAAATATTTTCATTCAGAATTGAATTTGTTGTCATTTACAAATGCTTTGTTCGATTTATTGATTTGCCTATAAGTAATCATCCTATTGCTTGTTATTAGCTAAAGTACTTATGATGAACAACTTTTCCTTTATGGTTTTTATAAGTATGATGAACTAATTGCTAAGGACAATGTGGAGTACATTGCTAGAGGTATTGCGGAATTCACATAACTTTTTGGATTCCAATGTTTTTTGGGTCAAACTTCAGTGCTAGGAGTTTTTCTCCCAACATTGATGCTGGGTAAACGTAGGCCATCAGATCTTTTGAGATAGATCTAGGCCATTTGATGCATTTAAGGGCTTTGAACCTGCTTAGCCAGTCACCCACCGAAGCTTTCAAAGGAAGCTTTCACCTACCAAAGCTTCCTATCCACTTCTTCATGGAAAGCTTCATTGAAGCTTAGAAGCTTAAACTCTTTTCTCTAGGGCACGAACGATTTCAACCCCAATTTCTAGCCTCTCTCTCTTTTCGTCCTCCAAGCTCTCTTTCTTCATCTCTATGCGTCCGTCGTCCAGGCTCTCTCTCCATCGCCCGCTTTCTCTCTCTTTGAATTCGTGGTCGACTCCTCCTCTCCCTCTCTGTCTTCGGTGATCTCTCTCTCTCCCTCTCTCTCTCTCTCTCTCTCCCTCTCTCTCTATCTATCTATCTATTTCTCTCTCTCTCTCTCTCTTTTCCCTCTTTCAACTTAAGGCACTACGGTTGTGAAATAGCTGGTTTCTCGATGAAGTGTGTTTCTCCCTTCGTGGTTAGAAGCTAGGGCACGAGAAAGGTATGCTCTTCTTTCAATCTCTCTCACTGCCCTATTTTTTGTTAATTTTAGTCTGTAATATGTGTGTTTCTCTCTTCGTGAACGATCAAAAGCTAGGGCACGTGAATGAATCTTGAAGATGCTTAATGTCTGAGTTGATTATGAACGCTAGGAGATGTTTAATGTCTGAGTTGATTCAGAACGCTAGGCAACGCGATTAATTTTTCATGTCTCAGTTGATTCTGAACGATTAAAATCTGCTTGAGTGAATTTTGGAGATGCTTAATTATAGTGTTTAAGGTTATGGCTAACTATATATGGATGACATAACTATATACAAATTGTTCTAGTTGAATTTTCTGTGTTTATTCAACTTTCTAAATATCAATAGTATTTTACTTGATACCTTATTTTACAATGCTTTGTTGTATAGAAATAATTAAATGAAATAGATGAGTGAGATATCAGACATTGCATAGTTCAAATGCAACTTCTATAAGTCTTGTTGTTAAAAGAGGAAGAAGATACTCTTTAATCCTTGTCTTATCCCATTTTGGTAGTTAAAATAGATGTTAACTTAGTAAGATGAGCGTTCACTTTTATATTTGACACTAAGAAGGCAACATCAGCATGAATATAATGATATATGATATTTCACTTTTTCTGGCACATACATAGTCATTCTAATATAATCAAGTTTATCGATCATGCCTAGTTTCCACCATTGCAGCACATGTTATTTGAATTTTTTAAACAGTTGTATGTTTATTGAATTCCATAAGGATTTTTAGTGACTTAATTTCACCATATTATACTTGCCGAAGAATACTCCATAATTTGTGTCGTCCGTAAATTAGCTATCTATGTTGTTTTATTGACAGATATGGCATCAAGTTGAACAATGCTATTCTTGCTGAGGAGAAGCATTTACCTATATGAGTTTCTTCTATTACCTTATTATCTGATACAATTGTTTTTCTACATAAGTTTATAGGATTCTTGCCCGTATTTTTACATGTGTATTTTAATATTTACTTATGATCTCATTCTAAGAATACAATATTATGTAGTGTTTCTACCTACTTATTTGTGTGTGTAAATATATATATATATATATATATATGCATCTTTGAAAGAAAATATTTTCATTCAGAATTGAATTTGTTGTCATTTACAAATGCTTTGTTCGATTTATTGATTTGCCTATAAGTAATCATCCTATTGCTTGTTATTAGCTAAAGTACTTATGATGAACAACTTTTCCTTTATGGTTTTTATAAGTATGATGAACTAATTGCTAAGGACAATGTGGAGTACATTGCTAGAGGTATTGCGGAATTCACATAACTTTTTGGATTCCAATGTTTTTTGGGTCAAACTTCAGTGCTAGGAGTTTTTCTCCCAACATTGATGCTGGGTAAACGTAGGCCATCAGATCTTTTGAGATAGATCTAGGCCATTTGATGCATTTAAGGGCTTTGAACCTGCTTAGCCAGTCACCCACCGAAGCTTTCAAAGGAAGCTTTCACCTACCAAAGCTTCCTATCCACTTCTTCATGGAAAGCTTCATTGAAGCTTAGAAGCTTAAACTCTTTTCTCTAGGGCACGAACGATTTCAACCCCAATTTCTAGCCTCTCTCTCTTTTCGTCCTCCAAGCTCTCTTTCTTCATCTCTATGCGTCCGTCGTCCAGGCTCTCTCTCCATCGCCCGCTTTCTCTCTCTTTGAATTCGTGGTCGACTCCTCCTCTCCCTCTCTGTCTTCGGTGATCTCTCTCTCTCCCTCTCTCTCTCTCTCTCTCTCCCTCTCTCTCTATCTATCTATCTATTTCTCTCTCTCTCTCTCTCTTTTCCCTCTTTCAACTTAAGGCACTACGGTTGTGAAATAGCTGGTTTCTCGATGAAGTGTGTTTCTCCCTTCGTGGTTAGAAGCTAGGGCACGAGAAAGGTATGCTCTTCTTTCAATCTCTCTCACTGCCCTATTTTTTGTTAATTTTAGTCTGTAATATGTGTGTTTCTCTCTTCGTGAACGATCAAAAGCTAGGGCACGTGAATGAATCTTGAAGATGCTTAATGTCTGAGTTGATTATGAACGCTAGGAGATGTTTAATGTCTGAGTTGATTCAGAACGCTAGGCAACGCGATTAATTTTTCATGTCTCAGTTGATTCTGAACGATTAAAATCTGCTTGAGTGAATTTTGGAGATGCTTAATTATAGTGTTTAAGGTTATGGCTAACTATATATGGATGACATAACTATATACAAATTGTTCTAGTTGAATTTTCTGTGTTTATTCAACTTTCTAAATATCAATAGTATTTTACTTGATACCTTATTTTACAATGCTTTGTTGTATAGAAATAATTAAATGAAATAGATGAGTGAGATATCAGACATTGCATAGTTCAAATGCAACTTCTATAAGTCTTGTTGTTAAAAGAGGAAGAAGATACTCTTTAATCCTTGTCTTATCCCATTTTGGTAGTTAAAATAGATGTTAACTTAGTAAGATGAGCGTTCACTTTTATATTTGACACTAAGAAGGCAACATCAGCATGAATATAATGATATATGATATTTCACTTTTTCTGGCACATACATAGTCATTCTAATATAATCAAGTTTATCGATCATGCCTAGTTTCCACCATTGCAGCACATGTTATTTGAATTTTTTAAACAGTTGTATGTTTATTGAATTCCATAAGGATTTTTAGTGACTTAATTTCACCATATTATACTTGCCGAAGAATACTCCATAATTTGTGTCGTCCGTAAATTAGCTATCTATGTTGTTTTATTGACAGATATGGCATCAAGTTGAACAATGCTATTCTTGCTGAGGAGAAGCATTTACCTATATGAGTTTCTTCTATTACCTTATTATCTGATACAATTGTTTTTCTACATAAGTTTATAGGATTCTTGCCCGTATTTTTACATGTGTATTTTAATATTTACTTATGATCTCATTCTAAGAATACAATATTATGTAGTGTTTCTACCTACTTATTTGTGTGTGTAAATATATATATATATATATGCATCTTTGAAAGAAAATATTTTCATTCAGAATTGAATTTGTTGTCATTTACAAATGCTTTGTTCGATTTATTGATTTGCCTATAAGTAATCATCCTATTGCTTGTTATTAGCTAAAGTACTTATGATGAACAACTTTTCCTTTATGGTTTTTATAAGTATGATGAACTAATTGCTAAGGACAATGTGGAGTACATTGCTAGAGGTATTGCGGAATTCACATAACTTTTTGGATTCCAATGTTTTTTGGGTCAAACTTCAGTGCTAGGAGTTTTTCTCCCAACATTGATGCTGGGTAAACGTAGGCCATCAGATCTTTTGAGATAGATCTAGGCCATTTGATGCATTTAAGGGCTTTGAACCTGCTTAGCCAGTCACCCACCAAAGCTTTCAAAGGAAGCTTTCACCTACCAAAGCTTCCTATCCACTTCTTCGTGGAAAGCTTCATTGAAGCTTAGAAGCTTAAACTCTTTTCTCTAGGGCACGAACGATTTCAACCCCAATTTCTAGCCTCTCTCTCTTTTCGTCCTCCAAGCTCTCTTTCTTCATCTCTATGCGTCCGTCGTCCAGGCTCTCTCTCCATCGCCCGCTTTCTCTCTCTTTAAATTCGTGGTCGATTCCTCCTCTCCCTCTCTGTCTTCGGTGATCTCTCTCTCTCCCCCTCTCTCTCTCTCTCTCTCCCTCTCTCTCTATCTATCTATCTATTTCTCTCTCTCTCTCTCTCTTTTCCCTCTTTCAACTTAAGGCACTACGGTTGTGAAATAGCTGGTTTCTCGATGAAGTGTGTTTCTCCCTTCGTGGTTAGAAGCTAGGGCACGAGAAAGGTATGCTCTTCTTTCAATCTCTCTCACTGCCCTATTTTTTGTTAATTTTAGTCTGTAATATGTGTGTTTCTCTCTTCGTGAACGATCAAAAGCTAGGGCACGTGAATGAATCTTGAAGATGCTTAATGTCTGAGTTGATTATGAACGCTAGGAGATGTTTAATGTCTGAGTTGATTCAGAACGCTAGGCAACGCGATTAATTTTTCATGTCTCAGTTGATTCTGAACGATTAAAATCTGCTTGAGTGAATTTTGGAGATGCTTAATTATAGTGTTTAAGGTTATGGCTAACTATATATGGATGACATAACTATATACAAATTGTTCTAGTTGAATTTTCTGTGTTTATTCAACTTTCTAAATATCAATAGTATTTTACTTGATACCTTATTTTACAATGCTTTGTTGTATAGAAATAATTAAATGAAATAGATGAGTGAGATATCAGACATTGCATAGTTCAAATGCAACTTCTATAAGTCTTGTTGTTAAAAGAGGAAGAAGATACTCTTTAATCCTTGTCTTATCCCATTTTGGTAGTTAAAATAGATGTTAACTTAGTAAGATGAGCGTTCACTTTTATATTTGACACTAAGAAGGCAACATCAGCATGAATATAATGATATATGATATTTCACTTTTTCTGGCACATACATAGTCATTCTAATATAATCAAGTTTATCGATCATGCCTAGTTTCCACCATTGCAGCACATGTTATTTGAATTTTTTAAACAGTTGTATGTTTATTGAATTCCATAAGGATTTTTAGTGACTTAATTTCACCATATTATACTTGCCGAAGAATACTCCATAATTTGTGTCGTCCGTAAATTAGCTATCTATGTTGTTTTCAAAAAGAGTATGCCTACATCTACTTTCTTTTAATTCTTCTTAATCTTCTTTCAAGCAAGAGAGATAGCTAGAGAATGAAGATGTGTGTGTGTGAGAGAGAGAGAGAGAGACTTTATGGGGTTGTGGTAGTGCATGTCAAGGATTCCAACTACATAAAGACAGTGAATAGAAAAGCATGTTATTGGGTCCCTCCGCAATGAAAGGAGTTTTATATTTTTATCTTGTCTTGAACATATTTTTGGTATTTTGTGCGTTTCAAATTATTGGTTGGGATGGACAGTATTTTCATGGCTTGTATTTTCACCAAATTATAAAAGTGTTTCCTTATTTTTGCAGGTGAAAACCTCTTGATTATTGGTAATCAATAGAGAAGACTTGTTGGCATTGAGACAGTTGGTAGTCAATCACTTATGGAATGTGAACTCGTGTAAGAATTGTTGTCTCAATATCATTAGCATGAATTGGATTTACTTTATAAAATGGAACTTACTATGTGTAGACTAGTTTCTCATTTTTTGCATTTTTCATGTTTCTATATAGAATATTGTAGTTTGAAGGAGATATTACTTGAGGTTGTCTTCTTTCGTGAAAACTATGTTATTTCATATGTATGTTTGTTATTAGATTAATATCATTATACATGTTATCCTTCAAGTAATCAAATAAAAGGGGAAGTCTTACTTCAGAGAGAACTACATGATCATCATTTTTATATGATTATAGAGATTTGGACGTCTATTGAGTTTTTAACTAGCTTACCTACATGGTAGAAATTTACTAATATGATTCTTTTAACGTGATAGATTGTGAAAAAACTTGGAGAAGAGCATGTTGCAACTAGATCAACTAAGTTTCTTGCATTCTTTAAATTCTTTACACATCATGTTTATCATCTATTAAGATTGTTGATATATGTGACTTTCAATTAATTCGTTATCTCAAATAGTCATTGCATAAACCTGATTAATAACATAGGAAGGGCTGATGTATACAAGAACATGGCATTGGTATGCTATTTTAACATTCTTACTAGATGATATTCAATCCATTATAAATAGTATCAGGGATAATAATGATAAGAAGACATTATCATATGGCTAAATTTGATTATACTAACATATATTATAGATGGCTAACACAAATATTAATGTGAAGAAGGCACAAAATGGTTTCTATGTATACTTGTAAGCAATTAATGAGATTATCAATTTAATATTACTTATTTTCACATAAAGTGTTGTAAAGTTAATGTGGTTGTTTAAAACTAAAACAGTGTGAAAGAATGTGCTAAAATGAGGATTGCAGGTGAAAAGATTAATGGACATGAAGTAAGTATGTTTAAACATACATTACATTATAACATGTTATTGATAATTTTAATTCTAATTTAAGTGAGTTTTTGATATGTAGACACGAAAGATCTAGCTTTAAAGTGAAAAAGTATGACGAAGGATGCCAAACTCAATTATTTGAAGGAAAATGAAATCCATGCCATTGAAAGCGGATCGGAACAACCCGGTCTTAGTTATCTGAGAAGGCCTGCCTCTAAACAAAAGTTGCTCACACGCTGTACACCCGAGAAATTTATGGATCTGGTTGCAAATTTCAATGAGGGGAAGAGGAGAGCGTTCATGGAGATGGGATTTAGAGGGTTGTTGGATATTAAATACCATAAGCTAAAGAGGAACTTCTTGTAGCAACTATTAGGTTGCTTCGATCCAACCACCTGCACGTTGAACGTCCATGGGTCGATATTCAAAGTCACCGCAAATGATGTGACTTCTATACTGGGCATCTTTGGTGGTGGGCAGGAGATCAAATTCGTTGGTGATGTGATTGAGATAAAAGATCTAAAAGTGAAGTGGGTGAACGCCAAAAGTGATATTCCAGTGATGCCTTGTCAAAATTCTTGATTGGGGAGACTGACAGTGACTACTGGAGGCAAGCGTTTATGTTGTACACTGTCAGGGTTTTGTTATCTCCTCAGTCAAACCTATCGCCAGTCATTCATGGTTGCACGTCGAAAAGTCACCATCGACCACCTAATAGAAGAATTGGGCTTCTGCTTGTTTTAAAGATTTTGTGGATGATGTCGCGAGGTATCAAAACAACCACCACCATAGCATTATTGGATGCTTGTTATTTATACAAGTAATATATTTAGTGTACATTGGTATTACTTTCGCATTATAACATATATATATTTACTATTAAGTTCATTTCGATGCAGCTATTTTATCTGAAGAAGTTTGCATGGGTTGTCAACTATGTTGACTTGAACCAGCCTTCACTGCTAAGGTGGAACAACATGGTCGTTGCAAAACTAATTTATTTTGTAAAATCAAGGGGAGGAGAAGATTAGCCTAAAAGCTGTGCGGTAAGCATTGAGAATATTGCAAATTTGGTTTGTTATATTGCCATTGATTATTTATTACTAATTCACATATATTTGTATTATGTAGAACGATACAACCGCGCAATTTGTTCTGAGCGACTGTGAGGTTTGGGAGAACCGTGAGCGTAAACACGTTTGCAAAGACGTGTGTACAAATCCAACCTGAAGAGCAAGCCGTCGGGTTAGGTGCTTTAAGTGTGTAAGTGATCGCTCTTCAGACGGAGTCCAGCTCCATGAGGGCGGATATTTCACAATTAATGGAGGTGCAGAGAAAGATGATGGTTGTTTAAGAGAATATGTGCACAACATTGGCTAGACTTTTAGAACGGAACACTGGTAAGTCTTGAGCCCAATACGATGAGCCACGCGTCACCCTGACTCAAGGTATAGAACAATGAGGTTTTGATAAGGATATGAGTCCCTCCCGCGAAGAAGAGCTATTGGCCTCATCATCACCTTTATATAAAGGTTATAATGATGAAAGGTGCATTGAGTTGGATGCTTCATACAATGCATTCGCTGACTTGCTATTGGTCAGGAAACCATCTATGACTAGAACAACTAAAAGACGTTGAAAGATATTTTATTTACTTTATTTGTATTTCATCTTTTCTATATATATAACATGTATAATCTACCTATTAATCTAACACCTTAATTGGGGCTGTGTTTTGGTAGGGCAAACAAGTCTTGTCCGAGTCTACTGAAAGCCAATTCCTGATGAAGTTACGCAGCGCTAGGGAGAGGAGAGATGGTCCTCTAATCAGCTCACCCTATTTGAAGGGTAAACCGATCACTAAACGTAACAAGAAGGTATTTAAAGTGGGTCCAAACACGTTGCAGGACCCACTAGAAGTGAAAGTTGAGCGTTTAGTGGAGTATATTTTTTAGAATTGATTAGAGGATAAGGACTAGTCACAATAATCTAACAAAATTAAACACACCATCACGGTCAAATTTTGATTAATTTTATCTTTTATTTATCTTTTGCAGTGAGATTCTCGTTAGGCATTCTGGCCTCCATGCTAAACGGAGAGACCTAAAGACTCTTGGTCCAGAAAATTGGCTTGGCTCGGACCTTATAGAATTGTTTGTCAGCATTTTGACCTTGAAGGCTCATCGTGCGTCGATGAGCAACCGATTCTGGTTTCTTCCCACATTTTTTATTGTGAGTATCTACTACTCAGTATCATCCTTATTTTAGGTTTGTATGTACGTTGTGTATCATGTTTTTGTTGTGCTACTGCAGAGTCAATGTGTTTCAAAACTAGTAGAGCTTTCTAATTTTGTAAGGAAACACAAGATCGTGGGTAGATACGCGCCAACGCTTGAGCTAGAAACTACGGAAACAAATTTAATGTAGTTAAGATATTAAATATTGACTTAGTATGATTGTGTAAATGTAATCTATAATATAGATCTATATTGCGGATCTGTATTGCGGTACACGATGGTCAAGATCATTGGTTTATGGCCAAGATCTCAATCATGGACGAGGAAGTCAGTGTTTGGGACACCTTGCCAGATGGCCGACTTAGCACGGGACGGACCGAAAAGGTCAAAAAGATTGTATGTCCTAACCCCTCATCATGTGTGAATTTGACATTGATTTCATTTTTATATTTTGTAAATGCAATTATAGTTAGAAGGTATGGACTTGATATCTGGGCTTAAGCTCATAGATTTGTTGCCCCCGCCAACAACCTTCTCTTCATTCAAAATTTCAAGGCCACTTCAAGTGGTCACCCAATCAAATGGGTAAGTTCACTTATCGCGAATTTGGTTGGGCTTCCTTCACCATTTAATGATGCACTTATTATTACGTTTGCAGGAGTGATTGTGGTGCGTGAGTCTTGATATATATGGATGGCATTAGGACACGAATTGTTGTCAACTATTGTTCCCAGGTAATTTGTCAGAGCTTTGTTTTTTGTTTATTATAGTTTCGGCTTCTTTTAGTTCTATAATTGGGAATTTTCTAATTGTTTTGGATTTTCTTTTTGTGGTTGTCATTACTGGTTATTTGTTAAGGTTTCTTTAGTTATGTAATTGAGATTTTTCTTATTCTTCTGGACTTGCTCATTTGCGGCTGCCAGTATTCAATTTGTTGAGGTTAAGGTGTTTGGTGAATATTCAAGCATTATATGTTATTATTGAATTGGTTGAGGTGTATGATAGTTTGGTGAATGTTACAGCTTTGTTTTTTGTTCTGTTTTAGTTTGGGGTTAGGCTTCTCTTAGTTTGTAATTGGAAATTTTCTGATTATTTTAGATTTGCTCATTTATGGTTGTCGATGTTGAATATGTTGAGGTGATGTTACTTTGTTGAATATTGGGAATATTTTTACAGAATTATAAATCTCACGATCTTCGGTGTAACATTTTGTTGAAAAACATCAACCATCCTTGGAACATCTCGTATGATATGTTACATGATAGCGTTGGTCGATTTTATAATACGAACTCATCTGTCTCAAAGACCCGACTAACAATAAAGACGAGTCCTACTTTAAAGCAAAGACTTGAGAAGAGAAAAAAATGAAGGGATGGATAATATTGTATTACATTATTGTGTCCTATTTTTTGATGTTCTTGTTCAAACACTCGCCCATTTGACATTTCTGAAAAATTCGATGAGCTAGATGTTATTGAGGAAAACAATAACGGATGTGCAATAAATTTTGAAAAGGGATATCTTCGTACGCTTCGAAATTTATTGCCCCGTCGTTATTGTCTTCTTCAATAACATATAGTTCATCGAATTTTTAAGAAATGTCAAATAAGCGAGTGTTTGAACAAGAACATCTAAAAAAGGACACGATTAACTTTTGTAAGTTATTGTGTGCAAGGATGATAAACAGATTTTATATATTATTGTGTACAACTATAAATAAAATGTGTTTTTGTAAGTTTTCGTGTACAGTGATGATAAATAGATGTTGCAGAATTATTTTGTACAAATATAAAATAACAGATTTTGCAGAATTATCGTGTATTGCTATAAATAAGCAGGTTTATAAATATTTGGACAATAACATTCTCAAAAAACTATGAAAACAAGTTAATACCAAAATGTACATTTACTGCGGCGGGGGATACGGAAAAATATACCAGTATGGGATGTTTGTGTTGTACATAAGGTACCCACCTTCTGCGTTAAATGGTGGTGGGTATACATACGAGTCGAATGGGTACGCACATTGGACATTGAATGTGTACGCACCTTGCACATTGAATGGGGACGCACCTTGTCCGGAAACCCCTGTTGTGTGTGCAGCTAGACGTTAGATGGTGCTGGATCATCATTATTATCGTCTGGTGTCGTGGCTTGCACATCGCTCAGTAATTCTGGACATGTCTGTTTGGTATGTCCAGTGTTCTTACAATGGCCACATCGACGGGTCATAAGTCGTGCTTCACTCGAGCTAGCACCTTGGTTGCCCTTCACCTTCACGATAATCAAGTCTTCAACGGGACCTCTTTTAAATCTCTACACCATCCTCATGCTTCACATCATGTTCGTTGGTGACCTTCTCATCCCACAAGGTCTCATATTTTGCACAAAGCATCCCAACCTCCACTTTGGCTCGAGTCGACCATTCATTTGACTTTGACGCAAAGTGAGCAAGTCTTTTGGCAGCTAATTGGATCAATTTGTACCAAAGCAATACTATCTCATCTATATCCATATGAGAAGGGCTTGACCCGGTTGGTAGCATATTACACTTCACAGTGATCCGCCGCCAGTCTAGTATGCACGTGCTTGTGATTTGTTACATATATTATACTTTCATAATAGTAAACATATGTCGACACCGTATCTCCACTAATTCAAACTTGTTACAACTACACTTGAGCGTATCAAGTTTTTGATCTCGTGTCACTAAGTATGAGTCACTCGGCACTCCAAACTTGACCAACGAATAATTTCGAGCCTCCCCATCATGTGTCAGAGCACAAACTATAAACGATGCTTCACCCATGATCTCCTTACGCACACGTTTAAATAGTTTTTATGTGAACACATTTGTCGCATGTTGCTCTAACGAACGCGAGTGAGTCTGAAGCACAGGCGTTTCATTTGTCATCTTGAAATCATCCAACCTCTCTTCGTGTCGAATACGTGCCAACACCTGATTGAATTGTAGCATGAATTCAAATAGTTTAGATTGACGTTCAATGAATTAGAAGATAAACGCATGCATACCTTGAGATCGTTTTGTCGTTCTCATGAAAACAAAGAATTTTCTGTGTCGGAATGCCTCTGCCCAACGTTCACGCTTCACATACATCCATTTTACCCATTTGTTTTGCCTGAGGTTGAATGAATCTATCAAACGATCTCATTCCTCTTTGAACTCCCCTTCACTTACTACGTCAAACATGACTCTCTTAAATGCCTGTAGAAATTCCAGGTTATGCACGTTTGATTGGGCATTTCATTCGAGTTGCCATGCACAAAGTCGATGATTGCAATTGGGGAGGACCATCTTGATTGTTTACGCATTGCCTTATCCCCATCTATAATGACCAATTGAGGCATTTTGTTTTCATGGCATCCAATAAAGTCCTCAACGCCCATTGATAGGTTTCCATAGTCTCATCAACCAATAATGCGCAACCAAATACCGTGGTCTTGTAGTGATTGTTCACGCCAAGGAAAATCATGAGCGGTTTCTTGTATGCATTCGTCCTGTAGGTCATATCGAATGCCAATGCATCACCAAAACAGTGATAGTCAACTTGGGATGTCGAGTCTGTCCAAAACAAATTCGCTAAACAATTATCCGTGTCAATGTTGTGTTTGCAATACATATCTGGATCCATCTCCAATTTTACAGTAAAAAAGTAATAGTCGTTCTTTCCCTGCTTTTCCATCTTATTGTAAAGATCCGTCTGTAAGAACCCCATATTTTCGCAACCATTTTCTTGGTCGAACATGTAATCAAACACTTGGCTTAGCCTCAAACCAACATTGTACAATCATGTTTCCTTAGCCATGTCTGCTTCATTCACTACTCTATTGGATCGAAGAAAGGGCACGTCATATGATGAGGCGGTGGGATGGTTGTGCTTAGCTTCAAAATCTTTAATGACCCATTTTTTTGTATTCTTATCAAATTTCACCCTAAAACAAGCATGACAATCCACTCTTGTTAAGCCTCTTGGTTCTCACTTGGTGTCCTCTCTGCGCATATATTGTCTCTCGAGTTCATTCTTTTAAGCAAACCCATCTCTGTAGCACAGTTTCTCCCTATCTATTCTTGCATTTATCATCTTTCCATACACTGTAGCCAACATCGACTGCGTATGTATAGTAGAAATGTTTGGCCTCTTGTAACGTATCAAAATTTTCACCAATAACATCCTCATTACACAAGTTTGCTACTGTGGATGAACTCGGTCGCGTACTCCTCTCACCCGGGTTTATGGATACTTCATGATGACTCATCTTTGAAGATGCTTAATCTTAGAAAAATTATAGAAAACTAAACATCAGGATGTCGGGTCTTTGAATATGCTTAATCTTAAAAAAAACTAAAGAAAACTAAACAGACATTACCTTTTCAGTGTAGTCGATCACTTAGTTGGAGATGAAAATTAGATAATCCAAACAAAGAAAATGAAGGAGCAAGTAAGTGTATTTGAAGTTTACAGCAATTGAAAATTAGTGAGAATGTGTTTACGAAGACTAACTATCCCTATTAATTGCACAACCATCAGACACCACCAACCAATATTTTGGTCAAACTAGGCGATTAGGACTCAAACGCTACTTTGGTGGTCCTAATCGCCTATTAGTCAAGTGAATCGCCTGTGATAACAGGCGTTTGGGGCCATCTGATAGCGTTTGGCCCATGTCCCATAGGATATGGGCCAAACGCCTATAACTATGGCGTTTAGGGACCAAAAGCTATCAGCAGGCCCTACACGCCATATATAACAGGCGTTTGGGGGCTGCTGATGGCGTTTGGGGACTACCGATAGCGTCTGGGCCCCAAACGCCATTCTGATAGGCAGTTGACCCGTGTCTCATGGGACACGCCAAACGCCTGTTACAATGGCGTTTGGAACCCACACCTATTACAATGGCATTTGGGGCCCAAACACTATCAGCGGTCCCCAAACACCATATATAACAGGCGTTTGATGTATGTCGATGGCGTTTGGGCCTCAAACGTCATATATAACAGGTGTTTGGGGTCTGCTGATAGTGTTTGGTCCTTGTCCTATCGACACGGGTCAAACTCATTTGTGTCAAGCGTTTGGTTCTAATATTCCCTACTAGGCATAAAAAACCTGAAAAAAAAATTATTTATAGTTTGGGACCAATAAAATTTTTGGATAGATTGAAAGTTTGTAAGCGCGAGACAAGTCATAACATAAAGGTCGAATCTACTCTTCGTGTTATCCAATTGGATAGAATGACAGTTTGTAAATGTTATCTATAAATAGTAGTTCACCCACAATATTAAATGCATATTTATATCCATAATCTTTCAAACGCCTGTCGTGCAATGTCATGCAACTTTGACAAATTTATATTCCAAAAATAAACTTAGAATCCAATACAAACAGTCTTAGAATCTAAAAAAACTTAAAATCCGAACATAGAATCCAACATATTTATATCCATAAAAAGTTGATATCAACTTTGACAAAACATCATGGTGCAACTTTTCTCTTTTTCGACAAAGCATCATGTGAATGCTCTGCACGTCCTTCATGTTCTCGTTTCGATTAAGTATCCTCATTGGTGTCGTCATCATGGTCGTCTTCATAATCATTAACTGAATCTTCACCATGGCCATCATCTTCATTATCATCACTCTCATACCTGCTTGCTTGAGTTTCATACACGTGCAGGCGTCTTTGCAACTTCGCCTACAAGTTTACAATTTTCTTATCTTTTTTTTTCATTGATGCTCTGGCCTTTATCATCACCTCACGTGTGCTCAACATATTCTTGAATAACAGCTTGTTGAGACTATCAATCATGCTCATCATGCATGCCGTGCATGTCGCCGGCACCTATACTATCTGAATTGCGCGTTAATATGATATTGAATGACTAAATAATAAATATTAACATCATAACTCATATAATCGACTCAGCAGATGGAAGACCCTAGACTGGAACATCATTTAGAATGTCAATCAATTCACTACCACCATCTGAGAGTGGTAACTGAATCTTCCACGATAGTAGTGGGATGTTAGCTACTCTTATATCATCAACGGTCATTCTAGCCGACCCTAATGCTCTTGGTACTGTTGTGGTTGTTGCAGTTTCTGGTGCTGCTACCTATACATAGTAGATTACAAAATTACATTGTATGACAAGACGAGTAATCTCCTATATTTAAAAACCACTTAGAGACGTTTAGCATCTGTGAATATGAATATGCCCCATCATAGTTGTAAGACAACCACTTTTTCTGGAATTCATCATATGTGTCTTTGCTATCACCATCTACATCCTCGATAAAGTGTATTGCTCTAAAACCTCCAAGACCACCAAATAGATCATCTATGGTGAATGGTTGATCATATAACATTAAATTTGGGGGTCTGTATGGGATCAACGGCACCTCAGTTCCCATACTCTTTCATGAGAAGCGCTCACCCAAGTACCATGCTCTACCTCATTTGGATTATTGGAATTTTACGCGCCTGATATGAAACATAAAGTAGATTTATGACTTACCCACGTTGTATTTTGAGTCCAACTCATGGATCCCATCACTGACCTCACTGAATGGGCACCGGCCTCGTTAACAATCTCCTATTGGAACTTATTTTTTCTGCCTATATTGTTTAGTACACTTACATTAGCTCCGGAACCAATCACTTAAATGTGTAATGTGTTTCTCAATAAAAAAAATTCATCAGAAAGGAAATAATTATGAACTCTTTAATTTTATGCATGAGCCCAATATCCTTTTTCACTATCTTTCCCAGGTTAGATTCATGTAAGGTGCATTTGAAAATAAACATTGCGCACACAAACAATCTTATGCATATATAGAAGCTTATTATGCACTGTTTTGATTGATTCAGATGCTTTATTAGTCTTAGAGTGTTATTAAACATCTGTTGTCTAATCTTACCCTCTTATTGAACTTCTAAAATGTCCAAAATGGTACCATTTACATGGTGTCTGATGAGAAAACTAAAGATATAAGCATTATGTAACAGTTTCAAATAAGAGTTAGAAATCTTCTTCTATCTCTCATTTTGTTGGTTGACTGAAATTTTATGTTCACCATTCTTGGTTTATTTTCTGCCTTCTAATTTCGGAATTGTGCTTTTCAGAAACTGAACAGGGAGTTGCACCGGCAATTATATAGATTTAAGTAATTGCACCAAATAGTCAAGTTTAGAATGTTGATTTATGCAATAGCCCATTTTTTTCTTAGGTAAATAGCAGATTTGGTGCTATGACATCACCGGTCTTTTCTCCATTTTTAGTGTGAACAGATTTATCCTCTATAGACGATTTTCTATTATTGATTGTGTAGGACCATTGTAATTAATTAAGAGATTTTATCGGATTTAGTATTAATTCTATTTTTTAATTCAAAATTGTATTTTTTGTTATTTCTAGGTTTTTAACTATTTTATATTTTTAGAGTTTCTTTGATTATATTTTGCACCATCTATTCGCAGGCAACCTATTTTTTCAGCATTCATTCGTATTGTGAACCGGAAAATCACTCATCAACTATCAAAGTAGTTTGAAGGGAAAAAAACCTAAGTATTTCACCAATTGAATGCTATTGCCTGAACTGCAACTATGATAGATTTTATCACCGATTGACCGCCCATTAACGCCCATATGAAACAGAACCATTGACGGCAAAAGGTAACTCCATTGATAAGGAATAATTCCATTGACGAGGGATAACTCCATTGACGAAGGATAACTCCATTGACGAAGGATAACTCCATTGACGAAGGATAACTCCATTGACGAGAGATAACTCCATTGACGGGAAAGGTAAATCATATTTTCTATACGGATTGACTACTGGTTTATCATGTTTTACCTATTTGCCGTCAATGTCTGTTCAGGTGGGCGTCAATGGAGGTTTATCGACGTCAATGGCGGTCTCAGGAAGATGGAGAGTTTTTGGTGATTTTTTTATTTTTTAATTTTGATTATTTTTTATTGACAGATTTTTTACCATAATTAGGATAGTTTCATCAACCGTAGTTTAAGTTTTTACCTTTTCAATTTTTTTCCTGAAAACACCATAGGTGGATTTCATTGAATTAGTTTCATTTAATAGAGGAGGTTGAGATTGGTTTACCTAATAGTTGAGAGAGAGGCATGATTTTTAAATTTTCAAAAATTTAAATTTTTTGGAAAGTTTGATTGATATTTAGTTTCAATTAATTATAGATTTATTTTCAAGTATATCATTGATTGCAATTTAGAAGGAGGCGAGATATATGAAATTTAAAAAAATCAGTTTTATAATATATTTAGATTGACTTCGTATTAATCTAAATTTTTTGTTTCCTTAATTATAAGGTATATAAAATTAGTATATCAATAACTTCCATTTGATTTACCCGAATTAATAGATTTATTTTTTTATTGATAAAGAGTATTTAGGTCTAAAATTATTGATCGTTTAAGAAATCTGTTATTTATCTATAGATCTAGAAACTCTACTATTACCTAACACACCCTCCCTAAACTTGTCTTTAGTGTAAAATTTCCCTATAGATTTCAAGAGGAACCCTTGGCCCAAAGACTCTGATAATGCTAAAGACATGGTGAGAAAGATGCTTGATCCTGACCCCAAGCGGTGACTAACTGCACAGGAAGTGCTAGGTAACATTAAGATTTTCAAATGGAAATATTCATCGACGTTTTCTTCTTTACTGGTAATACATGCTATGTTTCTGCCTTTAATCTTTCGGTCAGTTTGTGACTCGGAGTATCATAATAAGAATAGTAGCATATGCATTTCTTTTGATCTAGTGTTGTGAATTTATGGCTCAGTTAGTACTGTATATTTCCTATTGGAAAAGGAAATATAAAATACTAGAGTTTTAGTTATACTTATTACTACAGTAAATATTCTTTTATATTTCCTATTGCAAAAGGATGTGTATTGTGGGTTTGCAAAATAATATTTGCCTTCTAAATGTCATTCTATATTCAGGCCCTCTGGATTTGAGATTTTATTTACTTGGTTTTAATTTTGTTCGACTTTATTTGGTGCAGGTCTTGTTTTATGAGGATTAGCCATGTGATAAATATACACATTTTAAGTACTTGGAGAGGATATGAATTGGATCTTTTTGTAAATCTAATGTTCTCTTCTAGCTAAATGCAGGACAATGACGCTATTTGTAAGGACTTCTTGAGTTTGAAAAATAGAATTGTATTCTTGAAGTTAACTTGCCTGGTTTTGTGATACTATTTTTTATATTTTTCATTTATTGGAACAAATGTTGCTTAAATTAAGTTAGTTTTCAAGTTATATTTATTTGTAAGTTGATCCAATGAATAATGTAATACTTTGTTGAAATGATATATATTAATATTGTCAAGTATTAATATAAATCCTGAGAGTTTAATGTTTGGTATTTATTTTTATTAATTTGATATTTTCAGAGAAAATGTAATTAGGTTGAAGTGAATTTTTTCGGTGGAATTAAAAAAAATAAAAGTAGTGATCGCGACGGTAGATGTAAAAAATGAAGTAAAAAGGATAATCTAACACGGAACATTGACGACGGTAAATAAAAGTAACGTCGTAATAAGGGCAATGAATTATAATGACAAAAATCATCTTTACAATGGTGGTTGTCTAAAGCATCGTAATAATCTCAATAATACATGACGAGCAGTGAACTTCTCATGACGTTATTTATTACAGCCGTCATCAACAACTTACTATTTACGATACTATATAAAAATGTTACGAAGTTTTTTCCATAAGCGCCGTGGTAGGATTAACATGTTATGACATTTTTTGAAAATATCCTCATGAAATTTTACGACGGTTTTTAACCTACCATCATGAAATGTAAAAAAAATTACACGACACTCACATAGACGACGGTGAATCTCCGTCATCTATAGTAATAAGCGATGGGTATTTACCATCGTAAAAGGTCATTTTTATAATATTGACTCTAGTTCGAGCTCAAGCTCAAACTCTAGCTTTTGATGCAGGTCAAGATGATCGAGATTTTTTTTACAAGGTTTTATTTTTCATTCAATTAGATTTTGATGATATTTAAATTGTATCCATTAAGATAATAAATGGGTCTTCTTACACCTGTGATGCACAAGCATTTTTACTAATTAACACAAACACTCCAGTTTAAAAAATAACAAATAAGTTAAATCTGTTAAAAATATTTTAGTTTATATGTGAAAAAATAAGTATAGCTAACACTATAATTGATCTAACTCAACTAATTTTCTAACCTGAAAAATAAACTAACTTGAGTTTGTTTCAGATTTAGGGTAATGGAGGTTTGAATATTTAAATTAACATTAATTGAATTGGAAAAAAATGGAGGGTAATTTTAGTATTACATGTTATTTGAAGACTGACGAGTCATTTTTTTGTCACTGAAATCTAACATGAAGGAAAGTCTGATGAGTCATTTTTTAAACTAAAGAGATGTATGTATTATTCAAGCAAACTACATTCATTCTATTAGTTTTTTCCATATAGTTTAATGTCAAAAAATTGCATGATGATCATAATCATGTTATTCAAACATTTTTACAAAAAATATTTGTTTTTTATGTGAAACTAAGATGGTTATATGATATTCTTATTTATTAAAAGACAGGGGCTTAAAAGTCATTTTTTAAGTTTACGGATGTATTTATAAACTACATAAGGTGTTGGGATATTTTTGCATTTAAATTTAGAAAGAATTGGTATTCAGAAAAAAGTTCAACGTGCATGCGGTCTTCATGCAAAAGTTTAACCTATTAGAAGAAAATGTCCAATTATCAAGTATTTTAAAGCCGATATTCATTGTTAGATTTGTTCAATATACTTAATTTATTAGTCTTTCTTATTTCTACAATATTGCATTGCATGCAACCCAAATTCGTTACAGGGAGGAGATTGAGTAGTGATACATCATGGGATTCTAGAGATCAACCAGTTGAGGTTGACTTTTTTATGGTCTTTTGTAAGAGAGTGCTTAAGAATAGAAAATGACTTGGACGTGGATATGCCGATCCTATCCTAAGCATTAGTATTTAGTTGAATTTTAGACTCAAAATTTGAAGATTGATACTTGTTTGCCATAATATTGAAGTTTAGGATGGAAAATTGGGGCCATCTCATAGTACTTTGAGAGGTAGAGGATTAATTTTTTTGTTTGAGGGTGTATACTCCTTGTACATATATTTTCCTTATCTTTCATTTTTTAATACATGCATTTTTATTACAAGAAAAAACGAGTATTACGTGTTAGGAATGTATGATTATGAGCTAGCATATATCATAAATTGAATGACTTGTATTCACTTGTGTTGACTTTGACACATTTTCTCTATATGACCCAATGGGAGAGATAAAATTCATCAATATGTGAGTTGAATGGTGACTTCCATCAACATTGGAAGTGATTTTTGAAGTGGTAAATTTTTTTTACCTAGCGTACTAAAATCTCAGTACTTCTCTAATTAATCTATTGTCGCATGTAGCAAATAAATTTCCTTGTTATTTTAGCAGGGAGAATGAGTGAGTATTGGCTCGTGGAACCTGAAAAAGTATGAACACGTACGTGATATCAAATGGAGGAGTATACGGTTTTCTCTTTCAAGTGATACATACTCCCCCACCCAAATATTAAGTGTAATTTTCCATGCATGTTATATAGTAACATGATAGTTTCAATAAAATTACTATCATGGGGCTTAGCTACGATGTGACCGCATACATATAGTATGAATATACACTTCACTTCATAAATGACAAATGTTGAATATTTAGTTGTAATTTTTCACTTGGCACGTTAATATGAAATCACATACCTTACCGCTAAACTCATAGCTAGTAGGATGATCGATGAGTATATGATGCTAGATAAATTTTTCAGATTTTGATTTTCTCGGCACGGAAAGAATGGTGATAGAAAAGATAAAAGAATATGAATAGTATTTACTTTAATTATCGGGAAATTTTCATGTTTTCTAAAAAGAACGTGAACAAATACTTAATAATACTGTAAAATTTATTTTTCTCGTGTACACATTTGAACCATTATTAATTTCATCTTAAGTATTTAACTTTTTCTTTAAATTATTGTATGGAAAAAATACTAACAACCATGATATATAGTAACCCTCATTTAATTATCTGAAATGGTCAATTGTAGGGGTGTTCAACGGTCGGTTTGATCGAACTTTTGGAGGAAAATAAGACCAGACCGAAACTCACGGTCCTCTTATATGGAGGACCGAACGGACTAAAAATATGAAAAAAAAATCCGGACCGACTAGACCGAAATTCAACAGTCGGTTCAGACGGACTTAACGGACTAAATAACTGTTTTGCAATAAACGTCTGAGCTGAGGGAGAGGGAGAGGGTATGAGCTTCGGGAGAGGGAGAGGGTCTGAGGGTCTGAGTGAGAGGCAGAGTCGTGAGACGTGAGAGAGGTTGAGCTGAGGGAGGGAGAGTGAAGAGGGACTGAGCTGAGGGAAGGGAGAGGTGAGAGGCAGATTCGTTAGACGTGAGAGGGGCTGAGCTGAGTGAGAGAGAGTGAAAAGGGACTGAGCTGAGGGAGGGGAGAGGTGGGAGGCAAAGTCATGAGACGTGAGAGGGGCTGAGCTGAGGGAGAGAGAGAGTGAAGAGGGACTGGGCTGAGGGAGGGGAGAGGTGAGAGGCAGAGTCGTGATACGTGAGAGGGGCTGAGTTGAGTGAGAGAGAGTGAAGAGGGACTGAGCTGAGGGAGGGGAGAGGTGGGAGGCAGAGTCGTGAGACGTGAGAGGGGCTGAGTTGAGGGAGAGAGAGTGAAGAGGGACTGAGCTGAGGAAGGGGAGAGGTGAGAGGCAAAGTCGTGAGACGTGAGAGGAGCTGAGCTGAGGGGGAGATAGTGAAGAGGGATTGAGCTGGGGGAGAGAGAGAGTGAAGAGGGACTGAGCTGAGGGAGGCGAGACGTGAGAGGGGCTGGCAGGAGGCGAGACGTGAGAGGGGCTGGCAGGAGGCGAGACGCTAGAGGGCTGGCTAGAGGCGAGAGGTGAGAGGCACTGGCTGGAGGCGAGACGCAAAGAAGGAGAGGGTCTGACTGGGCTGAGGAAGAGAAGAAAAATAACCTAAAACCCTAAAAAAAGTTCATATATATACAATACAGTCGGACCGGTCGGATCGGTTCAGAACTAACAAAAGTTTTAGACCGGTCTGAAATTTCAGTCCTCTCTAAAAGGAGGACCGAACCGACCATTAATAATAAAAATACTGTTAAGACCGATCAAATTCGGTTCAGACCAGTTCGGACTAAATGGTCTGGACGATTTTTTAACACCCCTAGTCATTTGTGTGGCTTTTAGAGCGTTTACTTTAGTTGGCAGTTAGTTTTTCTTAGAAACTCGTTGGCAAGTAGTGTAAAACAATAAGAGAATATGTCACATAATAAAGTTAAAAGAAATAACATAAATAAAGGTTAACTAAATAAATGTATAGGTGTGACTTGGTTCAAATTAATATAGAATAGGGTTAATAATATTTAAAAACTCATTCAACTTTGTCCGTCCATTTTTCAATTGCGTCTCAAGAATGATGCCTCTTGTGTTTAAAATTATTTTCTTTTTCATTGATAGAGTTACCCTATGCTCTTCATTCAAATATATAAGCATTGAAAAACGAATTAGACCACAGTGAAACAAATATAGCTGAACAATAACTGTGGTATTCTCTTCAACAGTACAAAGTAGAGTTTAATTATTAAAATTGAAAGGATGATAATTATGATAATTCACTCAAATTTTGTAATGCCGACCATATTAATCTTGGTCACTTAGAATTACGGTAACCAATTATATATCCACGTTTGCCTGATCTCACTCGGATAACTTAATTTGTTCATAAACCTGTGACCGCGCCGAACAAAACATTAGTCACCACCCCAACGGTAAGGCTTTCTACAAGCGAAAACATAAACTTTTTACCAATCCTTCCTGCTGCACTATTCCTATTATTCCCACTCACCTGCCAATTAGCCTCACCTGATAATAAGGCTGCCCATAATATTGTGGAGGCGGCGAGTAATTATAATAATAATCCACATGTGGAGGCGGCGGGTAATTATAATAATAATCCACATGTGGAGGCGGCGGCGGCCACCATTGTGGTGATGGCGGAGCCGTCACTTTACGTGAGGTAGTATGAGCTGGTGATGGTTGATAGTGCGCTTGACTCGAGGTAGCATGCAAAGACGGTGGTGGAATAGATCTCGAACGCATCGTGGACGGATCGCAAGGTACTAAAACACATGCAATATGTATAGCAACGTCACAGCGGCGACAACCGTAACACCAATCAGGACAATCATCGTGACAAACAAGACAGCGAACGGATGATAATTTTTGTAGTTTTAAAGAGTGGTCAGAATGAGAGTGAAAGACGTGGCGTAGTTGTTCAGGCAATTGGGTACAAAGTGGATGCATATCAAAATCACAGTGTATGCACCTATAGAATAATCCCTCGATACTATCGCCGCAGAGATCGCACACACGATGACTCTGACGCTCACCTTGGGGCTTTCGTTGGAAGAGGTTGAGTTGGTGTTTGGGGTGTAAAAAAGATGTCAATGTGGGGGGACAAGTGGCGCAGTACTCGTGGAGATCAAAATCACATGCGTCACACCGGTACCGGGTTCCTGTTCCGGTTATGCCGCAGCCGTCGCAGATATAAGTGCTTTTGTGTGAAAGCTCTTTGAGTAGATGGCTTGGATGGGTGAAATGCTTTATTGTTTTCTCTGAACCTCTTGCCATCTTTTGGTAAATTTTGTATCCTCTCAGACGTAGAAAAATCAAGTGGCCGAAGGGTTCATATATACACTTGAAATTTGATTGGGCTTTTGTATATTTTATTTTTCGATGAGCTGTGGGTGAACCTGTCATGACATGTTTTTAACTTGTTGGTTTAGTTTTTTTGCAAATATTTTATGTCTATTCAATTTATTCATTTACTTCTAAATGTTTTTTTGCCAATATTTTAAACATCATTCGTTACTTAGTTTTCTTTATGTGTTAGAAGACAAACGACAGATTATAGATATTTTTGTTGGTTGAGGAATAATTAACTTTAATTAAGAATATGAAAATCTGTAATTTTGACTTTTGGAACGTGTACTGCTGGCACGTACATGAAGCAAATTTTATTTGAGAATAGGTCAAATATAACATTTATACAATTACTAAATACAAACAAAAATCTTATAATAATTGATATCGGACTTGGTTTTAATGAGAACTAAGCCAATCTATTAGATAATGGAGCTCCAAATAAAACTTTCTATATTATTTAGTCTATAACTATATTCAGATATTAGTTTTCTGGCCGATAGAATTTTGGGTTTTGTAAAACACTAAAGAATGACTTAACTATAGAAGTCTATCCCACACTTCCCACACATACAAGTCTACGAGGAATCATTCTTATCAAACTAATAATAATTAATAGGTCGGTTAATCAGTGGAATTATTTTCATTTATTATTCATGGAACTCTCTCGACCATGTCTCATTATTTTGTAACTAGTTAAATGCGCATGCGTTGCACGTAATATGTATATTTATTATTTTGATAGTTTTTTATACATTACTTGTTCTTGTCAATAAAAATTTTGAATAAGATGTATTTATTAGTAAATAAAATTAGAAAATAACTATTATAACTTTTATGTTTTTCATAAGTCTTACTTATCAAAATATTTTCAATGAATTTATTTATGCTAAAATAACATTCTCTATACATTTTTTTAGTTTTATTGTTTTAGTTTATTATTTCTTTTGATCTCTGTCAGCTAAAACGTGTTTTATTCTTTTATTGATTATTGATCGTAGTAATGAAAAATGTTTTAATATTCATGTCTAAAAATAAATTGTAGATTAGAAACGATAAAAAATAAATAATTTACTTTAGAGATACATTATTTTGAGAAATAAGAAAACTACAATTAATAGACAATAATAATTGTAAAAATTATAAAATAAGGAGTGGATAAAATGGTCAAAACATTATTTTCATTCTATCCCACTTTCAATACATTAAATATAAGTAATAATATGAGATTTCATCAATCCTAATCGGTTCATCAAGGATAACTCATGGATTTTTCTAAAAAGAAAAAATTAATTCATGGAATTTTGTTTCTGTATCTTTAAGTATATTCACGTGTCCATCGCACGCGTTTGATCTATTATTTTTTTATTTATAGTTTAGACTACATATAAAAAAATATGAGATATGTATAACAATAAAATTTATGCGTGCTTAAGACAGTATGTTAGGGATGTGCACGGGACAGGACGAGACGATTTTTGAGCATTTTTGTCCCGTTCCGATCGGGATGAGACAATTTTTTACATCCCATCCCGTCCCGTGTTGAGGGAAAATCCCGAGCGAGACGGGACGGGACGAGACGAGACGGGTAGGGATGGGACATATATTTTGGGTAAAAATTTTGAAGGTTTAAAAGTAAAATTGATTAAAAGTTCAAAAGATTAAAAGGTTAAAAATTAAAAAAATGAAGGGTTAAAATTAAAAAAAATTAAGGGTCAAATTAAAGAAAATAAAAATATTAGATTATTTATGAAAAATCGGGACGGGACAAAAATTTTGTCCCATCCTATCCCGCAAAGAGTAAAAATACCTTCCCGTCCCACTCGATTCGGGATGATTTTTTGAAACGTGACAAATTTTTCGGGACAGTTGCAAGCCCTACAATATGTCCACTTCATATTTGAATGTATCAATTAATGGAACTTCATAAATCACAATGTTACTTTTTAAGTAACTTTATTTACGTCTTAACAACCTAAACTTTATACTACAATTAATTATTTTTCCAAGTGTGTTTTATCTGTTTAAAAATAATAACTTCATTAGCATCAATTTAAAACCAACATATAGTTAACAAAATAATGCAAATAATTGGTGTTTTATACAACTTCTATTAGAATTAATAGATGATATGGTATATTAACACAATTAATAAATATAGATGTCGTTCTATAGTAGTAATTTATATTTTTTTTTAAATTGTCATGTGTAATTTAAATGGGTATTTCATGATTTTTTAAGCTTTATTCTGAATAAGTACAAGATACAAGAAAGTTACATCTATCTTTAATTTATTAAAATAAGATGAGAAAGTGATTTATGTTTAGATCATTTTGTGTACTTCTAACATTATAACTTTCAAATTACTCTTTGAACCTGTCAGTGGTTTATTTTTATTGGTTCCTAATAATAGTGTATATGCTGAGAAAACTTTTTTTCATTTCTTTTTGTTAATTGTAATTTGAATTTTATTTTTTGACATGATAATATTTTAAGTTATTTTATTCTAAATTATTTTATTTGATAGACATGATATCTTTGAAAAAAATAAATCAATTAAAAGATTAGAGCATGCTTAATTTATTTGTCACATAAAAATTAAAGACATAACATATTAATTATATCAACATGATGTATCCTAGAGTGAGAGCATATGCTCTTCTAGAACTCAGTTAAAAAAACGCTAGGGTACTCGCCGCCCTCTCGTGATAGTTGCGATTGAGCCTCGCCCGAGCTCCGTCGAGCTCTAGGTTGGGCTTCGATTTCCCCCCCCCCCCCCCCCCCCCCCCNCCCCCCCCCCCCCCCCCCAGTCACGTGGATATGAGGTGGTGATGTGCTGGTCGCCGGTTTCTTGAAGCTAGTTCCGGGAGACTCAGGTTTGATGCATTTCCTTCACCTTCACAGTAGTTTTGCGCTTCAGATCTCGTCGGGATAAATGATGGTTTGAAGTATGATGACCGGGTTTCACGAATCTAAGTTGTAGACATCTTGACGGAGGTCGACATTTCTTTTCCAGTGGAGGTCGCTGTGGGCTTGCTGGGTTAGGAGCATGTGCTGCTTCCTCTCGGAGTTAACTCTAGCCGGTAACAGTCTATCCTCGTCCCCCTTCCGTCACAGTCTGGTCATTGTGTTGGGGCTCGTGAACCTAAGTTTGTATTGAGGCTCGGGTTTCCGCCTATGCATAACAAGACGCGAGGTTCCCTTGGACTCAATCTGACTGAGGGTAGTTTGTGTGGATTGCGGTTTGGTCACCATGTGGATCTCGATCGGACATAGTTCTATATTTGGGTGTTTTTGTATTTGTTCTAGTGGGTTGTTTCTAAATGTTTTTTGGCGTTGCATTTCTCGTTGTCTCGTTTGAGGTCGTGGGTTGTCAGTCGAGAGTTAAAGTAGTTTGAGTGTCATCGTTTTTGGGAGCACTCTATTTGGTTGTTGTTGTTCTTCTGCTTTGGTTAGTCCCTTGGTGTCTCCCCTAATTTAGGCTCGACTCTGTAACTCTGTTGTGGTGTTTTCCTTTTAGTGTTCTATTTTTATCGTGCTTTGATTTCATGGTTAGCATTACAGTGTTGCTTGGTTTTGATATTCTGATATGAGGTCATGCATTGTAATATGTGTTTGTATAAATGGGACATTGCCTCTTGTATAGTGTATCTTTTCTCGTTGAATGTATCCCTATTTACCCTTTAACCAAAAAAATAATTAACTTAAATGAAGAAGTTTTCATGAGGAAGACTTATAAAAACCATAATAATTTTAATAATGACTTTCTATTATCTCCCACTTTTATTATTACTAATTAATTAATGTAAATTAAGAAGCTTATATAAGACTAATGTATTAAGTGAAACAAGGACATTCATTATAACTAAAACATAGATAAGATAGAGCATTTACCTATCACAATCTCTTGTTCCTAAACTTTCTCTCTCATTAATACTCATATAAATTTACCCTTATCATTAATTTTAACTTTACTCATTGATTAGTAGAAAAAATCCTTTACAATTCTCTCTCTCATTAATACTCATATAAATTTACCCTTATCATTAATTTTTCCTTTAATCCTTGAATAGTAGAAAAAATCTTTTACAGGTTGTGGAAGAGATTGATAATCAGTTTAGAAGTGTGAAGAAAAATCTCATCTCGCAAGTTAGTTTTAGGGGTTCAGAAGACCCAATACAACCCAACAATTGGTATAAAAGCAGATCTAAGCTTAGCTAACAAGTCTTCAACCTATTCAAATGAAAGTGAATCGTTGGCTCTTGACTCATGATCTGATTAGAGGAACAAAAATGAAGATGAGCACGTAGATCAATCAACCTCACCCACAGAAATGCTGCAGACAATCATAAAAGTGATGCATGAGATGGAACGAAGGAAATTAAAGCAATACATGATGCATGATAGAATATGCAAGAGCAGATCAACACAGTACAATAAGAACTCACGAAAACACGAGCAGAGGTCACCCAGCGAGTGAATGATAATGAACGGGAAAACAACGGTGAACATGAACTCCACTCCGAGGACAACCAGCGAGACGGAAGGCAAGGGGACCACGTGAATAGTAGAAACATGCGATGCGAAGAAGAAGTCCAAAGTCGCAAAACCTTGTGAATGAAGGTACATGAGAGGCTCGACAATCCCGAGTCATGTCAAAGGAAGTGATAGAAGAATTGTTCGACCAAAAGATGATGGAGATAAGAAATCTCGGGAGTACGGGAAAGCTGACATTGAATCTCTTATCTGGACGTCATTATGCCCAAAATTCCTAGCAGCGCCTGTACCCAAAAAATTCGTTGCGTCCAGGTTCAAATGTTACGAAGGAAAGTCTGATCGCATAGACCATCTTCGACGATTTAGACAAGACATGGAACTGTACCAACACAATGACAAGTTGATGTGCAGAACTTTCCTCACCCATCTAGACGGGGCAGCTTTGAAGTGGTACTACTTCTTACCGATGCACTCGATCACGAGCTTCGCTATTATGTCCTCCATTTTCATAGAACAATACTCAGTGTACCACACCATCATGGAAGACTCAGAACATCTAATGATAATCTCTACCAAGGAAGGGGAGTCCCTGCGGGAGTACATTCATCGCTTCAAAAAGGAAATGGCTAAGGTTGAGAACTGTGACGATCGATTCACCAGACTGGCCTTTTGACGAGGTCTGGACCCAGAATCACCCTTTTTTAGGATTTTTTTCAAGGTGAAGCCCCTTTCTATGGCGGAGGTTTTCCAACAGGCGCAGACCTATATTACCTTGGAGGAAGAGAAGAGGAGTATGCAAAGAACGGTTGAACAGAAAAAAGAATAATCCCGGAAGCGGGAAAGACGTGTAAGACCTGAAAGAAGGAAGCATGACGAATAGAAAGAACGGATGGGAGGAGAGTCCAACAGGACAGGGATACCCACCAAAAGTGAGATTTTGATAGAGTTCAACAAAGGGAAAAAGTCTAGACATCGTTGACCATCTCATTCAACCAAACATTGGACTGACCCCGTTCACCAAGGAACCTAGCTACAAATATAAAGATAATTATTGCTCATATCATAATAACAATGGGCATTACACATGAGACTATTTCCAGCTCAAAGTCTATATTGAATAGCTGATAAAAGAAGGGTACATCAGCCAATTTATGAAAAATGATGAACAAAAATGCGAAACTGAGAAAGACAATCAAGAAGAAGACATGAAGGATAAGGGAAATCATCCCCACCACATGTCGACATGTATATAGCCTTAATCGAACAAGAGGGGGCGACAAGAAATGAAAGGAAGATATATTGCAAACAGTCAACATTAGAAAGACATCAGGAGAAGTCCTCAAACGACAATGGAGATTGACCGCTAGCGTTTAACGACTCCGATCTAGGACATGACGAACACCATAACGATGCCTTCATCATTTCAATATAAGTTGGCAACTACTTGTTGATGAGGGTCTTGGTAGACGATGGGAGCGGAGTAAACATCCAATACCGAGCGACCGTGGAGAAAATGCCCATGAGAGGTCAAAAGTTACAAGGAACTTCATAGTCGTTGATCAGTTTCAACGGAGCCATCACCTACTTGGAAGGAACTTCGACTCTCTCGGTGAGTGATGATCAGTTTTACTATATGATCGAGTTCATAGTACTAGGAACAGCTTCCCCGTACAATGCAATCCTAGGGAGGACCTGGCGCCACAAATGAAGGTTGTACCCTCAACATTCTACCAAGTGTTGAAGTACCCGTCACCAGAAGGAATAAGAGGCGATCAGGACGCGGCTCGCATATGTTCAGTGAGCGCTTTAGAATCTGCAAAAAAAGGCTGTAGAGAAGGCCGAAGGAAAATGACCTGCAGATCTATAACAATCTTAGGAAAACAGGCAAGACGGTGTGAGGTACGAGGCGAGAGAGGAAACAGAACCCATATGTTTGGAAGAAATGACCCATAAAATAACCAACGTTGGCGCCTGTCTCAAGGAAAATGAGAAAAAAAAAGTTGATAGAATTTCTAAGGGGAAAGCAGATATGTATTTGTAACGATGGCACAGGAGATGTCCAACATTTCAAAATAGATCATACGCCATAGATCGAACACAGATCCCACTGTGAAACAAAGGAAGAGAAGTTTCACCCCTGAACGGAATCAAGCGATCAAAGAGGAGGCTAAGAAGCTCTTGGCGGTGGATTTTTTCAAAGAAGTAAACTACCACGAATGGCTAGCTTATGTATCAACGATGTGAAAGAAGAAAGGGAAGTGGATGATCTGTGTCGACTTCACTAATCCAAGCAAGGCATACCCCAATTAACGTAGGTGCAGCCTATCAAAGGCTGGTGAACAAGGTCTTCAGCGAGCATATCAGAAAGAATATGAAAGTCTATATCGATGACATGCTAGGAAAAAGTAAGAAACGGGAAGATCACATTTAGGACCTTAAAGAAGTCTTATCCGTTCTAAGGTGAAATTCCTTGAAACTGAATCTCGAGAAGTGCACTTTTGGAGTGGCAGCAAGAAAGTTCCTTGGATACCTAATTACGCAACCAGGATTGAAGTAAACCTGGATCAGGTGAAGGCAATCACAGAAATGGGGTCTCCGCGAAACCACAAAAAAATCCAAGGGTTAACGGAAAGATTGGCCGCTCTAAACAGGTTCAACTCCTTATCAACAAACAGATGCAAGTCTTTCATGGAGAGGTTGCAGAAAAACACCATGAGCGGTTGGAATGATGACTGCGAAGAATCCTTTGCCAAAGTTAAAGAGTACTTAACGGCTCCCTCTTACTCTCCAAACCTACTCCCGATGAACATCTTATGTTATACGTAGACGTCTCCACAGGGACAGTCTGTGCAGTATTCATCAAAGAGGAGAGAAAAGGAGTTTTAGACCTAAGGCTATGTACATCGAGGCTACAGAAATTTGATTTGGGGGATTACACAGGAAGGATTTAGGGATTCCTTCCCTAAAACCATAGACTACGTCTACCGGGAAGGCGTCCCTATGAAAGGAAAGAAACGGAAAAGTAAAAAGAAAGGAAACAATGGAGACAAAGAAGGGAATAAGGGAGACTTACAGAAGGTAGAAATAAGCATGAAAAGAAAAAAAAATGAGGGAAACCACTATGTGATATACGTTACGGATGCCAAAATCGAGTCCAAAATGTTTAATAAATTTGAAAGTGAAAAGACACTAATTCCAAAAAGGGGAAGGGAAAACGATGGACGCATGAGAAGAGATGTAATGAAATGATTACTGCCAGTCTACCTAAACGGGTAAGCCAACGGCAATGCGACAGCTGGAAGGAGGAAAGCTAAAAGACCAAAAATAGACACTACGCAAGAATGGTGAATGAAATTACGTATGGGGAACGGAAAAAGAATTCTACACGCATACGCGTCACGACAAGATAAGATGATACAAAGACAAAATGAAATTTCTAAAGAGCATGTCAGCAAACCTAGAAAAGAGGCAATGATGGATAAAAGAATATCCCAGATTGGTAAAGATGAACCAAAAAAAACCATTGGATGCGTGCTGGGGGGAAAATGAACAGGTAAAAATTACTCGCTGCCACGTAGACAATGAGGACCTACCTAAGGGCTCACAGAGAACGGTAAAAAAAATGAAAACATGTTACAAGGCTGAAGTCGCAAGGCACCCATAAATAGATGATCAACACCTCAAGAACGGGACCAGCACCTCAAGAACGGGGATCATCACTTCAAGATCAGGAAAGAGTATCAGAATGGGAAAAAGTGACTAGTTAACCGGATCAACGGACGAGGGACCCATGCCTTCAAGAATGGGAAATGGCTAAGGGGACCCACTCTTCTAGAAAAAAGATGTCGATACTCGGAGAACTGTCCTAAATGGGTAAAGTACTCGCTAAACTGTGCAAGAGTGGGAAGAGGAGTATCAAAAGAAGAATAGGAAGGGACAAAAGGGATCCGGAATGACAGTCAAGTGGCATGATTGATTAGATAGCTGAATGACATGGACGAGATAGGATGGCAGGCCACAAGTGGCTACGTATAACTGGCTCGAACCATAAGATATCATCAAGTGACTATGACTTATTGGTGGTTGAGTGAGACATATGGAAATGACAAGTAAGGAATGGAAGGAGGACCATACTTGGCAGGAACATCTTTTTTTATTATTATTACTAATTAATTCATGTAAATTAAGAAGCATATATAAAGTCAGTGTACTAAGTGAAACAGAGACATTCAATACAACTAAAACATAGATAACATAGAGCATTTACCCCCACACAATCTCTTGTTCTTAAACTCTCTCTCTCTCATTAATACTCATATAAGTCTACATTTATCATTACTTTTCCTTTTAATAATTAATTAGCGGAAAAAAATCATTTACAGGTTGTGGAAGAGACTGATAGTCAGTTTAGAAGTGGGAGGAAAAATCTCATCTCGCAAGTTATTTTGTTGGGTTCAGAAGATCCAATACTACCAAAAAATGGTATAAGAGAAGATCTAAGTTTTGCCAACAAGTCTTCAACCCACTCAGATGAAAGTGAGTCATTGGATCTCGACTCATCATCCGATGCGTAGTGAATTCAGATGAAGCGAGTTGACAGTTCTCCGACTCATGGCCTAATATGTGGTGAATCAGGGTGAAGTGAGTCGATGATTATCCAACTGATGACCCCATGTGAAGTAAATCCAGATGAAGTGAGTCGCAATTAACTGACTTAGGACCCAATGTGTGATGGAGTAGATTGTTGGATTATAGCACATTGGTTGTGAAGGAATTTGTAACCAGTTTATAAGTGTGAGAAAAAATCTCACTTCACAAGTTAGCTTTTGAGATTTATAATACCTAATACGACCTAACAAATTGTGAGAGCTTGTTAGATTATCCCTCCGTATGAAGAAAGATTGGGCTTTACCCCAATGTAGGGAACAAGCCGAATTGTGTGTAGTTAGTATTTTAGCAACCAATTATAGGGAGAGGTACACAAATGGCTCACTCTAGGCTATACATGTAGCTAAATGTCCGGCCGAAGATTTTCTTACAAAGAAGGCTGAAATAGTCCAGGTGAATATGACAAAACAGAAGGAAATTACCAATTGATCCCTGAAAAATCGTGAGGACATGCGCTTCAATAATTAAAGGCACAGTGCATACTGCCTTTAGATTTTTTATATATTTTTTTAATAATTTTTTTTTTATATTTGAACCTTTTAAAAAAATTATATGATCCTAGCTGATTACATTAAATGATGATTTTAGGCAAAGAGCCAGGACAGCTGGGTATTGATTATCCCAGCTAAGAGTGTAGAAAGAGGTTGAGTTATACACATGTGGTCACTGAAATGTGAATAATTTAAGTACTCAATGTACATAATTAATTTTCTCGAGGTCAAATGAGTTAGAATAAGTAAATAACATTGTTTAGATGTAGCATTGTGCGATTATTCTCTTTGTAAGGCAAGCAACATATTCACACATAGTTTTAGAAAACGTATTCATATATGGTAAATAAATGTGTTCACATAATGTATATAATTTAAGTACAATACGTTAATACTTTTCCATTATTTGTTGGAGATATGCTGAGAAATTATATGGAAGTATACGCATGAATGACAAATAGACAAAGATGATCTTGTGGAGATGGAAGAAATTTTAAGTAGTTGATTTTCTTTCGGTTTATCAAGAAACGATTAACATCTTTTTTTTAATAAAAAACTAATCAATGCTATGATAAAAATAGTTAACAAAATATTTTATTCACATCAAGTACATATTTTACTTAAAATCATGTAAATGAATTGCATACATCATGTCCATCCTTAATTTACATTGTGTAGATAATATACATACAAATGTTCAATAAAGCTCAAAATACTGGTAAGAAAGCACACAATAAAGAAGAACTACACAAGTTACACAACAAATAAAATAAACTTTCCATTCTAAAAAAGATGGATCCTAAAAAAGATCTATCAAAATTAAAAAAAAAATGAAAAACTCCATCCATGTCATCAACCTCAATGATACCCCTAGCATGCAACACTCATATCTTAGTTTTAAAATAAGCACAACTCACGCATTCCGATCTTCACAACAAAACCCGATCTGAAAATTACCACAGCTCGAAAACTTTACCCTCCACATCTTGATCTCACGACGAAAGAACAGAACACTCAAACTTAAGAGATAGATGGACATAGGCCGCGCTCCTCGAGCTCAGATCAGAGTTTTGGTTTTTAACAAGCTCAAATCGGAGCTTCCGAGATTGGATCGGAGCGTTCTTTTCTACAAGCTCGAATCATAGCTTTCATTTTCCATGAGTTTAGATCGGAGCTTCCACAGCTCAAGCTCATGGTTGATTCGTCAATGATCATCGGAGCTAGGTGTTAGGCATTTGGTCATACTTATTCCAAAAGCTCTCATGATTCAAATATTATAGATTTATGGTTCGACGCTCTAGGGTTTCTTTTATTTGAAGCTAACTAGAAACATGAGAAAATGATAATAGAAAAGGACAAAGTTAAAAAGTAAAAAAGTTTTCAAATGACAACTTAAAAACTGGTGTTTTTGGTTGAAAAAACCTATAAGAGGTCATTCTTTGTAGTCGAGAATCTAAAAGCGGTGAATTTGATCATTTCCACCCAATTTTAAGTTGTGTGGACTTGGTTGGTGCCACTTTCCTAATTCAATTAGGAAAGCCGAAGAGTATAAAGAGAAGTGCAATAGAATATTTGCACTAGGTCGGCCACCTAACACTTTGACTTTAGGTGAAGAAATTAATCGGTATTTTGTGCGAGACACTGCGTGACTGTATGATGGTTTATGAGTGAGCCGCCAATCAAGTGTGTGAGATGAAGAAATTGCAAAGTGCAATTTTGTGTTAGCCGCAGCAGTCAGGTTGCGAAGTAAAAGGGAAGCCGGCAGCTGAGGGAAGGCCTACTTTTGGTTATTATCTCCTTAGTAATTTATTATGATATTAATGGTTGGTTATTAACTACATATGGTGAATATGAATTCAGGCTAAACTACTTTCCCGATAGTTTGTGGGTAAAGCATATATTTAACCTGTGTATGTTGGACTAGAATACCTCCATTCCATTCCCCTCCTTTTTTATCTCTGGTCCTCCCCACAATTAGATATTCCCAGTGTAAAAGCACAATCATACATGATGCTCTTATACTTTTTTCCGGTCTAATTTTAGGGATAGGAAATCATAGATGGACTAATTTTTTTATGATTACCTCATTCCATCATCTAGATGGGATGGGGGATGAGACCTCGAAAGTTAGGGACCTGGTCAGTTAGAACCGTTCATTTCTTTTATTTATAAATGGTCTTGAACTTTTTTTAATACTTATACATTCAATTTTCATTTTGTTTGAATTTTGTAAATTAACATTAAAAACTTATATATTTGTTATAATTTCTGTACATTGAATTAAGTATTAAAGCGGAGAATGTCTAATCAAACAAAACAAACTAAAATGACAACTTTCTTTTTAGCCACTAAAATAAAAATGCTTAATTAATGATGAAACTTACATTATTCACAAAATTTATTAAGAGAAAAGCAAGATAAAAGGAAGAGAATATTTATTCATTATCTCTTCTCTTTTAAATATTGTTTGGAGAAAAAGACAACACAAAAAAATTAAAAAGAAAATTAAAAATTAAATCGTAACTATGTAAATCTTTAGCAGCTAGCTTGACCGAAACATGAGTTCGAAATCCGTACGATATTTTCCTAGATCTGTCGCGGCTGTAGCTGCTACAGCGGCCGAGGCCGCACCCGTTGCTGCTGTTGTTGTTGCTGTCGACGCCGCTGCTGGTGGTCTTCATGCTGTTGAAGAGTCAATTGGGTACAGAGTGGATGGGCATCGTAGTCGCAGGGCCAACACCGATAAGAAATTCCCTTAATGGATCCATCGCAAACGTCACACAGGCGATTCATAAACAGATTAGTGCCTTCTATAGGGATTTGGTCGGTCAAGAGGACGAGCGGGTGTTCCGGGTGGACGATTGAGGAGGACAAGGCGGATGGACACATAGCACAGAATTCGTGCAGGTCAAAATCGCAGGCGTTGCATCTGAAACTGAAACCCGTTCCCCTGGTTTCGCTTTCGCAGCCATCGCAGAGAAATTCCCGGCCGTTGTGAAAGAGAGTTAGTGGATGCTCTGGATGACTGAAGTGCTTTATGCTGTTGTTTGTTGTTGAAGTACTCATCTCTCACGCCTGAAAAAACTGAATCTTTTCACTTTCTTTAGTTCCTCTGCCCAGAGAGGGAAGATAAGTTCGGTGGAATTTCAAGTGTGTTCACTGAGTTTTTGAGTAAAACCACTGGGCTAGCCCAGTGGCTGGCGTTTGCCCTGTCCACTGAGTAGAATCCTACCTGGCCCATTAAGATACATTTGGCAGGGAGAAGTACGAAAATTACCAAAAATGATGCAGGTTTGCAGAAATAAAAGTGATGAATGAAATAATTTAGTTATATAAATAATACACAAGTAATGGATTTAGTTACATAACTAAATTCTTATGCTTGTTTTATTTACGTAATTAAATAGTTACCCTGATCATTTGTAATTTTTTTCCATTTTCTTAATTCACTATTTGAAACGATTACATTGTGTTAGTTCAGTTAGATTAGATTGTTGGAAGATGATATTGAATTATATAACTTGATATTTATAATTATTTGTTGACACATAGTTTTGAACAAAATATTTATATCTTAAATTCTATTATGTCAAAATTTTAGTTGATTTATGTGAATGATTTCAAATATTTCAACTAAATTTTTGTTATTGTAAAAATTTGATAATTCAGTGTTGTATAATACTGACTGTTATTCCATTCAGTCGAGACGTCAGTAAATTGCATTAATGAAAAATCACTTGTAAGACCTAATACTAATTAACATTGTCAAATGTCAACTTTGAAGATCATTCTTAGAACTTGAGGAGGTGCGGTGAGGAAAGAAAGCTGAATGGGCCTAACTCGATCCATCTTTCACCCATGAAGGAACGTCATGGGCCAACCTTATCCAAGGCTTTGCCTTCATGCTAGCCATCGTTCTTTTTGTTTCAAACTTCCAAAACTATCTCAACATCTGTGTCCCTTCTATAATTGAATTATTTTGCACCTAAAATCATGGCATCGTGCCGAGTTACTTTTCCTCTCCGGAGTTCGCGCGCGTCGCCGCGCTTTTCTTCCACTTGTCACTTACAAAACCCTAGCACTGCTTACCTTTTTCACCTCATTCCAACTTCTAAGCGCCATCTCCAAAAGGTGAGGACTCTTGCTAGATTATCCCCCCCCCCCCCAAAAAAAAATCTTCCTAGTTATTTGGCTGTATATGTTTCACCTGCTCTTTTGTTCAGAAAATATCATATTCTGCTACTCGGCGCCGTGGCTGTGTGACGGGGAAAGCTCAAATGGCCACGGAGGAGATGAAGATTTCGGAGGATAGAATGCTTGTTAGTAGTTCTTCTTAATTCTGTATTATATGTTTTCCTTTATGGTTTATTAGTTGCCGAGGAAGAGAGTTTAGTATACTCTTCGCTCCACTTAGATATTGTCGGAATATATAACTTAATTCATGTAATTTGGGAAGAAAATGCTGCCAATGTGGAAGAAAATGCCGCCAAATGATATTCGGCTTCTCTGTTCGTACTTCAAGGCATAATAAAGTTCGATATCAGTAATTTGCAGAGTAATTAGTTGACTTCATTTCAGGTCTTTGTTCCACCCCATCCATTAATCAAGCACTGGGTTTCGGTTTTGCGAAATGAGCAAACTCCCTGTGCCATTTTCAGTAAGTTATTGTCCAATTCTGTAAGAGAGCAGTTTTTACCAACTTTTGCTACCTAGTGTTGTTATAGGGATTGAACGTCACAAACTACTGATGGAACGTCAGTTGGTTTTTCCCCTTACGTTATTTGAATGATTCATTTGCTAATTCCTTTTTTCTTTTTTGCATTTTAAAAATGCAGGAAATGCTATGGCAGAATTGGGGAGGCTACTTATGTACGAAGCTTCGAGAGATTGGCTGGTTAGTTCTTATATATTCTGTAAATCTTGTCAATAGATATGATTTTATCACTTGCATATGCACGCCATCTCATGATTTCTAGTTTACATTTATTGGTTAAACCTGATCGACAACTTTTTACAGTATTGAAATGGAAGATGTTTTCACTTAATTGCTTGGCCGTTCCTTCTAGTCCTAGTCATATGCTCACAATTCGCTTCTGATCCCATTAACGACAAGATATACCAGTGGCTGTTCCTTGTTATACCTTGTTCATGCATCTGAGAAATCAGCATCGCCTAAGAAGTTCTGAATGATGCATAGATGAGTGTGAGAGAGAAGGCTCACTTGAGGTGGTGTTTTCTGAAGAAGATGAGGAATCTCTGAGATGCAATGCCTTATATAATTCACTGCTAGGCGGTTGCTAGTAGTTCCACAACTAATCGATCATCCAATCAGTATCATGCATCCGCAAACATCTTCTAACATTATATGAAGTGCAAGTAGCGGATGTAGTTTTTTCCTTGTTTATCTTAGTTATTTTAGGTGTAATTGGAGAAACTATAACCTAATACACAATTTTTAAGCTAATGCTGTAGTCGTTGTATTTCTACTAATTTATCTTACATATCTGTTGATTCGTTTGCCCAGCCTACCGTATCAGGGGATATTCAGTCACCAATGGGTGTTGCATCTGTTGAATTCATAGATCCAAGGGAACCGGTGGCGGTTAGTTTAAACTCTCTGTGTTGGTCGTTTTTATTGATTTGAGAATTCCCATCTTGGTTGTTTGGTATTATGAGTTTATTATTAATATGTTTTACCAACTAATTAAGTTGCTTTTTGGTTAAGTTGCGATAATCTATTTCAGTAGTTCCCTTGAAAAATCTACTTCAGTTGAGTGTCTTTGCTTGCATTGAATATTGCTTCTTTTAGCTTTGCAGGTTGTTCCAATTCTTAGAGCTGGTCTAGCTCTTGTGGAACATGCATCATCAATCTTGCCAGCAACGAAGACTTACCACCTAGGTAAGGAAGTTTGTGATGCATCATTAATCTTTTGCATTTACTGCATTTTTTTTTCTTTTGACCTTTTGATTTTCAAAAAAAAAAAGGAATAAGCAGAGATGAGGAGACACTTCAGCCTACGGTATATCTGAACAAGTAAGAAATTCCTGTCAGTGAAATGGAAACTCTTTTCGTAATTCGAGGAATAAGATATTTTCTTTTGGATACTTGTTAAGTGAATCATGTATCTGTCTCCTTATGTGTAATAGAGTAGTTTCCTGTTTCTTGTTTAAGAAGTGTGGTCAACTTTTTTTGGCAGGTTACCTAAGCAATTTCCCGAAGGATCTCGAGTATTTGTTGTTGATCCTATGCTGGCAACAGGTATTGACATTCTGCTGGTTACCGAAACTCCTTGCTGTGCAATATTTTTCAATGTAGAGCCTGTTGGCATTGTGTTGCCTTGAATTGCTAGTCTATTTTGTAAAAGGATAAATGATATTGTAAGTGTTGCAGTACAAAATAATTTTCCTTATATTTATGTGTTTCGTTATTTAATCTGACTTTGGATCAATTCCCTTTCTTATTGATAATGAATTTCAGGTGGCACAATAGTGGCAGCTCTCAACCTATTGAAGGAACGTGGGGTTGGAGAGAAGCATATCAAAGTGGTATGAGTCTTAGCAGACAACATTATTTACATTTTAAGCTGACTCATATGAAACAGCATATTAGTCAAGTGGAAGGAGTACAAATTGGTAAAACTAAAACTAGTACATTGAACTATGAAGGAGTAGATGGTAGACGTTTTATTGCTTCATGCCATTGTGATATGAACTAGTTGTTTGTTGATGGTCTTTTGCGCGTTTTAAGAATTTAGTTTTCGCTTACTGACAATTTGACTGCTAAGAAACTGTCTGCTATGTGGCAGATTTCTGTTGTGGCAGCCCCTCCGGCCCTTACAAAGCTGAGTGAAAATTTTCCAGGGTAATTGAGTTGATAACCTAATCTTTAAATTCATATGAAGCTTATTAGCATCTCTGAGTTTCATTTTGTTCTCTTCCAGGCTTCACGTGTACACTGGAATTATCGATCCAACTGTCAACGATAAAGGGTAATATTCCGTAACCAATATTAACCACCTTATGCAGGACTAGATTCTTTATTTCAGTTTTAAAACAAAAACTTCTTTGTTTCATACTCATCAATTCGATACTTTCAGGTTTATTATCCCCGGACTCGGAGATGCAGGAGACCGTAGTTTCGGTACATGATGTAACCTGAGCACTTTCCATACGAGAAAATTCATTTTCCAGCAATTTTGAAATATCGGGCGTTTATACGGACCACTTCATCGAGATATTTCCGTTCCGTCAGTCAGAGGGCTTTTGCTTTTACGATTGCTTACTCCATGTCCTGATTACAGGCAATGGAGACCATGAAAACGAGCAAGAATTTCTGTAATATATTACTGGGAATATTTATTATGGGCTTGCATATTACAAGACCATTTTTTAAAACATCTCGAACAGCCTCATCTACCTCTCGATATTCTTTTATACAAAAGCATAGACAGGTGGTGAAGTTCAATTTTTATTTATTTCATTAAAATTCCTTAACTTCTTTGTCCATAATAATGAATAAACTCTCTTCCACTTTATGGGTAAAAATGGGCTATGATCAGTAGATTATTAACGTTATGCACATGGAGCAAGAGATGATGTTTTCAAAAGCAAATTTGACCAATTCAATTAATTTGAACTTTTCTTAAAAGAGGAATTTTATATTATTTAAGTAATTAATTAAATTTTAAGTGATCAAAGTAACGTTATTATTATTTATAGATTATTTTATTAAATTATTTTAATTAATTATTAAATATTATTTATAAAGTATTAACACATTACTTATTCATTTAAAAGTTGATGAATTATTTATTCACTCTTTAATTGTGGTGAAATTAATATCAAATAAATGTCCACTAAGAAATTAATTAGGACGGTTGCTCCTAGTTTCTTCAGTTATGGCAATCCAATTGCCAAACAAAGAGCAATCTCTAAGCTTACAATGCTGTCAGTTTTATCTTTTCTTGTGCTTTTTGTTTCTACGAATTATGGGTAATTCGTGGGTCCCTCTTTCTTATTAACTTTCTTGTCAAATGTTATTTTTTGTGTCCCTCTTTCTTATTCATTCCGTTTGATCCCATGTAGGTACAGAGTTTGAGTCATCAATTTTCAAAATACTATTTGTTTGCCTGTCAGCGAATTATTCAATACATAACAAAAATTAGTAGTTTTTTTTTTTCTTCTTTAACTAATTTAGGACCGGATTTTCTCCTGTTAGTCAGAACATGAGAGTAGGGGCGTGGTCTCATGTTAATGAAGGGGGCAATTATTCCCTTTCATCATATAATTTTTATGTGCGTATGCATGATGATATGTATGATGATGTGTAAAATTATATATCAATCTACTATTTAATTTATTTTAATTTATAAAATCTTAACAGATTATACTATTTGTCCCTTTAAATTTAAAAAATTATTAAATTATTTATTATTTATCCTCTTTAAGTTTATAAAATTATCAAACAATATACTATTTGTCTTATTTAAATTTTTAAAATTATCAAATTATATAAATACTTTTTATTTATTATTATGTTAAATAGCATGAGATTTGAAAAAAAATTGCACCATTTCTATAAAACTTCTAATCTCGCCCCTGCATGAGAGTGTACTGTTTGATATGAGTCGTTGACTCAGATCTCAACGATACCATCAACTTTAATAAAGCCAGTCACAATTTTTTTAGATTTCGTGCTTAGCTGATTTGAACGGTCTAGATCTGAGCAAACACTCATATTAGCTAAACAAAACACCTCTTATTGGATCTATTTCCACTAATTTAGCTACTCTCACGTCTTGTGTTGGTTACATCACAATTTTTTTAAATTCTGTGTTTAACTGATTTGGAGCATTTAGATCTGAATCAACTATATATAACGCCTCTTGTTAGATGTGTTTCTAGTAATTTATCTTTGAAAGCATGCAACTGAGCCACTCTCATGTCTTGTGTGGGTTAACCATATGTAAATTTAACCCTAAAAATTTTGTTAAGTACCTGTTATTAAGGCAAAACTAATCATTTGAATGATTTCTCAACTCTCTCATGTGTAGATCTGAAACTTCTTAATGAGCTTGAGATGTGAGCATTTAATTTTGTATGAGGAGGAAGAACATCGATGGAGAGTTTAAATTCTGGACTTACTGCTCATCTACCATAATGAATTGTCAAAATAATTGCAAAAACTTAAATTATTATATTAAGATGAATTTAACTGGTATAGGTCTTTTCTTGTTTTGTATTCATATCTAATTATTAATGCAAAATCTTATATATGGTAAAAGAATGCATATTTTACATGATAAATTAGGTTGACGTAGTTGATTAGGTTTTCATAATCATATTTAAGAAATTATGAGCTCGAGTCATATTACTTTATTATTTTTTAAACTTCTAATGTAATTTTGACAAAAAAAATATTGTAAAAGAACATTTTTTCCTCTTTGGAAAAAAATATGAGTGGCCAATAATAATTAAATATGCATAAATTATTTTTTTAAAACATTAAGATAAATATGTACCATTTCTTCTGTCATGTTGCAGTAGCGAAATGGAAGAAAAAAAGAGAGGATAAAATTGTTCAAAATGGATAATTATAACGTGTGGCTGACCCATTTGATTTGGTGAATATTTACTAGCACTACATCAATCAACAGCCACCACCTCCGCCTCCACAACCTCCGCCTGCACAATTGCCTCCACTGGAAACTGCGGCAGCAGAAGTTGTAACAGAAGCTGCTATAACTGCTAAAGCAACACCACCATCAGTCATAACAACCATACCACCATCCTTGCCACCACCGCCTGCAGTTCGACCGCCTTGCTGCCGCGCTGGAAAATTACGGGTTCCCTTAGGAAAACCTCCTGTTTGATTGCTTTTGCCCTTCTTCTTGCCAACTGCTTTGCGGAAACAAAAACAACCCATAATTCTTCCCTCAATCTACCTCGTTCTCTTCTTTTATACAAAAAGCAAGGACAGGAGTGGTGAAGTTTGATTTTTAATTATTTTCCTTTAACTTCTTATCCATAATTTTGAATACTCTTTTACACTTGATGGGTAGAAATATTAATTGACTCCCCAAAAATCCTCCGATTATTAATGTTACGCACGTGTGAAGGAAGAGTCATCATCGGACTACTCTAAGCAAATTTCACAGCGGTCTGCAATTAAATTAAGATGGTTGTTGTCACGCGGCTCCACGCTGATGAGTTGATCTAATAATGCACATCAAGAAAGACAACAAAATTCAACGACAAGTTACATTAATAAGATGGATGATGATGAAAAAAATATGTCAACATTGATTGTTGGGAGGTCTTAATGTACTCTGATGATCAAGTTATTGGGCATGGTGTTCTCAAAACATGTGTTTAGATATTTTTAATATGAAATTAATGAAATTACATTTTTCTTGTAATTGTTCTTTTGAATTATTGTTAAATAGTTTATATAAATATCTGAAAATTTCATTTTCATTAATGTATAAGTACGAGATGATTAAGATCATAGATAATAAATCAAATAACTGCAACATATTAAATTTTTTATGGAGTATTTAGTCTAGATTCTGTCACGTATCATATAGGATTTTGACTGTTCAACTTACTCATAGAGTTTTAATGTGAATTTTGTGTAACTAGTTCAAAATAGATGATCGAAGATTTGACAGTCATGGTGTTTATTCATTAGTTTTTTTTACTTAATATTAGTAATTATTTTGGGGTTAAATTTTTTTATACGTTTTGTTTGGTTATACATTCGTACTGATATTGAGATTAGTTTACCACTAGATCATCGTATATGATCCTATAACTATAAGATTATTATATTTATTGGGGGTTGATCACATAATAATATATGGGGTTTTTAACAAAGAGCTGGAGAAGGTTATTCAAGTTATGAGTATTTGACTAATGTACCACATGCATCTGAGATTGACCCTTATTGCTTTAATTTTCTTTTCCAATTATAGCTTGTGCCCACTGGCCACAGGTCACTTGTTTATTCAACGCAACTAACACTTTTGATGTTTAGCCCCAAAATATTAATTCACACATTAATTTAAATTATAAATCAAGCATATACAGACACGAGTAATTTATTTCAGAAAAATAAAGGATGATTTCTCTATAATAAAAGTAATATTATAACGTTAAGAAATTGGATTATAATAATTTCCACGTGGGTACTTTATTAATTATATGTTGTACAATTATCACTTATGTAGTTCAAGCATGTAATGTATCAAACTATGTTATATCATATTTATTCTAAAAAATAGTACACACTAACATTAAATATTAATTGTTCTAAATAAAAGTGTAAATCTTATAAATATACACTTGAAATGTCCTCATGCATGGCCCATGGGTCACAACTCCTTGCCTTGTTGCCTCTCTTTATTGCACTCGGGTTGTATATATATATTAATTATATAGATATATAGTATACATACATATATATATGTGTGTGTGTGTCTATATGTATATACACATATATATGTATGTATATATATACATACATAAAAAACATATACACATATACATGTAAAAAATTGTATAATATATATTATATATTATGTATGTCTATACATATAATATATATTATATACATATACATACATAAAAATTTATATATACATATTCATGTATTTACATGAATATGTATATTTGATTATTATATAGATATATAATATATAAAAATGGAGAGTTATGGAGAGATATAGATAAAAATGTAAAATTTGACTAATTTAATAAATGTTAATAAATCTAATGAGAGAGAGAGAGAGATTTAAGGAGAGAGTAAGAGAGAGAATTATGGATTTATAAGGAGAGAGAGTTAAAATGAGTTTTTTTAGTAAAACATTAAATAAAAATATATTATTAAATTTAAATCAATTTGCTAGATTATTTTATATTTTCAAAAAGTGCTACATTTAATGTTTTTTAAAATTTGTGAATTTACATCATCATTTCTAATGTTTGAAGCTTGAACTGGTCGACATTCATTTAATTTACTTTCATCACAAATCTCTTATCTTCTTATAGCTTCTTATGGCATGACGTGTAAGGGAATTCCAATTAATTATGGGTCCTCTCTATTTTTCCTACTTTTAGCTCATAATATAATAATTGCAGACCTCAAATTTGCTTATGATAACAATTATATATCTTACACCATGTGAACAACATTGATAATCCGAAGAATTTCCTATTTTGGGGTAAGTTAATTCATATTTTTATCCATCAAGTGGTGGAGAGGAGAGTTTGTTCCTAACTATGGATAAGAAATTAAGGAATTTTAGTGAAGTGATTAAAAATCGAACTTCACGGCCAGCTGTCTTTGTTTTTGTATAAAAGAAGAGAGATTGAGGTACTTGGATGAGCATGTTCGAAATTAATTGTTCAAGAAAGCTGAGGGAAGAATTATGGGTTGGTTTTGTTTTTGCGAAAGGCATGGCGAGAAGAAGGGAAAAGGCAGTCAAACGGGATGTCTTCCAGCACGACAAGGTGGTCGAGTCGAACAACTACAAGCCGTGGCAATGGTGCTGGCAGTGCTTTCGCAGTTACAGCTGCTGTTGCCGCAGTTTCCAGTGGAGGCAATTCAGCAGGTGGAGGTTGTGGAGGTGGAGGTGGCAGCGGTGGCTGTTAATATAGTAAATATTCACGAATCAAAGTGCTCAGCCCCCATGTTATAATCATCCGTTGTGGATTGATATATATATTATTCACTTAGTACAAAAATGTAGTACAACACATAGTTAATTAATTAGTAGTAATCGATTTTATTCTCTCTGTTTTTTTTTGTTTCATTTGGCTACTGCACTTTAGTGCTACATGAGAGGAAGAAAGGGTACACATATTGTGAGCCTCATCGTTTTTTAACCCCTTTCATTAATGTAAAATGTAGCTGTTTACATATATTACATCTCTGTTTATCTTTGGTTTTTAACACATGTTTTAGTGTTATTTTCATTTTTTCAATAAGGTGAATATCTAAATTTATATCTGACTAATACAACATGCCTTAAAGCTAATGAGTAGGTAAACTTATAGTGTCCTTAAATGTGAATCGCATTAATGATCTTTAAGTAACGAAATCAGATTCTTTTATTTCCGACGTATGTTGCTAGAAAATATTTAGACAAAACGTCCTAACTTCATTTGGATCGAGATTGGTTTCCTAGCAGCCATTTGGGGTGAAAATTGGTGATGAGATAATACTATCCATTGGAATATAAGAGAGTATAGAAGTCATAAAAAATGTCCATTTGTAACCGTGATCATGTCACTTGATTTCCCCGTAGTTCATAGAAGTGATGCAAACTATTGATTTTATACAGATACATGCAAAGTTGCAAACATTTCACACAATTGTTGCTAGTTGAATTCTATGACTTAAGAAGATCGGTTCAAAAACATATAATGAACTAGCGATGAGTGACGCCTGTCAAGGCTCGTGCTCTGACAAAATAATTGCTCGGGTTCACTAGTCAAATGAAAAGGATCTTTGATCAACCCTGGACAAAGCTCAATTCGTGGGCATCCAACTCGTGTAACTCAACACATGGATCACAGATCGTTGGCTTTCGAGCTTAAGAATTCCAGGTTGTGCTGACCATGTGGGGCTATTCATTGTCACGTCAACCACATCATTGAAACGTCCTAGAATCTTGGAAGTGGCAGTAGGCTAATAGGCCACATTTCTTACGCTTTCCAATAGACATACTATTGGATCATTAATCTAAAATTAAATTTATATATGAATAATTATATATAGCAGACTGTAAATTCAATTAAAAGTGAGTGACTGATGTTTTAGATAATTTGAATTTTAATGTATTTAATAGGTTGTGCACATTTTAATGTGATTTTAGGATAATTTTTATTTTTATGATGAGCTAAAATAAAAATAAATGATAAATTATTTATAACTGATTATAGTCTCCATGTCACACGATTAAGAAAAACCATTATATTCTCATAAATATCTTATCATTTGAGAGAAAACAAAGAGACTTAATCAAATGAGATTCTATGATAGAGAATCATGTAGATCTGAAAGACTATCCGTTAGGATCTATATTGCGATCTACAGCTATAGATTCAGGTACGCTTCCGCTTTACACTTAATTGATTCTTGATATGTTCAACATGAGTTCTGAGAATTTATTGAGGTACAATTTATACCGAAAGAATTTTATCTAATACATCCGCCATGTCATTATACCCACTTTTATGCCAGGTAAGGAAACAATATCATTACATGCATGTCACCATCCCCTCCTCCCATAAGAAGCAAAAAAAAAATTCCAAGACTTCTAGCTAACTGATCAGATAATATTACTCTCCTACATAGATAGGACGTCTTATTGATTTTAAGGGATGATTTAACTCCACCTTAGTATTAAGGTACTTTCACACCAAATACTTACTCAAATTTGTCATCGAAAGACTCCTTTGGCAAGGCTCCATTGTAGGGGAGAAAAAACATCTAGGCTAAGGCCCACTCAATAATATTTTTTAGCAAGGCTCAATACTCTCATTCTAAGGGAATGTCCACATTAAGTCTAAACCGATAACTCTCATTGACTAAGGTCACCATGATGATCGAGGCACCCTCCATGCCCGAGGCGACGGACACGATCTCACTTATACTTAAACTACTGAGGTCACGTGGATGACCGATGTCCTCTCATACCTAGAATCACGGCTACTCGAGATACCCGATATTATTTTTCTGACACAACAAGATATGATAATCAGTCATACAAGAAAATGATAGATACACAATAAATCTATCAGGTAATCTGAAGAGTTGTTAAAGAGAATAAGATGAAAACTAAAATATCCTTATTAGGAAATGTTCTCCATGAATATCTCCATTCCTTAATAGAATAAGAAGGAAGATACACCAAACTGGGACGTTTGACTGATACAGAAAATTATTATAAATATATGATGATCTCCATTAAATGATAAGCATTTCTCTACACTGCTAATTTTCTCTAAACACTCTACTGACTTGGTCGTCGGGGTGCATTAAGTGAGGCACCCCTCGATGTCTTGCCTACTATTTTCACGATCATTCTTGATTTTTGCCGACTACTGGATGGATCATCGAGTGACAAGTGACAGACGTCTCGACAATCGATACTGACATATTTTTCGCATCAACAATTTGACACCTTTTGTGGGAATGTAGATCTCCCTTTTTCAAAATCGATCGCAAAAATAATCCACCACCACAATCATCACATCAGCAGTAAAATGATCAACGTATCTGACAGAAAAGGAACGAGAAAAGATGAAGGAGAATGGTGGGATCTGCTGCCGTCGTAGATTAACATTAGTTTGAAAAAATGAAAAATCAAGTGCAGCCATGAAAACCCGACGAGAGCCACGACTGCCACGGAGCATGGTCGACTCTGTGGACGCCTAATCCCTGACGAATGCATATTTTAGGTCGCTAGATGTTTCCCTGAGAAGAACATCCACAACAATTGCAGCCATAAAAGGTGAAGGAGGAATACTCCTCCACACTGAACGTTGAGTCTCAGATCTACAAAAAAGAAAGAAAAAATCAGACTTAAATGCACCCATATAGATGTTCAGACAGAGATTTCCAGTGATTCAAGCCATTCCTGGCTGAAAAGGATGCCGACACTATCCTCACGCGCCTCCTGGTAGCGACTGTCTTCATCCTTAGCCCTTTCATGCAGTCAGGTTAACCTACCCAGGTCATTCCAGGTGTTCCACGCAAGACCAGAGAATGCCCTGCAAAGGATCTGTGAGCGCGGCCCTCAAAATCAGCGCCCATGCGTGACTCGCGGGCTGACCCACGGGCTGAATCTCTCCAAGCGTAACTCACGACCAGCTCTAGAAATGACCCACATGTCCGGGGTCTTGTGCGCGGGGCTTACCTCCTCACGGAGCCCTGTTGGATCATGTATTTGATGTTAATTATCTTGATAATAGTGTTAGTTTCGTATGTAGGTGTGTGTTGGGAGGTTATCACTTTGTATATGAGCGTGTTAGATGATTTTTGAATATCTTCTGAATTGATGCTCTTTTTTTTTATAATAGTGTTAGTTTCAATATGAGCGTGTGTGTGTTGGGGGGTTATCACTTTGTATCTGAACGTGTTAGATGATTTTTGAATATTTTCTGAATCGATGCTTATTGTCTTGATAATAGTGTTGGTTTCAATGTGCGTGTGGGTGTGTGAGGGGGTTTATCACTTTGTATCTGAGCGTGCTTGATGATGATGTTTGAATACTTTCTGATTGATGCTCCTTTTCTAAAGATAATAGTGTTAGTTTTAATTTAAAACTTGGCTCATTGTGATGTTACACGGGAACGCATGTGTGCTTTGCGAGATGAGCCTATCGCTGAGGATGCCACACTTCACTCCGAATAAGAGATAGTTGAAGAAGTCATCGGACAAAATAGAAGTCCTGGACATGAGCACCACCGACATCTTCCAAGAAAAAGAGTCGAGTTGAAGTTGAAAATATAGAACTAAAAAAAATCAAGTCAATGGAGAGTAAACTACAAAGCTTACTTGCTTGAGCTCGTAAAAATAGTTTTTCATCTCCTGATGATACAAAGTGAGTTATAAAATATTTGTTAAGCTTTGTAGTAACATCAAATTTTAAATACTTTTTTCTTTATTTTTCTTTGGATACATTTGTGAATCAAATCCTATACTGAATTATGATTCGAAATTTTGTAATGAACTATTATATTAACGATATGCATATGTATTTTTTAGAAAATTTTTAGATTTGATAAATTTTCTGATGATGTTATTACCATTACAGGTAATATTAATTACTATTACAACATTTTGTAATGCAAAATTTGGTCGTCGAAAATATTTCGTGACAAAAAATTGGCGGCAAAAGATTTTTGCGACGAAACTTTTTTTGGTCACAAAAGCTTTTTGTGATGAAAAGAAAAATTGGTCGCAAAAAGGTTTTGCGACGAAATATTTTTTGGTCGTGAAAAACCTTTGGCGACCAACTTTTTTTGGCCGAAAGGCTAACGCGACGAGATCTAAAATATCACCGTGAAGGACTTTCGTTGACGAAGTAAAAACGATGAAGTTTGCGATGACTTTTTGGAGCTTTAGCGACCCAAATGTTGCTCGCTAAAGCCCTTGTTTCTTGTAGTGAAGGATCAGATGATCATAATTAATCCAGCAATTATTAGGCAATATAGTCAACATAGTAGTTGAAAGAAACATAAAAGGAGGTCAGAAGCGTGGAATAGATCTTACAACTATGATTAATTCGGCAGTGACATGACAATATAGTGGATAAGCTGAAAATAGGAGCTCATACTTGAAGAAGAGCCCATCAATAAGGAAGGGCGCTCGCTGACAAAAATTCCATCAGCCGAAAACATAGGGGGTGTGACAATTCCTCCCCTTTTCTTATTATTAATTTGCCACCTTCTTGAACAAGACCTATATAAAGGTTCGGGTAATAAATGATAAAGAGGAAGGATTTTCAGTGGAATGAGGGAGAGACAATCCAAGCTAATCTTTACTAAGGGCATTGCATTTTCTCTCTTCTCTATCATTACTATCAAAATTCTTCTAACGAATAGGAGATTGAATCCAAGAAAAGCTTTATAACAATGATGTAAAATCTAAAATGCAAGAAACTATCATAAATATTCCGTTGCTCTTTAAATAATTATTTTTCACGTAAATGATGGTGTATTTATTCTTTCATTTGCTCTTCAAATAATTATTTTATTAAGCGCTCTCTATTCACTCCGATGGGTAGTGAAGAGCGCGCTAGGGGAAGAGTGAGTTACCGAACACTATCTTCTTTCTCTAATATTCTCACATCCTTGTCTCGTAATCTTGAGCTTAGAGTTATTAAGTCTTCATAAGTGAGAAAAATTATTATGAGAGAGAAAGAAATTGTAAGAGAGTTCTTAAAATTTTCTATAAGAGATTCGAAAATCTTGAAGAGTTGATTGTCAAAGTCTGATTGATATGACGAACCAATAGAGATTGTAAAAGGTTTGATCTTCACCCTTACGAAAGTCATTTGGAAATATCTTTAAGGGGCTCCTTGAAGCGTGGATGTAGGAATAAACTTTCACGAACCACGACAAAATACTTTGTGTCGTATCTCTCTTCTTACTATGTTTACATGTATTCATTTTTATTTCTTGCAAATTTTTACTTGATATTTAGTATTTATTTTAATATACTTAAAGTGTTTCTTACTATGTTTACATGTATGCATTTTTATTTCTTGCAAATTTTTACTTGATATTTAGTATTTATTTTAATATACTTAAAGTGTTTGATTTTTAAGTTGTACGCATTTACCCAATTCATCCCCTCTTGATTGATCATTCCAATCCTTCACATCTCTCCCTCTTTCCCTCCCTCTAGAGTTTTTCATACTGAAAAAATCATTTACATAAACAAAAGTAAATCTTATGTACAAAGAAAGAACAGTATCCAATCCCAAAGGGAAGAAAAATGAAAGAAAAGAATCCAAAAAGTAAGCAATTAAACTAAGATTTAGAACTTAACAAAGAAAGAAAGAATCAAACACCAGCGTAACCACCATCACAACTACAACTAGCATTACCGCCACTGATATCGCCGTGGTGGCGAGGTTTGGTGCTGAGACAGCAACAGACAAGACCAATAAGCATCATGATGCACCAAGCTGAGCCTAAAGCTTGTACCCAATTCAAGTAATGTTCCATCTTTTCTTCTTCTTCTTCTTCTCTGCTAATTGAGTCACCTTGCTTTTCACCTCTCAAGGTAGTACCGAAATGACGTTGTCTTGTTTGGTGATAGTCATTACAAGGTTTAAGAAGCAGATGGGGACCAATTATTTGTTGTGCTTTTTAAGGAGGAGGAGAATGATGCTGTCAGGTCGAGAGAGAGAGGGAGAGAGAGGGAGAGAGACGGAGAGAGACGGGGGAGAGAGAGAGAGAGAGAGAGAGAGAGAGAGAGAGANGAGAGAGAGAGAGAGAGAGAGAGAGAGAGAGAGAGAGAGATTGTGGTGCACATGGGCTTAGCTTGAAAGAGGCCTAAATGACATGGGCCAGCCTGTGAGGTTTACAGCTGCTCTGGTCGAAGTTTTTTCTTCTCTGTACTGCTCCTTTTTTAATCTACTTAATTTATTGTCAATTACTTAATTGCTTTTGGATATTTTCTATTAACTTTTTCTTTTTCTTTTTTGTTTTGAGGTTGATATATGATAGTGATGGTCGCCTTCTGTATGGCTATGGCCAGCTCAACTTTAAACATTAAATATTTTTCAATACCATTATATTTTTCAAAATAAAAGGAAAGAAAAAGAAAAAGAAAAAGGAGAATATTTTTGGGTCATGCTAATCTCTACGGAAGCTTTTTCATATTAATATTAATATGTATAACATCATTGAAAAGGTTGTATTTTGATTTTATTCTTTGTGACTGATTTTGAATCGCACTGTATTCCACAACGACTTCAAGTAAATATATTTTTACTAATTGCTTTACTTTTGCAAACATAAAAATTAAAAAACATAACATAGAAAATAGATGGAAACCAAACACAAAAAGAAAATAGAAGTGATTGGTTTTGTTCGTTGATTAGGTGTTGCATTAATAAGGATGCAAGTCTGAATAATGAGAAAAATTTTAATATTTTTGAAGTATTAAAATATTGGGTACTCATTCAAGTATTCTAGAAGAAATGTTTTCATAATTAATAAAATGAATCAAGTAAGATAAAAATATTCTTTTTGTAAAATATATAAGATAAATGCATTGATTACATAAGAAAATCTATAATTTGACGCAGACCTCAATCAAGTCTAGCACTCAACTTGTTAATCCTAAGTTGAGTGCAAAATAAGTGAAAACAGAGTATCGGAAGAATATGCTTGTCTTAGACTTTTGGTCTTCGATCCTACATATAGTTATTTTTTACTTAGATCATTCTTCTGAAAAAAGAATAGTTTATTATAATATCAAATTAGTAAAAAAAATGTGGGATTCTACTTGTAAACTGCTAGGATTAGGGGTGTGTAAGTAAAACTAAAAAATCGATCAAACCGAATCGAATCGAACTGAACCGCATCGGTTCGGTCGGTTATCATATTATTCAAATTTTCATCGGTTCAAGATATAGAAAAACCACAATTTACGGTTCAGTTTGCGGTTTAAAGAGATTAAAATCGCTAGGAACCGAACCGCACCGATATATATTTAAAAATGTACAAATAACTACTAAATTAGTGGTTGGATTAATGGTAGGTGCTTTGTTAGATAAGTTTTTTTATAGGTGATAGCGCATGAGTTCGATCTCATCCCCAATCTTTTACCATTATTTTTTTTATTTTTTAAGCCTTCAACTTTTAAAAATCCTAGACTTTAAGTTTAAATAGCTCTAGCTTTCTAAATGCTCGCAGTCTCTCTCTCTTTTTCAGACTTAAACCCTCATCTCTTGTCTCTCTTCCCTCAAGTCTCCATCGATCTCTCTCCATCTCGTTTTTTCTGTCCATCGTCTCTCTCGATCGTCTCTCTCTTGTATATACTCCATCTTCTCTCTTAAATATCTCACCATTGATGAACTTTTGTTGCCAGCGGCGGCCAACACTACACAGTCGGCGAAGATTATGAAAATTTTATGTTCACCTCTTTTAGATCTGAGCCGAACCCACACCAGAGAATTTATGTTCACCTCATCCAGATCTGGTAGAAATTAGAGATTTTTCTTTTTCCTTTTTCAAATTACTTGTTATGTATTCTGTTTTTTTAGAAAGTTTTATCCCTTATTTTAGGGCTTTAATTTTTCAGCTTTTCTCTGTGATATTTGATTTGGATGTATAGGATTAAAGACTTCTTCATCTTTGTTTTCTGAGATTTGGATGTTCTGGAGTTTTCCTGTAAGTTTCTGTTAATCTGTCGGTTCGGTCTGGTTCTTTTCAGTTTCCTTTGCTTTTTCGTGGATTGGTTCGGTTTGGTTTACATATATTGTTCGGTGTGGTTCGGTATTGATAATTCAATAACCACAGTTGCGGTTCGGTTTGATATAATCTCTTAAATCGAACTGAACCGAACCGCTTATACCCCTAGCTAGGATCAATCAGTTTTAAAATTAAAGAAAATTAAATTTGAACTACGAATAGTATGTGGGAGGAATATAAAAAACTTTCATTTAACTTATTTAATCATATTAATTAATTTAAAACTAATTTAATTTGATCATGCATATACGATATTAAAACGAATAGATTAAGGAAAAATATTTTTTCACATTTACTCTATATCGAAGAATTTTTGAACTAGTGGAACTCCCTCGAGCATTTTTCGTATTCTTCAAGCTTTAAGATCAAAATCACAAACTTGATCTTCCACAAATGATTTTTGAATTAGTCCACCAACAACCACCCGTTAATTTTATAAATATATCTTAGAAAAAATTAACGTAGGAATTTGAGTGTAGGCTCTCAAAACGATTGAAGAAGAAAAATCAAATCTTCCTTCTTCAAATTAATTTCGGTGGCAATAGTAGTGAGGGGAGAAAATATTTTTCTCTCTTTTGTGTGTTGATAACGACAACTGTATCTAATACTCGTTATCTATTTGCAATTAAATTGCTATTAAATATTTATCAAAAGATAATTTTCGGTATTTACAAATATACTCATATACTATAAATTTTTTGAAAATTTTCCTAATTATCTATTATTGCCAAAAATTACATGATCATCTAGAGTTTTAGTTATATCAAAATTTATCAATCCAATTGATAAATATAATTGATTATTATCAATTAATTAATTAATTTTTATTTAACTAATTATCTAACAATTAGAAAATAATAAATTAATTAATTCAATATAATAATTACACTTAACTAACTTAAGTGACATCACCTGTCACATATAGGTGTAGAAAATATGTCTTGACAACCAAACACATTTTGGTGCAACTTAGTTCATTTTTCTATTCATGTTCTCTGAACAATTTCTGAGACCGAATAGACCCACATGAACAAAGCTTAGGATTCAAATACTCGATGAATTTATCTCCATAAATTCTAAAAATATTCAAACACCCGCCGAATCAACTCTCGATTCATGCGCTCTACATTTTATATTGGTATAAATAAACTCTATTTATTTTCACGGTCCGTAGAATATTTTAACATAATACTCATCATTAATATCATTAACAATAACAGAATGTAAAATTATCATTTTACCTGTCTTGTTATTATTTCTTTAACTCATTTATTGACTACAAATAAGAAAGACATTATAGTGAATTGCTCGTACAAATCACAAGTCTTATTTAATGACTTATTTCATCGAATACTTGGACAAAATAATTTATTCACACACCTATCAATGAAGTATAAGGTGATATTATTACTTTCACAAGCCAACCATGAATTTCCATATATGTGAATCACGCAACTCCCATTTAATGAAATTACAATCCCAACAGTTGAGATATTGCCCACCAATTCGGACTCACTCATTTGACATATCAAATATTGTAACTAATCAAGTCAAGTTACGTATTCACCTCAGGATTAAGTAATTACAAAAATACACTTAAGGTGTAACAATTAGATTTAGAACTAGATAAACGGTTTTGGGCTCTAAACTAATTTGTTACTGGTCTATTCAACATATTCATAACATGTCTAGGTTAATAATTTGAGTCTCCACTCTTATGCCCCAAGACTGACATCCAACAGTTCAACCTAACAGTCGTAATCAGATTCGATTGGTCAGTCGATCCTAAGACTGTGAATATCGTTCTGAACTATTTTAGAAGAGTTCGTCTGGAGACGCTTCTGTCTTCACTCTTCTTTCATTGACAATAGTTTCAGGACTTGAGTAATTTATAAACACGCTTTAATTTAAAATAAAACTTTCAATTTATTCATAAAAAATTCAGTAATACAAATGTCTGAGAAATAACTAAATATAAATAAATAGTTATTACACGTTATTTTATGGATATATTATAACATAAACATCCTAATTGTCTATTACAAAGTGGATGATCAAGATTGTCCAATTGTTAGAGCACAAGCTCATTTATGCCACCTAGATAGTAACAAGTGTAAACTTCGTCTAAGACAACAACATTTTCCAACTCGGCAAACTTCTCTCTCTTCCACCTCATTTCATAACAGCAAATCTCTCATTGGCCAAGAGAAGCAACCACCTCATAACAAACTTGTTAAGGCACTCAATGATTGGAGCTCTTCCCTAGCCAATCACACTTATTGTGAAGATCTGATTCCATCATCACTCTCGTGCTCCTCTCTCTCTCTCATGCAATAATCTCTTTATTTGTTCCGAACAGATTTTTTTTTATTTTTTGTCTTTAGCTTAACTGATTCTTCTTTCCATTCTTTGTATAACTATAGAATCATCTACCTTGTAATCTAAGCTTGAGTAATATACAGAAAATTATTTTACATTTCCTTCAAATTGGTATCAGAGCCAAATACCAGCCTGCATCAAGCTTCGTCAATGGCCTCAGTTTCCTAGTCTAAAAACATATCAACGACTTCTCCCAGTGAAGCTCCAAATACAACAATGGTGGATACACCCGTAACTCAACCAGTCATGTCTCCACCCAATCATGTCTTTATTCCCTCTTTCTAATCATCTTCCTGCATTACCAAGCATGCTACCAACAAACATGGTAAGCATCTTTATTCTTCTCGACAGAAACAATTATACATTCTGAAAATCACAAATTATCTCTCTTGTTCGTGCCTATGACCTTGAGTCATATCTACTTGGTACTCAACCAATTCCTGCAGAATTCATTCCTAATCACTTTGTTGTTTCACTAACCTCGCCAGCTCAAACACTTAAGTCTAAATCACCCTTTATTATTAACCCTGAATTCATTAATTTGAGAAGAACTGATCAACCTCCTTAGCTGGTTACTTGCCTCAATAACTGAAGCAATGTTTGGACACGTGGTCAACTGTACAAGTGCTCAAGAAGTCCGGTGAGTTCTCAAATAAATTTTCACCTCTCAAAGCAAGGCACAATCATTACAACTTCATTTTCAGCTCCAAACAATAAAAAAAAAACTCTCTCCATCAATGATTATGTTCTCAAAATGAAGTCAATCGCAGACAACCTGTCCTCCATTGGCTAACCTATTACACATGAAGATCTCTTGCTCTATATTCTAAGAGGCATTGGATCTTAATATGATCCTGTAGTTGTTGCTCTGCATTACAAAAAACACAGTTCATGCTCCAAAGTCATGAAATGCGTATTGAGCAACTTCTAAGCACCAACTCTATGGATGCCCATAACCTCACAGCCAACGTAGCTACTTTCCAACAACGCCGTGTGAATAATGGTCCATATACTCCTTCCAATTTTCACAAAGGTAGCTCAAGAGGTCGAGGAAAGAGTCGTGGAAGAGGGAGTAACAGGCCCATGTGCCAAATCTGTCGAAGAGTAGGACATTATGCCTCGACTTGTTACAATCATTTTGACCCTAATTTTCAAGCTCCGAGCCTCCCCAACAACATAACTCCACATTGTTTCAATCAAACATAAACTCTGGCAGCATCAATCGAGCACCAAGTGCCTTCACTGCTTCTACATACAACCAAGATGATAATGCATGGTACCTTGATAGTGGAGCAAACCATCACATAACTTCAGACCTGTCCAACATGTCAATCAAAGGAGACTACAAAGGCAAGGCAAAGGTGATGGTTGGTAATGGTAAGCTAATGCACATTTCTCACATTGGTAAAAGTAGTCTCCCTATAAATAATAAGTTTATCCAATTAATACTCAATCAAGTTCTAGGTGTGCCTCTTATTGTCAAAAATCTTCTTAGCATATCTAAACTAACAAATGATAATCCTGTTATAGTTGATTTTGACTCATCATGTTGTCTTGTGAAGGCCAAGACTACGAAGAAAGTGTTGTTGCATGGTTCTCTACATGTTGGTCTCTATCATTTTCCAATCCTTTCCCTGCATCACACCACCAAAACCAAGATTGTGCAGAACTGTCTTGCTGCTCTAGTTGAAAATAAAGCCTCCTTGTGGCACCTTAGGCTTGGTCATCCATCTATTCCTGTCATGAGTCAAGTTTTTAAGTCTATAAAGGAGTCTGTTAATGATGCTTTACCTTTCTGTGACGCTTGCACTCTTGGAAAGGCTTATCAATTTTCTTTTCAGCAATTAAATAGTAATGTTTTAAAATCTTTTGATCTCTTACATGCTGATGTCTGAGGCCCCCCTCCTCATGTTTCTCGTTCTGGTTTCAGATTCTACTTAAGCATAATGGATGACTGCACACGTTTCACTTGGATTTTCCCTTAATATCCAAATCTGAGGTAAAACAAACCTTTATGCACTTTCTAAACTATACTGAAAGACAATTTCATAGCAAAGTTAAGAGTGTGCAAAGTGAATGGGGGTGAATTCAGACCACTTTTACATGTCTTCTCCAAACTTGAAATTATGTTTAGAATCCTTACCCACACACTCATGCACAAAATGGAAGAATTGAACGTAAACACAGAGACATAACTGAAAAGGGACTAAGTCTACTAGCTCACTCTGGATTAACTCTTAAGTTTTGGTGGGAAGCCTTTGCCACTGCCACTTACCTTATCAGTATACTTCCCACACTAGTCCTGGCTCATAAAAGTCCTTATGAAATGATTTTTTGTCAAGAACCCAAGTACAATCACCTAAGAACATTTGGACGCTCTAGCTTTCCTGTCTTAAATCCTTACAATGCACACAAGTTTGCCTTTCACACCAAGAAATGCATTTTCCTTGGTTATAGTCCCTCCCACAAAGGATATATTCACATTTACATGAATTTACATCTCAAACAGTGTCAAATTTAATGAAGTCGAATTCTCATATGCAACTCTTACTTCCACTTTCCCCACTCCTCATTCACAAACACATGTGTCTGCCCACCCTTCTCCTATACAAGTATTGACCACATATTGTCTCTTTCCAAAACACATGTCCAACCTGCAACCTCATTTCCTCAGGAGTTGTGCCCTTCACCAGGTTCAGTAAGATCTTCTTCTTATTTTCAACATAATTCAGGTATCTCCCTAGCTACTCATTCTCCAACTCTTAGCTTTTCTACAACTGACACAACTTTGCCTCACTCACCTTCACTCTTATCTCCCTCCCTAATATCCTTTGCCCCTCCTCAAACTATTACTAATTTGGCTAATGTCCATACCATGCTTACCATATCCAAAACTGGTTTCTTTAAACCTAAAGCTTTCACTACTACACTTATCGCTTGTTCAGAACCTTACACTGTGCAGGATGCTCTCAATGATCCCAACTAGAAAGATGCCATGCTAGCAGAACTTTAGGCCTTGCAAGCCAACAACACTTAGATATTAGTACCACCAAATGATAACCAAACAGTTGTAAAAAAACAAATGGATGTTTAGGATCAAACACAATCCAGATGGCTCCATCCACAAGTACAAAGCCAGATTAGTGGCAAAGGGGTTCCAACAACAGCTAGGGATCAAGTGTTTTGACACTTTCAGCCTTGTTCTTAAACTCTGTTCACTTAGAGTTATTTTCACCATTGCTATCACTAAGGGCTGGGATATCCAACAAATAAACATTAATAATGCTTTCCTGCATGGAAATCTACTGAAACAGTCTTTATGGATCAACCATGAGGCTTCAAGGACCCGACAAAGCCAACTTTAATTTGCAAGATGAACAAAGCATTGTATGGACTTAGACAGGCACCAAGGCCATGGTACCTCAAACTCAAAACAACACTTAATAGTTAGGGTTTTCATCATGCAGTATTTGATACTTCACTGTTTCTCAAGCACGCTGGCTGTGATTTACTTCTGGTTCTCATCAATGTAGATGATATATTAATCACAGGAAGCAATTTTTCCCACATTCAGCAACTTATTGGCAAATTTGGAGCTGCTTTCTCCCTCAAAACTCTTGGTTCCCTCTCCTACTTTCTCGATTTTGAAGCATTCAGGGATAACACTGGATTGTATCTCACTCAAACCAAATACATCACTGACATACTACACAAGATAAACATGTTTCATGCAAAAGGAAGCCCCACACCTATGTGCCCTACCTACAAACTCACTGCTCAAGGCATACCATTCTCAGATCCAACATTACACAGAAGCACCATTGGCTGCTTGCAATACTTAACCTTAGGAAGATCAGACGTTGCATTTATTGTGAATAAGTTGAGCCAATTCATGTCTTCTCCAACACATTGAGCTCGACATTCACTTCATTCGAGACCACAGTTCAAAAACAGTTGAAGTCAGATATATCCCTTCCTACTCTCCTACTCTCTTCACTCACTTTCAAGGCAAGCTCATTATGGTTTTACCTCCCTTTCGCTTGAAGGAGGCTGTTAGAGCATAAGCTCATTATGTACCACCTAGATAGTGACAAGTGTAAACTTTGTCCAAGACAGCAATATTTTCCAACTCAGCAAGCTTCTCTCTCTTACACCTCATTCCATAACAGCAAGCCTCTCATTGTTCAAGAGAAGCAACCACCTCATAAAGAACTTGCTACAAGACATTCAATGATTGGAGCTCTTCCCTAGCCAATCACACTTGTTGTGAAGATATGATTCTATCATCACTCTCGTGCTCCTCTCTCTCATGCAATAATCTCTTTATTTCTTTCTAACAGTGTTTTTTTATTTTTTATCTTTAGCTTAACAGATTCTTCTTTCTATTCTTTGTATAAATATAGAATCATCTACCTTGTAATCTAAGCTTGAGTAATATACAGAAAATTATTTTACATTTCCTATCTTCAACTTAATCAGTCCTATTTTGTTACGTTACGATATTTGGATAGACATTTAAATCATAGTGTCTCATTCCATATTTTGAATAAAAAATTAGATAACTACGAATTGAAAAATAATGAAAAGTACGTGAAATGCACAGTATGCTTGACTAGCATAAACAAGTGCTTCAAAGTTCAAAGAACAATAGATATTAGTAGTCTAATAGTGTCTTTCTGATTTTTCTGATTATAATTTATTTTTTTACCTTGAAATCACATTACTATAATTTCATCCAAATATATTTTAAAGCACATATATTTTTAAGATACAACTCATATAATGTACATAAGTTGCATTCTAATAACATAGGACGTGGCTAGATATGGTTGCATTTGCGTACGATGTTGGCCAGTAGGAGTCCTACTGTAGGACTGCCTTAATGTTGGTGGGAAACATTAATAGAAATTATAGAAAAAGTAAACTTCTTTCGATTAATTTAAAAAATGTCTCAGTTTGCTTTTATCTATAATATATTAAAAAGTGAAAGTAAAAAAATGAATTTTTTTAGACAATTATACTCATTTTTATTTTTATTAATTTAAAATTATCCTTAAAAAGTACACTTTACGTATTTTTATTTGTCCATCAAATAAAGATGTACTAAAATGTATCTATTGAAAAATGATTTTTTAAATGTGACTTTTGAAATGTGAATTGAAAAATAATTTTTGAAATACAATAAAATGATAAATGACTTTTAAAATATAATTTTATTCACGTAATAATTCTTATGCGCATTCATTTGTTTCTCAACAAATTTATACATTTAACTTGATTTGATTTTTATGACTGTTATTTGTATAGTAAAGATGATAAAAGGAATAAAATAAATTGTTCATACGATAAGATTGTTTTCATATTTATTATGATTATATTATAAATATATAAATTTTTATTCATAAATAATATTAATACTAATTAAAATACTACCTTCAACATATAACGTTGACCTAGTGATATTAAGCTGGATATAACAATGCTTGGTAAAGGCAATGGGAGTGGTCGAATCTACCGATTCCCAAAAGTTATGTGGGCAGCAGGGCCGGTAAGATGTTGAACGCATATAAAGTGCACCATTTCCCTCTGAGAAATTTTCATGAACCGTATTAAAGAAAATAACAACTGTAAGATTCTTCTCAGTTTTTAATGAAATTCGAATTTTTTATAAGAAAAAATATTAAAATGCTTCTATAACTTAAATTTTTCAGTTATAATTAATGACCGTTTAGATCGGGGTCTAGCAAAATTCTTTGTTAAAGTTTAAACTAACGATTAATTTTAACAACAGAATACTATTTCAGTATCTAACAACAATTTTTCTCCCACAAGCAAAAAAATCAAAGGACTCCTCAACTTTCCATCGTTTTTCGTTATCACTTTGCTGGTCCACAACGACCTAGGCTCATTTTATTTTGAAACGCATTCTTTAATATATACCGTACCATATGAGTGTTATTGAAGGTAGATGATTGGTTCTCCAAAAGGGTTAGCTCCTCCTTGCCATAGCTTTTACCAACGGTAGAAGGCAATTCGGCCAATCTAACCAGTCTATACTGATCTGAACAACCTAGATCAGGCTATACCATCTAGGCTATACTACCAAGTGTACAATGAATAGTATTTTGTTTGTTTTTAGTTTGTCGATTTGTGTGGTCCAAATCTGATTGAGAATTCTCGGCAGTTACGTCTTTGATCCCTCCAAAAAAGCATCAAGTGCATTTGGGGGGTAAATGTATGTGTTTTGAAGACCATCAACTTGCTTCACAGAAAACTCAAGCTTGAGTAGCAATCCTGAGATGTGGAAAGGCATAGAAATTGCAATACAACTAATGCTGCAGTCCGAGGAAAAGATGCAACCATCCATGACAACTAATATTGGTATTGGGGCATGCCAAGTATATCCTTTACAGAATCAAAGACTTGCTGAAAATTTACAATCCGTTGGTAGTATGAAAGATACAATCAACTGATCTTCCACAGGTGGTGGGAAAAATAAATCATCTTATAGCAGCAGCAGCAGCAGCAGCAGCAGCAGCACCAGTTCCCGATCCAACAATTTTATGAGCTTCATGTGTGAGCAGTGAGCCGACTCGTAAACAGGAAAGAACCCACTCTTATTATAACCAGAGCTTGAAGCCTGAACATAATACAACGCTTTTAATTTTGTAACCAATAGCAAGGTAAGATCAGATTTCAACTACAATTGACTACACACATACCACCATCAACAGGCTCAAAAAATTAACGTCTTAAGTTACTCTTACGATGCAGTCCTACCAATCCAATTTTTTTTATTATTTCAAGCGAGTGATATATCACTTCACACCACAAGGTGGGGTGCTTGCATGAGTATCCATAGCGGGAGCATAGACATGAAAGGATCTGGATATCATCATTCAAAGACTTTGACCCAGTAAAGACAATATTTCTTTTAGCAATTATACCGTTTCAAGCTAAAGCCTATGACAGGGAAAACACGTCAACGTGAACACCCATACAAAACGATTCTAAAACTTTAAGCCAAATGACTCTGTAATACAGAGGGGGACAGGGGAAGAGTGGACGGGGAGGGAGGAAGATCCGTTAATATCATTCTCTCTACAAGGTTCCCCAAGCCTTCGGCATTGATCTCTGACATTAGGCATGCAGGTTTAAGAAGTGGCCCGACTCAACATGGAACATTTATGCATTTCCATTCTCTTATTTCAGTTACATTTCTTACTTTTTTGTCAAAACTACAAAATCTGTGGGGACTGAGGCAATGTGACTCGGACTGATTACCTGCAGGGTGGGGAGCCTTAAGCATTTCTCCCCACCCAACTCGTCTCAGTTACATTTCCATAGGCTTAGTTTAGTTTAGCCAACGGCCGCCCTATACTCGCCCAACCAACAAGACCCAAGCGAATCCTCCATCCTCTTAACCAATCCCTGTGAACACTCAGCACGGTGCCAACTGCCAAAGATAGTTCTGGATCCCAACAGCGTGTATATTATTCACTTACTCAGTAATTCAAAACGTCCAGAATAGGCATAGATTCTGATAATAAATTCAAGAAAGGAGTCCACGGAGCAAACTAAAGACAGTAACCCTCCCCAAAGAATATACAAACGCTCATCAAATAAGAACCAAGAGAAATACAATACTCACATGCTACCAACGTGATTTCTCTACAGCTCACTATAATTGCGCCACACAGCACGAAATTCCTCCCGGAATGTGTTGAGACGGGCTTTCAAGTTAGGTATTCGGAAGCTTGCATGAAGTATAGTAGCTGATAGAGATGAAGACTAAGAGAATCGATGATAAAGTACAAAATAAATGATAAAATAATAGACTTCTAGGCGATCAAGTGCATACCAAGAAGTCCAATGGCAAGTGACCACAAGACAGTCAAGAGACCACAAGAAACGATCCAAAGGATTAAACTGACTGCATGAATTGGGAAGAAACCAACACCGTTAAGGGAAAAAGAGAGGATGAACCCAGACAATACTTGACATTGTAATCCATAAACAGTTTATTTCCAACTACTTCTATAAATATTGAAAACTCAAAACACATACATGTATCCACGGTCTTATACGCATGTGTAGTTGCTCTTCAATATTTATGTGTACAAAAATTTACAAAAATGTCAAAAACTTTGATTCCTAGATTTTATGTACCAGAAGAGAACACCAAGATAAACACCCAACGAGGCTGCCCGCAGATATAAATTGCTCTTTTAGCTAATGGGCGTCCGCGAATTACAGGCCTGGAAATTTATTAATCAAATCAATGGAGAAAAATAAAATTGCTGGATAATTTGCATGAACGAGAATAAGAATAAGTAAAGAAACTAACGTATAAGGAGGTCTCATCTTTGCAGCTAAGTGTGGAGAAAACTGCCTCACACTTCTTGTTACCTTCTCGCTAAAAGTACCTGCAAAACTGTGGCAACGAATCAAAGATGGAAATTCAAATGACGCAACCAACATTGAACTTCACCATAGAGTGAAAAATGGAATCTAGCATGTTCTTCTATTTCCTCCCTCCCGTCTAACAATGTCCAAATAAACTAATATTCACAACGTCGTGAATTCTAATTAATCAGAATTTCACAGCACAAGCATAAGCATACTGGAAAATTGGTAATGGCCTAAAGGCTACAGCGCAACGGAAATAATAAAAGGCACGTGTATGATTGTTTACCTATCGTTCAGAAAACCAATGCTAAGTGTCGTCAGAAAAGCAGCAACAAGAGCAAGTGGCCTCCGAAGAAAACCCAAACCTGCAATTAATTAACATACGAAGCGAACTTTAGTCTCGCGCGATAAAATCCATGATAATATATAGAAAATTTATCAACTCACCAAGAATGAAAATAATCATGATGAAGTAATTGGTCCGGTAGCTGCAAACACAACAATTAAAGAACACATCAATCAATAAATGAACTCGTAAACTAATTGATTTTAGAAAGGAGATGGTCGTCGTACTAGTAGAGATTGCATTTGAGGCGACTACTCCATTTAGCATAAGATCGGGGGACAGTGAACCTAGATAAGAACTCAGGGAGAGGTCGAGGAGGCGAGGACCAATCGACTTCACGAAGGGCATCGGTGAGATCCTCGGCAGTGACGTTGGTCCAGTCCATTATGCCGGAGTCTCAGTTCAGCAACGTGAAATTCTGGAGCGAGGGAGACAGCGCAAGCGAACCAAGATAAATTAAAGATGGTGTCCGAATTCTGAAATGCATGAGAACCACAAGTGAATTTGATTGTGTGATAATAACGGAGATCTTTTCAGAAGAGAAAAAGGAAGAAGATTATACACGGATACAACGATGCAGATAGAAGGGAAATGGGAAAAAAGAACATACGGAGACGATTCAACTACACCACCCAGACGGTAACTTGCAGATACACACAGACAACGATTGCATAAAAGAAGATTGTCTGAGCCCGGGTTCGAACCGGGGACCTCTAGTGTGTGAGACTAGCGTGATAACCAACTACACCACCCAGACGTTATTGTTGATGGTTTATCACACCTAAAATTGTTAAAGTGATAGATGTTTTGTACTGAAAAGAGTCGATTGCTAATTTGACATAAATTTTCTTTTTTAAATAAAATTTTTAGGGGTAAAAAATGTATATCTATAATATTATTCTTGCATTTTTGTAAATCAAATGTTAATTTGATTTTAGAGTTTGAAAGTGGGCAATATAGTAATATTTCCTTATTCCATAATCCATGGCCTCCAGGAGGTATTTTATTTGAGAAAAAAGTGATAACCTAGTCTCTAGCTCGGGTCTTTCCTATTTGACCCCTCTCTCTACTTTGATTAGGGATGGACGTTGGCATTGGCCTAACCCTTCTATTGTTGCCTGCTTTATTCATTTGGGTTTTGATATTGGTTCAGCTCCGCCTCTTCATTCCAGTGATACATGGCTATGGAATTTGTCTCCTAATGGTAGGTTCTCTATTAACAGTACTTACGAAGCTTGGTGCATTGACAGACATGTACAGTCGTGGACTGAGTTAGCTTGGTTTTCGGGGAGCATCGTGAAATGTGGTTTTATCACTTGGTTAGCTTGTCTTAACTGGTTATCGACGAAGGATCATGTTCATGCATGGTGCTCTAGTGTTTGTGCAGGGTGTATTGAAACCGTGGAGCATCTTTTCATTCAATGCCCCGAGACTCAACCGATGTTGTTCGTTTTACCGATAAAGTGTAATATTCCGTGTAGCTGTGCTTCATGGAATTCGTTGATGCTTTGGCTGTGGAGTTTTAGAAAATCTAATGTTTATCCTAGTTTGAGTTCTAAGCTTATTTTCTCAATTTTTATTTATTCTGTTTGGATTAAGAGAAATGTGAGGGTGTTTACTGGTAAAATTATGGATATTAACATTCTCTCTAAGGAATGTTGGATCCTTAATCTAACGTTAGATTTATGTGTAAAATAATTATGTGTTGTAAATTGTCAAATAAAATTAAACTCAGTTAGAAGTGATCTATTAATGTTTAGATAATTGAGATTTTAATGTATCTGATAGGTTGTGGACCATTTAATGTGTAGAGATTTTAAGGTAATTTCTATTTTTATGATGAGCTAAAATAGAAATACTAAAAGATGAATTATCTATAAGTGATTATGGTCCCCAGGTCACACGATAACGGAAAACCATTCTATTTTTCCTAATATCTCATCGTTAGAAAGAAAACTGAGAGACTTTATCAAAGGGGACCGTCAGATAGAGAATCATGTAAATCTGGAAGGTCAATCGCTCGACTCTAAACAGCGATCTATCATCATGGATTTTCAGGTGCGCTTTTGCTCTATATTGATTTGATTCTTGGTGTGTTCAACATAAGATCTTGGAGTTTTATTGGAATATGGTTTATACCGCAAGAGATTTTGAATCTAATAAGTGGTATCAGAGTGACTCATGTTAGATCATTGAGAATCGAATTATTAAGTTCTAGATCCATGATTATGGGTGTTTTTGTGTTTACGTTTTTGTGTCCTTGAATTTAATAATTGTTTGACGATATATTAGATTTGAGAACAATTTTGTACCGTATTTTTTGTTTGGCTTTGGAACAACCGGCCAACGGTCTCACTGTCGCTGGTGGAAGATGATCGGCGCGGCGGTTTGGCCGCGACTGTCTGATGGAGAAACCCGCGGCCGCGGCACCAAGGATGTCGCAGCCTGGCCGCGGCGAAGGAGACTCCACGATCTGGCCGCAGCGTGAAAGGCTAGCGGCCATGGCCGCCAGCCCCGTAGGTGAAACCCTAGGGTTTGACATGGATCGAGTTGATCTGAGATGTGTACAGTTAAAAAAAGATTGGGTTGTGGGTCATTGACCCACTAGCCCGCAGCACATGCATGATGTTGTGGGCTTAGTCCACAGCCCAAAGAAAGGGGTTGGGGTTTTCCCTCTTTTCTTCTGTTTAATTATTTTTTAATTATAATATTTTTTTATTATTTAAATTAATTTATGATTAATTTTGCAGAACAATTTTTGAATTAGTTCTTAAGGATCGTAAAATTAGTTTTAATTTTAGGATTATCAAATAAATTTTTTTGAATTTTTTTACGGATTTTTTGGTTAAAATAATTTCAAAGCAATTTCTATGGATTATAAAATTAATTAGTTATCAATTAATTTAAGGTTTAAATTATGTACAATTTCAAATTCGAACATTAGTATGTTATATATATTTTGAGATAGTTAGTTGAAACAACATATCGCCAAAATGACATCTCTCTGTGGAAATTAGTTTGTCTTGAAATATAAAAGGTTATGTGTGCGTGTAATTTATGTGAATATTTATCGGCTCAAAGGAAGATAATTATTTGACAGAATTACATGCGTTGCTATGGTAATAAATACATTATGATTATTCAATTTTACATGTGAACAATAAATCAGCTCAAATGAAGGTTTCTTGTTTGGCATGTTATTATTATCAGTGTTTGATTACTACACTAAGACCACTTATAAGTTAATAATTTTGGCCAAAGTCATAATATTAATGGAGTGTCCGGTGTCTTGAGATGAGTTATTTTTTTTACTATTGTTTGGATTTATAATTATGTTAGGATATATGAAAGCTTATTCTAATTCTTGTTCTCCGTTCAACTATTACTCCTGTTAATATAACGACCAACATCAATTCAATTTCAATTCTAAATTGCTCGAACTTCAAGTCTTGAAAAGATAATCTCTCGATAGTTCTTAGAGTCATGTATCTCAATTTTGCATTAAGGACTGATTCTCCTACACCTCTTATGGATAAGAGTAGCTCTAACGATAAGAGGGAGATGGAAAGGTGGGAGAGATCAAATCACATGTGTATGCTGATCATAAATATGGAAATGTTCTAGACTTTGTTCACTGTGTCTATGCATGGTTTTGGCAGACCTTATTCATGACAGACAAAACAAACCTCACAGCAGTGTGTCTATGCAAGGTTGCCTGAATTGCCGAAAGCCAAATGATGCTGAAAGATTCATCTATGTGGGCGATGGCAAGACGGCCGATGTTGAAGTGATAGAAAAATTTAGATTATTATTAAAACTGGACATTATTTGGATCTTGATGAAACTTTTATTGTACCGTCCTTTAGACAGAATTTGATTTCTATTTCTGTTTTAGACAAAGCTTGTTATGTTTGTTCTTTTGGAAAAGGGAAATTTGGTTTGTTTCGTGCAAATTAACTTGAAACCATTATTTACTTGAAATCATTGCTTCATTTAAAGAATCCCTGCAATGAAGTACATGAGGTACTAAAAGAAAATTAACCAGTGAGAATTCAGCTACGTCATGGCACAAGAGATTAGGTCACATCTTCAAACAGAGAATAGAGAGACTTATGTCAGACGAAATTCTTGGTCCCTAAATTTTAACGTTTGTGTTAATTACATAAAGGGTAAACAAACCGATAAAATGAGATTTGAAGCCAACAGGACTCAGGACGTCTTAGAACTTATTCATACAGATATTTGTGGGTCATTCTCTTCGGTAGCTTGGAATGGTCAATAGTATTTTATAACGTTCATAGACGATTATTCTAAATATGGCTTCTCAGTCATGAAATTGAGAATCAACTCAACAAAAGGATTAAGAGCATCAGATCTGACCGTGGTGGTAAGTATTATGGCAGATATGATGGTTCAGGTGAACAACGTTCAGGACCGTTTGCTAAATTCCTAGAGGAATGCGGTATTGTCCCACAGTACACTATGCCGGGTTCGCCCACTATGAATTGTGTTGCTGAAAGATGAAACAGAACGCTTAAGGACATGGTCAGGAGTATGATTAGTCATTCGATCTTACCAGAATCATTCTAGGATGAAGCACTTAAGTCTGCAGCATATCCTTAACAGAGTTCCAACTAAAGCGACTACCAAAACCTCATATGAGTTTTGGACCGGCAAGAAACCTAGTCTAAGACATTTGCACGTTTGGGGATGTCCAGCTGAGGCAAGGCCATATAGGCCTAATGAAAAGAAATTGGACTTACGGATGGTGAGTTGTTATTTTGTTGGATACTCTGAAAGATTCATAGGGTACAAGTTTTATGATCCTACAACTAGGTTTATTTTTTAGATGAGAAATGCCTGATTCTTTGAGGATGCCGAGTTTACTGGGGGAGATACGGTTAGGGATTTTGTCCTTCAGGAGGAATATGTTGATATTCCCACATGTGTTGTTAGCATTGATCAGGACTATGTCCCCGACATTGCTCATGACACACCACATCAAGACAACATCGGATAACCTCCCATTCAAGAGATTGTTCCACAAGAACAAACTCTAGCACCTTAAGAACCTATATCATTAAGAAGATCCACTAGAGAGAGAAAAAGTACAATGCCAGATGATTACATTCTATTTCTCCAAGAGCATGAGGTTGGCATTGGTGTGATGAAAGATGATCCGATCAACTTCTGTCAAGCCATGAAAAGCTCTGACTCTCAAAAGTGGATTGATGCCATGAATGAGGAAATTAAGTCGATGAAAGACAATGATGTGTATAATCTTGTTTCATTACTAGAAGGTGCGAAGCCCATTGGTTGCAAATGGATTTTTAAGACCAAGAGGGATTCAAAAGGTAATGTGGAAGATTCAAGGCTCGTATTGGTGTAAAGGGCTTTACACAGAAATAGGGCATTGACTATAAAGAGATTTTCTCTCTTATTTCTACGAAAGAGTCTTTCAGGATTATAATGGCATTGGCGGCGTATTTCAATCTTGAGCTGCATCAGATGGTGTAAAGACAATGTTTCTTAATGGTGACATTCAAGGCTCGTCTTGTCGCAAATGATATTACACAGAAAGAAGGCATTGACTAGAAAGAGACTTTCTCTCCAGTTTCTACGAAAGACTCTTTCAGGATTATAATGGCATATTTCAATCTTGAGCTGCATCAAATAGATGTAAAGACAGCTTTTCTCAATGGTGACATTGAAAAGACAATATATATGGTGCAACAAAAAAACTTTGTGTAGGGAGACCAAAAAATATGGTTTGTAAACTTAAGAAATACATATATGGACTCAAGCAGGCATCTCGACAATGGTACTTTAAGTTTCATTAAGTGTTCATCTCGTTCGGTTTTGAGATGAATTAAATCGATGATTGTATATACCATAAGTTATGTGGGAGCAAACATATTTTTCTGGTTTTACATGTGGATGATATTTTGCTTGCCAGCAACGATATAGGCTTATTACACGGCACCAAGAGACTTCTAGCTAAGAATTTTGAGAAGAAAGATCTTGGTGAAACCTCTTTTGTATTAGGAATCCAAATACACCGAGATCGTTCTCAGGATATTCTAGTATTATAACAAAAGAGCTATATCAAAAATTTCCTTAAAAGATATGGAATGCAAGACTGTAAACCAGGTGATATCTCTATAGCTAAAGGAGACAAGTTTGGTCTCAATCAGTGTCCTAAAAATGATTTTAAGAAAAAGAAATGCAGAAGATTCCCTATTCCTCGGTAGCGTGGAGTCTTATGTATGCTCAAGTTTATACACGTCCTGATATTGCGTATATGACTGGGATGTTGGGAAGATACTTAAGCAACCCAGGCATAAACCATTGGAAGTAGCTAAATGGGTCTTGTGGTACTTACAGAGAACAAAAGATTAAATGCTCACATTTCGGAGGTTGGATCAGATTGAGATCGCTGGATATATTGACTCTGATTTTGCTGGATGCCAAGTTAGTATGAAATCTACTTCGGGCTATATTTTTCTGCTTGGTGGAGGTGCTGTCTCCTGGAAGAGTGCTAAACGGTCTGTTATAGCCTCTTCTACCATGGCAGCAGAGTTTATAGCATGTTATGAGGCGTCCAATTATGGAATATGGTTAATAATTTTTGTCACGGGGCTGCGCATAGTGGACAGTATTCATAGACCATTAAAGTTATTTTGTGATAATAAATCAGCAATTCTTTATTTTAATAACAATAGGAGTCTGACAAAGTCAAAGTTCATAGACATCAAGTTTCTGGTTATTAAAGAAAGAGTTCAGAGTAGACAGTCGTCTATAGAGCATATCGGAACAAACTCCATGATTGCGGATCCGCTTACTAAGGTATTGTCACCCAAGGTGTTTCATGAGTACACTACTCACATGGGTGTCATATCAGTTTAGGATATTCAGTTCTAGTGGGAGTTTGTATTTTATTTTTAGATGCTCTTTTCATATAGACATATTTTTCAATCATTTTTGGTTTATGGATATTTTAAAGTTATTTTCTGCAGAAATAAAGTTTTTGATATTCACACTCTGGTTATGTATGGTTTGATCTCACTAAGGTTTACGGAGGGCCAGTTGGAAATATGCATGTTAAGATCACATTACATGAAATTTTCATGCTACACATCCATATCAAAAATCAATGTCATTCAGCTGTATTGATATACATGACCATTGATGGGTTGAGTTACGATTGATGTAATAAAGGCCGCTTTGAACCTATGTCGGTATGATTGATGAACCGGATTGGTTATTGATACATTTCAGTAATGACAGCAAAGTTGAACGCATTCAGTTATTTTTGTCAAAACATAATTATATGGTTTAACACATAATCCAAGTGAGATATTGTTGGATCCTTAATCCAATGTTAGACTTATATGTAAAATAATTATGTGTTGCAGACTGTCAAATAAAATTAAACTCAGTTAAAATTGATCTATTAAGGTTCGGATAATTGAGGTTTTAATGTATTTGATAAGTTGTGGACCCTTTAATGTGTAGAGACTTTAGGATAATTTCTATTTTTATGATGGGCTAAAATAGAAATACTAAAAGATGAATTATTTATAAGTGGTTATGGTCCTCAGGTCACACGATAACGGAAAAACCATTATATTCTCTCTAATATCCCATCGTTAGAGAGAAAACGGAGAGGCTTTATCAAAGGGGAGTCTCAGATAGAGAATCGTGTAGATCTGGAAGGTCAACCGCGGCTCTAAACAATGATCTATCGTCATGGATTCAAGTACGCTTCCACTCTATATTGATTTGATTCTTGGTGTGTTTAACATGAGATCTTGGAGTTTTATTGGGATACGGTTTATACCGAAAGGGATTTTGAAACTAACAGGAAAATCTCTACTATGGTTCGTGATAGCTTTTTATTCTTAATAGAGATAGGAACCTTTGTGTTGATGATTATCTCGTGATTTGGTTTAAGGATTTCTGTTTTAGGGGTTGTTCATTTTGTTCTCTTGTCCTAGGGTATGCTCCTTGTATTTGTGTCAATTTTTTTATTAATATATTTACATTTTTTGACCAAAAAAATGTTAATTTGGTAAATGTATTAACATCTTTTAACACATAATTGAGTTGAGTTGAGTGAGCTCAATTGACACCACTCAAACATACATGGCTCTTTGGTTTGGTTTGGTTCTCCTCTTAGCCCGAAGGCTTCTGTTGTTATGGATTGCAGTTTTGGAGAATGGGTTCAAAGCAGTTTGGAGAATCTTTTCTCTATGCCCAGTGGTGGTGCTTTTGCTACTTCCTTTTAATGTTTTGTGCTTTGGAAAATTTGGAATGCTAGGAATTCCTTTGTGTTTGAAGGAAAGGATGTTGAGCCTTACTTAGTTTTGTCTAAGGCTGTGCAGTATTTCTCAGAGTTTGCAGGGCTGAATTTTAAGTCTCCTTCAGCTTATCCTAGGTCTGATTTGATATGTTCTATTGGCATTATATCGGAGGACAATTGTCCTTTTTGGTTACCTCCTGATCCAGGTTTGGTGAAAATCAATTGCGATGCCTCTTTTAATTCCTCTCTCAGAGATGGTGCAATAGGAGTCATTGCTAGGAACTATCTTAGGCAAATTCTGTGCTGGTTTAGGAGGAAGCTGAACTATCTTGGGCAACTTCTGTTCTGGTTTAGGAGGAAGTTGAAAGCTGATTGTGTATAGAGGAATTAGAGATTTTGGCTGTAGAGAAAGCTATTGAGATGGTGATTTCTCACTGCTGGGAGAAGTGTGTTATTGAATCTGATGCCTCCAAAGTTGTTCATTTGTTGAATAAGAAGGAATTGGCTGATTGGAATTTAAGAGCTCTTTATTGTGTGTTGGCTGGAACTTACATCGAGCTAATAATCGTTTTATAGTTTAGATAAATAAGAAGTGTAATTCGGTTGCTGATGCTATCGCCAAGTATCGTTATTGTTAGAACTTGAATGATTTTTTGCTTCCTAATTTCCCTTTGTTTGTTGTTAAGTATCGTTATTGTTAGAACTTGAATGATTTTTTGCTTCCTAATTTCCCTTTGTTTGTTGTTAGCTTGATTGAGAAAGACGTGTTATCTATTAGAGGTAATTTTAAACCCCATGATGTTCTATTTTCTTTGATTAATAAAATCTCTCTTCTCAGAAAACACACACATGACTCCACCCATGGAGTGAAATATTTTCATCGGTGAGTTGTAAGATAGTCACTTTAAAGAATTTTTAATGATTACAAACCCGAACAATTTATTTTACAGTTATCATTAAAACCGCTAAACTCCTAAATTATACAAAATAATATATTGTTATATTTTTTAGAAACTAAAATATGACTTTTCTTTTGTATTGAGGAAATATGAATTATGATCTATTGTGTACCCACTACTTAAAATGGATCCTTGCCTGCTCCAAAGCACTAATCTTAGGGCGTGTCTGGTATGAAAAGACATATGTCAAATACCTGAAACATAAGGAAACTCATCGATAATTAGAGGTGTTCACGGTTCGATTCACTTTTTTACCAATGATTAAACTTAACTGAAGTTTCGGTTCGCAATATTGATAAAAAATAATGAATTGAATATTTCTGTTCGATTTTAGTGATGAAAAAAGAGAGAACCAAATTTTTTTTAAGAAATTATAATTAATGGATTGTTTTTTAACGGTTTACGCAATTAACCCAAAGACAATTTAATTGCAATTATAGATGCTTTTGGATCGCAGAACCTTCAATTAAGAAATCCACAACACCATTGAAAGAGTAGGATAATTCTGAAGAACTTAGGCAAATATGAGTTGGGAAGAAAGACTAGGATCGAAGAAGAAGAAGAGAGAAATTAAGAAGCTCTCATTAAGGAACGATACTGAGATACAACTTTTTCAGTAGATTTTATACTCAAGTTTTGTACACATCAATTAGCAATGAGTTTGTTACAATGTAGTTCAACTATTAACAGACAATAGAAGCTAACAGAAACAATTTTAGTTAGCTTGCTCACAATTTGACAGTCAAGGCTTACTGTCAAAATTCTTGACTAGGTAACTTCTTTAAGCTCACTTACTGACTCATTATCCAAGGTCGAGGCACTGACTTGACATCACTTGTATGATAATGAGGTGTCATCCTAACATCACCTCTCAAACTAAAGGGTAGGTTACTAATCTGAAGCTTGCTCTTAAGATAATTGAATCGCGGAGTGGACAATGCTTTAATAAGGAGATCTGCCAATTGTTCAATTGAAGGGACAAATCTAACAGCCAGTTGGTTCTGCTGAACTTTGTCTCTAATGAAGTAAGCATCTAGTTCCACATGTTTAGTCCTTGCATGTAGAACAAGGTTTGAAGCAAGTGTTATAGCACTTATATTATCACACTAAAAATTTGGTGGTTAATGACAGTTGAGACCTAACTCAGCTGGAAGGCTTTTAAACCACTGTAATTCTGATCTAGCATTGGTTAATGCTTGATATTCACTTTCGATACTTAACATTGAGACAATGGCTTGCTTCTTATATGACCATGACATCATATTGCCACCTTAAAAGATCAAGTAGGCACATGTTGACTTCCAGGTATATCTAGCCCAATCTGAGTCTGAATAAGCTTCCAAAGAAAGAATAGAAGATGGTTTCATAGTAAGACCATCTGAAATTGTACCTTTGAGATACCTCAACAACCTTTTACAGCCCTATCAATGTATGTGAGTAGGGCGATGAATAAACTGACTTAGCTTATTAACCATAAAGCTAATGTCAGGTCTGGTAATAACAAGATATTGTAAGGCTCCAATGGTACTCCTAAATAAGGTAACATCACTCATGGGTTATTCTTCTATGAGACTTAATGAAACAGAAGCAGAACAAGAGAAGGTGCTGGTTTAGCACCTTCCATCTTTGTTTTCTTCAGAAGGTCTGTAATGTATTTGGTCTGAATTACGTGCATTCCCTGCTTGCTTCTGTGAACCTCAACACCTAAAAAGTTGTGCACATCTCCCAAATCTTTCAAAGCAAAGATTTAATGCATCAACCTTATTGTTTTAGCATTTAAGTTGTTGTTAGTTCCTGTAAGTAAAATATCATCAATGTATATTAACATATATAAAACATCTTTCCCTTTCTTGAAAATAAAAAGTGATGTATCAAACCTAGCATTGGTGAACCCCAGGTCCAGAAGAACTCTCTTAAGTCTGCCATACCAAGCTTGCGGAGTTTGTTCAGACCATATAGAGCTCTTTTTAGCATACATACATCATTAAGCCTCTATGCATCTACAAATCCCTTAGGCTGAGGCATGAAGACAGTCTCACACAAAAAACCATTCAGAAATGCGTTATTAACATCCATCTACCTTATTGTCCAATTACATGACACTACAATGTGTGAAATGCTCGAAATGTTTTTGGTTTGATAACTGGACTAATTGTTTCAGTAAAATCAATTCCTGGGGTATGAATTCCTAAGGTTTGATGAAACCCCTTAGCTATCAATCTTGCTTTGTGCTTCTGTATACTCCCATCAGAGTTGAGTTTCAATTTGAAAACTCATTTGTTCCCCGCTAAAGACATTAAGGGTGAAAAGGGAACAAGTTCTCATGTGCCATTTCTCAATAAGACATTGTACTCTTCAATTATGGCAAACTTCCAATCAGAATGGTCAAGTGCATCTTTAACATTGTTAGATTCAGTAGGTAAGTCTAGAGTAGGACAGAGGTGTTTGGTTTCAGTAAAAGCCTTAGGTTTAACAATTCCATTTCTCAACCTTGCAATCATATGGTGAATAGGTCTAGAAGCAGTAATTGGTCTTGGTAGTATCCAACTAGAGTTAGGCTCAGCAGGAGAAATGCGAATATCTACTATTAAGTTATCAACAATTGAGGGAAAATTTGGAACTTGGTTAAAATAAAACTGAGGTTAAGAAGGAGGAGATGTATTACCTGATGTCAGTTGTGTTTCAGATGCCAACTGTTGCAGAGCAAGGTGTTCAGGCCTTGAGAAATGGCTTTGAGAGGAATTCTCAGATGTGCCTTCATTTTCAGTGTTAGAACTAGTCAGATTTTGATGACTAGTAACTGGATCAGGTTTAAACTTAGAGAAACGGATTGCAACATGTTTAGTAACAGTAGAGAATTGCTAGTTTGTGCACTGATTTTTGTTAAAAAAATGAGTTATATGGGAATATCTTTTCATCAAAAACTACATTTATGGAAATATGAACTTTTCCAGAAGAATGCAAGCATTTAAAGCCTTTATGAACAGGGGAATATCCAATGAAAACACATAAATCATAATGAAAGTCGAACTTATGTCTGTTATATGGCCTAAGATGTGGGAAACAAGCACAACAAAAAAATTTCAGATTACTATAGCAAGATAACCTTTTAAAGAGTCTTTGAAAAGGTGAATCAAAGTCAAGAACTTCAGTGGGCATCCTGTTTATAAGAAAAACTGAAGTTTGGAATGCATCCCACCAGAATTTTAGAGGTAAGTTCGCTTGGGAAAGAAGGGTGAGGCTAGTTTCTACAATATGTCTATGCTTTCTCTCAATCTTATCATTTTGTTGGTGTATGTGAGGGTAAGGATTTCTAACCTTATTCCAAGTTTTTTAAGTTCTTTAAAGAAAATTCTGAACTCTCCCCCAATCTGATTGAAGGGTTTTAATAGGCCTCTCAAACTGTCTCTCAGCAAACTTCCTAAAAACATTGAATACATGTATTGCTTCAGATTTTAACTTTAATGGGAATATCCAAGTAAAATGGCTGAAGTCATCTAAAAATGATATGTAATACCTAAATCCCTCTTTGGAAGCTATAGGTGAAGGACCTCATAGATTAGTAAAAACAAGTTCAAGTGGTTGAGTAGAAACAAACTTAGAACTATTAAAAGGTAATGTATGACTCTTCCTTTTTTGACAGTGTAGGCAAACATCAGAAGCATTTTCAGGAGAAATATTACATGACTTTAGAATCTTATTTAGAACATTTTGTGCAGGGTGTCTCATTCTCTTGTGCCATATATCAGTAATGTTATCATGTAAATGACATGCTTTTGACTTTAAGACATATGAACAAGTGTAAGTTGATTTAGGTTGAGATAAATCAAAATTAACACAAGATAGAGTATTACTCAGAAGTTGTAGTTTTCTTATTAAGAGGATGTGAAGAGTTTTGATACAATGAAACATAAGTGTTCTTTACAGAAGATGATTGAACAGATTTAGAATTAAAAACAGGCATATTACATTTTCTAACTTGCATAGGTATAACAGAATTCACAAAAACACATTGCTGAGGAATTCTTCTTATTTGGGTACATCAGTAGGTAGAGGCCATCCCTAAGAATCCCTTCCAAAAGCAGTGTTCCCTTGGCCTTGTCTTTAACAAAACAAAAAAAATTAGCATGAAACTCAACAAAGACATCATTATCATGGGTTAGTTGAGAAATAGTTATAAGGTTCTTTTTATACAGGAACTCTAAGTAGGTAATTTAGTTTTGAGGGAAAGGAATTTGAAGGAAGAAGAGTTGAACCTATTTGAGAAATTTTTAGACACTTACCATTCCCAACTATAAGTTTCTCCTGTCTAGAGTACTCCCAAGCCATACTCAAATTACCAAGCTCTAAAATCATGTGGTTGGTAGCAGCATTGTCTACATACCACGCATGTTCATAGATGGATTCAGGTGAAGCTACGTATGGTGAGGGAGAGACCATACATGCTGATGGATTGCCCGAATTTCCTTGATTAAATATGTTCCCACCATTAGCAGGATTAAAACCTCTTTATGAGCCTTTTTCATACTTATAATAGCAAATGCTTGCTGAGTGACCCATCTTTCCACAAACTTAACAGATTACTCTGCCTCCTCTTCCATTTCTTCCACCACCTCTTCTTGAATTGAAGCTTAATCTATAGTTTTCGCTTCCACCTCTATTAAAGAATTGTTGAGCATTTCCATGTGAGTTATAATTTGAAGAACTTCCACTGAAGTTTGATAGATTCCCAAAAGAATTCTTCTTGTTTCTGAAATTAGTCTTTGTTGTCAAGCTGGCACTCATTTTAACTGCATTTTCAGTCAAAGCCAACTGGCTCTCAAGTCTATTTTCATGGCATATCAATAAGGACTACATCTCCTCTACTGATACTTCTTCTGTCTTTGACGTTATACTGACCACTACAAGATCATATTCAGGTCCTAATCCATTTAAAATGCTTAATATCAAATCTCGTTCTACTATAGGGCTTCCAACAGCTCCAAGAGAATCTACCATCCTTCTCATTTTAATACAAAAGTTTGTAATTGTTGCAATTCCTTTTGTTTCAGTATGCAAGCTTTTCTTCAACTGCATCATTCTTGCCTTGGATTGGCTGGCAGATTTCTTCTACAAAGAATTCCATACCTCAGCTGATGTGTTGTATTAGGCAACTGTCCCCAAGATACTTTCAGACATAGAGGCCTTAAGCCAACTAAGTAGTGATTGGTCTTTTCTCAACCAGACACAAAATTCAGGACTGACACTTCCATACGCGAGTGTCCTCTCTAGTTTCTTGGTTAAACTAAGAACAATGTCATCCATTCCATGCCCAATTATGGAAGGAATGACTTATGATTTCCAAATCACATAATTCTCTCTACTCAACTTTATTGATAATCAGTTGCTAAGTGTGTTACTAAAAATATTAATCATACTTGTGGCCAAATTATTTCCAGTATTTGTGTTTCCACCATTGCTCATTCCAGTGCTTCCCTTTGTTTGATTTTCCATTGACGCTAGTCTCTAGTGCTCTAATACCATAAAATAGTAGGATAATTCTGAAGAACTCAGGCAAAACTGAGTGGAGAAGAAAGATTAGGATCAAAGAAGAAAAAAGAAATTAAGAAGCTCTTAGTAAGGAACAATACTAAGATGCAACTTTTTCATAGATTTTATACTCAGGTTTTGTACACATCAATTAGCAATGAGTTTGTTACAATGTATTTCAACTACTAACAGATACAACAGAAGCTAACAAAAATAATTCTAGTTAGCTTGCTCACAGTTTGACAGTAAAGGCTTACTTTAAAACTACTCGACTAGGTAATTAAGCTCATTTGCTGACTCATTATCTAATACATGTTGAGTTGCTGGCTTGACATCATTGGTATGATGTTGAGGTGTCATTCTAACAACCACCCCGCACACCTTACAAGATTCGAGCATGTCTAACTCGGAGCTCTGAGAGTGTCAACTTCGACTCAGTGGTTCAATGGGAAGGCCCTCTCCAAAGTGAGAAGGCTGTCTAGTAAGCCATAGTAGACCACCATGACGAGTAAAAGAGCAGAGACTGAAGCCAATACTAAGGAAGTAAGGCCTGCATTATGGTGGGCTTGTGGGTTTCAGTTCTTAGAGGGAAAAACTTGTGATAGAGCTTCACTTTCGTGTAATGTAGATAGTGAGAGATGAGGAGAGACGGTACTGTCACAAGTAAAAAAGCATTGGATTATATTAAGCTGCTTAATGAGCAAAATGATTAAAGTGAGAATGGTTGAGAATATTGATGAAAGTTAAACGATTCAACTTCTGAAATTGTATCTAAGCATCTGTTCATTCAAACTTAGAGAGTTTCAAAAATCGTTAGAGAAAATTATACGAGTGGAATAGACAAAGTGGAAGAAATTTTAGAAAAATCAAAGTTCAAAAGAGGAGAAAGAGGGAATCGAGCCGGAGAGAGGTGAAGAAGGGAATGAGGAGACAGGTTTGGGTGCGGGAATAGATTTTTTTACTGGTGATTTGTAAGATAATATATATATATTCATGATATATAATTATCAAGGATGTTATATAAATATATACTAAAAATATACTATGGTAATTAATGGTATATTAAAATATACTATGATATGTAAAAATATATCATATTATACATGTACATAAAATTTTTATAGTTTATAAAAAAAATTGACAATTGAAAAAATGGTCATTCTTACATATAATTACTTTTTTTGTCATTCTCTTACTTATGTTTAAAAAATTGACTACTTCCCTATATAAGCCTATTATTTTTTTAAAAGTTCAACACAAAGTTATTAAAAAAATAAATTAAAGTTTCGGTTTGGTTCAGTCCAGGTTTGATTTGAAGTGAAATTACATAAAAAAAATGAAAAACAAATGGAAACAAAAGTTTCAGATTGGTTCAGGTTGAAAACTACCATCTAACTGAACCAAAAAGTTAGTTATTTAATTATACCGAACCGGGCCAAACCAAAGACCTAAAAGAACAGGTTGACCCGGCATTTTCAGTTATGTTTGGTTCTATTAAAAAATTGTTCATTCTTCTGGATGCTCTTGTTTAGTATGAGAAATTGTAAGAATTATTAGATACCCGAAATGTCAAGATTGCCTCATTTGAGGTTATCTTGATACCCCTCAAATAAAGGGATATCTTTTATGTCTAGCACGCTAAAAGTAATTTTTATCTTATTTATAGCTTTTCATTACATATTTCATCAAATTAAATAAAGTAATGTAACATTTTCATTAATATATTGTAATATTCTCATCTGTTACTAAACATAGTAACTTTTCGTACATCTTACTTTAAAGGATCATTGAGTATGAGATTGAGAGTAAATGATATTTCAGAATAAAATTGTAAGAATATGATTGTGAGAAAATAAGATGTCTAAAAGTTAAGATTATTTTATCTGATATCAATTGAGAATGGATATAATGGTAAGAATGATAATCTCAAATTCAAGTGTATCTTAATTTTCTAAAAAAATTCTCGCAATTCCTCATATCAAACAAAGGTTTCGCTTACTTTCTCTCATATTCCCTCTATAAATTATTGTCGCAAAATTTATAGATGGATCTACGTTTTTAGAGATACTCAAAACACTTGTTTTGAAGAAGAAATCTCAGTCAATAATTGGATAGATTAAAAACAAGTTTCTTCATATATTGGGAACAAGTTTTTCTTTCATTACGACATGTGAACTAATTAATTATAATGTTACAATATTTACATTCAATTATTTGAATCTCATATTTGAAAGCAAACAACATTTAAAACTGAGTCATGTAATGTCAAATTACAAATAACTTAGCCTTCAACTTCCCTAGAAGATCACATATTATTATTATCAAATTTCACAATCTCACTGATCTCTTAGTCCATGTTCCCTTTTGCAAATTATGTAAATAGAACTTTGATAACTACATTTATACTCTAAAAATGATATTTTAAGTTTAAGTCTACTGTTACTTTTATTATTAGTTAAAGACTTTAACCAGCAGATGACATTTCTGTTGTAGTATATAGACTTTTTAACAAATTCTATAAGTTAAGCCAGCCTTAAATAAAAATTATTTGAATTTTATTCCATATTTATAACCTTATGTTGAAATATTGTCTCGAAAGTGCTACGCTATACATAAAAGATTTAGAAATAAGAAATATCAACTTCAAGTTAGGGGTCCATCTCCCATGTCGGGAGTTTTTTAACGGCATGAATGTCGACGCTAATTCCAGGCCCTAGATCTAGTCAAAGAAATCCCAGTTGTTAGATCATAGAAGGGTAGGGAAAATGCCTTTACCTATTGCCCCGGTCGCAGGTTAAATTCTTCTTCGTCGAAAGCTTCAAACTGAAGCTTAACATCTGTTCAGGAAAAAAAACTGAAGCTTAAAATCAAGCTTTTTAGGGCACGTGATTTTCACAATTTTCACCCCAATTTCCAAGCTCTCTCTCTTCGTCGTCCAGGCTCTCCCTCTCTCTCTCTTTTAATCTCTATGTGTTCGTTGTCCAGGCTCTCTCTCTCTCTCTCTGCGTTCATTATTGGTGCTCTCTCTCCGTAGTTGGCTCTCTCTACTTTCGTCGTCGGTACTCTTCCTTCGTCATCGGCTCTCTCTCTCTGTTTCTTTTTTTCTCTCTTTTAGCTTAGGGCACTGAAAAATTAAGAATAAATCTCAAGCGATCTCTCTTTGTTGTAATATCTTGCATGTATATTTTTTAGGGTTTATGCATAAATTTAAATTTTTTTAGGGTTTAGGCTATGTTTAGATTTAGGTATGTTTGGATTTAGTGCTTGATTTAGGGTTTGATTTAGGCTCTGTTTAGATTTAGGCTCTGCTTGATTTAGGCTATGTTTAGTTTAGGGTTTGATTTAGAGCTTGATTTAAGGTTTGATATAGGCTTGATTTAGGGTTCTCTCATTGTCCTCTGTTTATATTTGAATTAGGCTTGATTTAGATTTGATTTAGGCTTTGTTTATTTTAGACTTGATTTAGTCTTTTTCTATTTATTTCTTGATTTATGGTTCGTTGGAAAGAAAATAAGACTCGTAAAGGAAGGAGTTAGGTTGTAGGTTGTTGCAGGATTCGATAAGTTTATCTTGTTACCGATTTCCTTAATAAGTAAAGAAATATGTGGTAATTTGTACTTAGATGACTGTACACATGGAGCTGCTTTGTATTCCCTGGAGACATAGAAGAATGCTTTCTATATGGTATGGTAATGGGAGTGAAACAAATAGAAAGGCGTGAGGGATTGAGTTACATGGTTAAGGTTCTGAAGGGTGTTCATGGGAGTCATGGGAAGTCTGGATTGAAAAAATGGATATTAATTGTAGTTGGAGTTGCTGATGGTTGATTATTGTGATTGTTATTGGAGAAGAAAGGTATTACTTGATAAGGAAGAGAAGAAAGAACCTATTGGACAATACTAATGATACTTGACTACTTATGAATTTCTGGTTTGGGTTGAGATTTCATTAATTGGTTCTTGATTAATATTTTATTTCATTTTCCTTTAGTTTAACGTACAGAGAAGAAATACAATTTTTATTATTTTTTTACAGTAGGATGACCACTCTACAGATAGCTGATGACCCCCTCCCCCTCCTTCAAATTAACAGGTAGATGTTTGCTAATTTTGTCTCTCATTAGATTAATGATTCAACTTTAGCTCGACTTGTATACTCTTGGGCAATATTCTACTCCATCTTCTTTTTTAACTGGTAAAATTCCAGTTTCCATATCAAGAGGTAAGCAAGCTTGTAATATTGATCCTATAGGTACGCAAGCTTGTAATACTGGTCTATTTTGGAATAAATGATTAGCATGCTTAATGAATTTATCTTACTTTTAAATCTTGAGTTTATGGAAACTATTTTGATATGTTATATATCTATATGTTCGCTTTATAGCTATTGAATTTCACAAACTCTGAGATTACGATAATCATTTTCTAGATCACGTTTTGCATTAAAATTAAATATGATAAAAGATTTATGCGTTGAAAATTATACAGGGCATTTAAGTTCCTTTGTATAGTGTTTAATGAGTTAAATCAATCGCTTCATAATGTCGCTTAGTAAACTTATATCGGTTGAATATGATTAAAATTACATGTCAGATGTGTGCTAAGTGTGCAGAGGATAGAGAGTTCTTGAAATCATCTTCTGTATATTTTCTTGTGGCCCCACTTGTAATTGGCTTAATTGATTACATGTATTGTCTTATAATAACATTCTAGAGTGAGTCTTACTAGCCATATTCTTCACATTGATATTTGATTTTGTATTGATGAAGCTTTTTAATGTCAGTCGATTATGGTTGGTTTATAGGGTTTCACTCTTAGACTGATTTTATACGATTAATGAAGTCTTGTAGTTGGGGTTTCAGATGCTCATTGTTTGTTGATATTTTCAGGTACGCAATGTTTGGAGGTGTTACTTCTAGAATTTTTTCCATTTCTGAGGTGAGATATTGTTTACATTATTTTGTTAAGCTTGAGAGCTATGTTTGATGTTTTGTGTTAGTTTGGAGTTGGGATTCTTTTAGTTATATAATTGGAAATTTCTTATTGTTCTTATTGATTTAAAATCAAATTTTTGGTTTGCTTTGGTTTTAATATTTGATCTCATTCTTGATAAAGACAATTTTAATATCTTTAGGGTGGTTTAAACATTTCAAGTATTTCCTTGTTCTCTGCAGATGTATTAATTATGTTACTGGATATTGGTGTCGATTCTCATTCTGAACCCTATCGCGAGTCTCACTTTCGTTTTGTTGAGCATGTTTGAGTTTTGGTTTACATGTCTTTTTATAAGTTTTCTCTTGAGCTGGAGTTATAGTTTAGTTTTAGTTTCAGTTTAGTTTACACACTATTTTTGTAAAATAATTTTGACTGCTCTGAAGCCTAAAAATCTGTTATTGTGGATCTTTCATCTTAGTTGAGATGCAGTAAAATGGACATGTAGTCAATGTTATTGGTGTATTAGATACAAATATATTTATATATCTAGCATGGGCATTAGGCATAGCTTTTGTATAATAAATTTGATATCAATATCAATGTTTTATTATATTTTTTTATTCAGATATTTCAAGGCTTACGCAATTTTAATGATTGATAAGGTTGGCTCCAATTGAATTTGAAGAGTGAGGACTTGGTTGGCATTGAACAAGTTTCCTTGAAATTTTGCTCAGGAAGATCTTAACACTATTATCGTTTCATGGTCATCTAATATGTTACACAATCTTTAGTTTTTTGATTTACAATGTAATGTTTTGTTGTAATCTGGATAGTTGGTGTTGAAATATTATATTTTTTTTTATTAAGAATGAGATTTAAGAGTTACTCATCCTTTATGTGCATGATCGTTTCCCCATACTTTTATGTGATGCATCTGACTTTCATTAGTTTAATTCTTTATCTGTACCTTGTTTAGTTTCTAAGTGTTTTCCGTTTATGAAAGTATCTAGTGGCTATTTTTACTTATTTTCTTTAAAATACATCGGTATGCCATTAATTTATTGGTACATATGACCTTAACATTCTTACTAGATTATGCTTAATCCATTATAAATTAGTATCGGGAATAATCATGATAAGAAGACATTGTCATATGGATACATTTGTTTATACTAACATATATTTCATATGGCTAACACAAATGTGAACGCGGAGAATGCATAAAAACATTCTTTTGTATACTTGTAAGTAATTAATGAGATCATCAATTTAATGTTACATATTTTCATATAAATTATTACAATGTTAATGTGGTTGTTTAAAATTAAAATAGTGTGAAAGAATGTGCTAAAATGAGGGTGGCGGGTGAAAAGATTAGTTGTAATGAAGTAAGTATGTTTAAATAAACATTACAATATAACATGGAATCGATAAATTTTGATTATAATTTAAGTGAGTTTGTGATATGTAGACACGAAAATATCTAGCTTCAAAGTGGAATAGTATTACGAAGGAAGCAAAACTCAATTATTTGAAGGAAAATGAAATCCATGCCATTGAAAGCAGAGCGGAACAACCAGGTCCAATCATCCGAGAAGGCTTGCCTTTAAACATAAGTTGTACACTTGAGAAATTTACAGATCTTGTTACAATTTTCGATGAGTGGAAGAGGAGTGTGGTCGTGGAGATCGGAGTTGAAGGGTTGTTGGATATTAAATGCCACAAGCTGAAGAAGAACTTCTTACACCAACTATTAGGTTATTTCGATCCAGCCACCTGCACGTTGAATGTCCATGGGCCGACATTCAAAGTCACCGCACATGATGTGACTTCTATATGGGCATCATTGACGGTGGGTAGGAGATCAAATTCGATGGTGATGTGAATAAGGTAAAATATCTAAAGGCGAAGTGGGTGAACACCAAAGGTGATATTCTGATGGACGCCTTGTCGAAATTCTTAATTGAGGAGTCTGACGGTGACTATTGAAGGCAAGCCTTTGTGCTATACACTATTGGGGTTTTGTTATCTCCTCAATCAAAACCAATTATTAGTCATTCGTGATTGCACGCTGTGAAGTCTCCTACGACCATCCAACAGAAGAATTGGGCTTCTGTTTGTTTTAAAGATTTTGTGGATGATGTCGCGAGGTATCAAAACAACCACCATGATAGCATTATCGAGTGTTTGTTATGTATACATGTAATATATTAAGTGTACATCAGTATTACTTTCGCATTATAAATATGTATATCTGTTAATAAGTTCATTTCGATGGAGCTATTTCATTTAGAGAAGTTGGCATGAACTGCCAACTATGTTGACTTGAACTAACATTCACTGTTAAGGTGGAACGACATAATCGTTGCAAAAATGATTTAATTTGTAAAATCAAGGGGGGGAAGCTTGGCCTAAAAGTTTTGGCGGTAAGCATTTTAGAATATTACAAATTTGGTTGGTTATATAATACTATTGATTATTTATTTATAATTCACATATATTTGTATTATGTAGATCGATACAATCGCGCAAGCCGTTCCGGGCGACCGCGAGCGTAAGCATGTTCGCGAGGATGTGTGTGCAGACCTACCTGAAAAGTAAGCCGTCAGGCTAGGTGCTTTAAGTGCATAAGTGATCGCTCTTCAGATGGAGTCCAGCCCTATGTGGGTGGCTCTTCAGGTGGAGTCCAGGTCCATGAGGGAGGAGATTTCACAATTAGTGGTCGTGCAGAGAAAGATGATGGTCTTCCAAGAGCAGATGTGCACAACTTTGGCCAGTCTTTTGGCACAGGCACTGGTAAGTCTGGAGCCCAAGACGATGAACCATGTGGCATCCTGATTGAAGGTAAAAAATGAGGAGGTTTTGATGAGGATATGAGTCCCTCCCGTTAAGAAGAGCTGTCATTCTCTTCATCACCATTATATAAAGGTGATAGTGATGAAAGGTGCATCCAGTTGGATGCTTCAGGCCGTGCATTCGCTGACCTGCTATTGGTCAGGAAACCATATATGACTAGAACGTCTAAATGACGTCGAAAGGTATTATTATGTTTATTCATATTTCATCTTTTGTATATATAGATAATATGTATAATCTTACTATTAATTTAACACCTTACTTGGGGTTGTGTTTTGGTAGGGCAAACAAGTCTTGTCCGAGTCTACTGGAAGCCAATTTCTGATGTAGTTGCGCATCACTCGGGAGATGAGAGATGATCATCTACTCAATTCACCCTATTTGAAGGGTAAACTGACCACTAAACGTAACGAGAAGTTAATTAAAGTGGGTCCCTACACGTTACAGGACCTACTAGAAGTGAAAGATAAGCGTTTGGTGGAATATATTTTTAGACAAGATTAGAGGATAGGTAGTGGTCACACTAATCTAACAAAATTTGACACCCCATCAGTTCCAAATTTTGATTAAGTTTATTTGTCTTTTGCAGTGAGATTCTAGTTAGACATTCTGGCATCCATGCTAAACGGAGAGACCTAAAGACTCTCGGTCCAGAAAATTACCTTGGTTCGGACATTATAGACTTGTTTGTCAGCATTTTGACCTTGGAGGCTCGTCGTGTGTCGATGAGCAACCGATTCTGGTTTCTTCCCAATTTCTTTGTTGTCAATATCTAGTAATCAGTATCATCCTTATTTTAGGTTTGTATGTACATTGTATATTATGTTTTTGTCGTGCCACTGCATAGTCAATGTGTTTCAAAACTTGTAGTGCTTCCTAATTTTGTAAGGAAACATAAGATCGTGGATAGATACGCGCCAACGCTTGAGCTAGAAATGATAGTAAACAAATTTAATGTAGTTAAGATATTAAATTTTGACTTAGTATGATTATATAAATGTATTGTATAATCTAGATATGTATTTCGGTACACGATGGTCGAGATCATTGGTTTATGACCAAGATCTCCATCATGACAAGAAAGTCATCGTATGGGACACCTTACCAGATGGCTGACTTAGCACGGGACGGACCGAAAAGGATAAAAAGATTGTATGTTCTAACCCTTAATCATGACTAATTTATCTTATAGCATGTGTGATTTTGACATTGATTACCTTTTTATATTTTGTGAATGAAATTATAGTTAGAAGGTATGAACTTGATATCTGGGCCTATTCTCATAGATTTGTTGCCCTCGCTGACAACATTCTCTTCATTCAAAATTTCAAGGCCGCCCCAAGTGATCACCCTATCAAATGAGTAAGTTCATTGATCATAAATTTGATTGGGTTTCCTTCACCCTTTGATGATGCACTTATTATTACATTTGCAGAGTGATTGTGGTGTGTGGGTCTTAAGATATATGGATGACATCAGGGCAAAAATTGTTTGTGACTATCGTTCTCAGGTATTTTGTCAGATATTATTTACATTTTGTTAAACTTGAGAGGTTTGTTTTTTGTTTGTTATAGTTTCAGGTTCTTTTAGTTATATAACTGAGATTTTTTTATTGTTTTAGATTTGCTCATTTGGGGTTGTCATTACTTGTTATTTGTTATGGTGTAATGATAACTTGGTGAATATTGAAGCTTGAGACTTTTTTGTTTTATTTTAGTTTGGAATTAGGGTTCCTTTAGTTATGTAAATAGGATTTTTCTGATTGTTATAGACTTGCTCATTTGTTATTGTCTTTCTATGCACTCGTGGGATCCGGGCGGTCAAGGGGGTCAGTATTGAATTTGTTGAGGTTTATGATAGTTTTGGTGAATATTCAAGCCTTATAGCATCTCGTTTTTTATTTTATTTTAGCTGGGATACTTTTAGTTATGTAATTGAGATTTTTCTTTCTATTGTGGATTTGCTTATTTATGGCTGTCATTGTTGAATTTGCTCAGGTATATGATAGTTTGTTGAATATTGAGAATATTTTTACAGGAGTGCAAATCGCACGATTTTCAGTGTAATATTTTGTTGAAGACCGTCAACCATCCTTGGAACGACGTGTATGATACCTTACATGATAGCATTGATCGATTTTATAGTAAGAACTCATCTGTCTCAGAACTCGGCTACCACTAAAGATGAGTCCTACTTTAAAGCAAAGGCTTTAGAAGAGGAAAAAATGAAGGGATGAATAATATTGTATACATTATTGTGTCTTATCTTCTGATGTTCTTGTTCAAACACTCGTCCATTTGTCATTTCTGAGAAATTCGATGAGCTAGAGATTATCGAAGAAGACAATAACGACGGGGCAATAAATTTTGAAGCAGATTCAAGTGAGATATCTTTGTATGCTTCAAAATTTATTGCTCTGTCGTTATTGTCTTCTTCGATAACCTCTAGCTCATCGAATTTCTCAGAAATGACAAATGTGTCTTCGTTTTGGATAGAATTAGGATCATAGGCCTGTCTTGGCGCAGCATCCCTCCACATAGACATTATTGTGTCATCTTTTGTATATGATTATTGTTTATAGTGAAGATAAATAGATTTATGTAAGTTTTTGTGTACAAGGATGATAAACAGATTTTGTATATTATTGTGTACAATGACGATAAACAGATTTTGTGTATCATTATGTACAAGTATAAATAAAAGAGATTTTGTGAGTTATCATGTATAGTGATGAGAAATAGATGATGTAAAATTATTGTGTATAGCAGATTTTGCAGAATTATTTTGTAATGTTATAAATAAACATGTTTTTAAAGTTCTTGTGTGCAGTGTGATCATAAATAGATGTTGCAGAATTATTGTGTACATGTATAAATAAACATATTTTTTAAGTTCTTCTGTGCAATGATTATAAATAGATTTTACAGAATTATTTTGTATATATTATAAATAAACAGATTTTTGAAGTTATTGTGTACAGTTATCATCTTTAGATTTTTCAGAATTATTGTGTACTTACAAATAAGCAGATTTTTGAAGTTATTATGTACTTATTCATACCAAAATGTACATTTACTGCGGTGGGGGATACGAAAAATTATACCAGTATGAGATGTTTGTGTTGTACATAGGGTACCAACCTTGTGCGTTGAATGGTGATGGGCATGCAAATGGGTCGAATGTGTACGCACCTTGCGCATTGAATGGGTACGCACCTTGCGCATTGAATGTGTACGCACCTTGCGCATTGAATGGGTACGCACCTTGCGCATTGAATGTGTACGCACCTTCCACATTGAATAGGCACGTACCTTGTCCGAAGACCCCTGTCGCGTGTGCACCTTGCACGTTACTTGATGCTGGATCATCATTATTATCGTCTGGAATCATGGCATGCACATCACTCTGTGATTTTGGACATGTCCGTTTGATATGTCCAATGTTCTTACAATAGCCACATCCACGAGTGTATGTCCAATGTTCTTACAAAGCAACCAAATACCGTGGTCTTGTACTGGTTGTTCATGCCAAGGAAAATCACAAGCGGTTTCTTGTATGCATTCGTCTTGTAGGTCGTATCGAACGCCAATACATCACCAAAACAATGCTAGTCAACTTGGCACGTCAAGTCTACTCAGAACAAATTCGCCAGATGATTATCCGTTTCAATGTCGTGTTTGCAATACAAATTCAAATCCATCTCCAATTTTGTAAAAAACAGCTGCCTCTGAATCAGTTTTGACTACGTGCGATCTTTGCTGCTTGTCCATCTTATTGTATAGATCCATTCTTAAGAACTCCACACTCTTGTAACCGCCGGCTTGGTCGACCATGTAATCATACACTTGGCTTAGCCTGACACCAATATTATGCAATTATGTTACCTGAGCCATGTCTGCTTCATTCAATGGTCTATTAAATCGAATAAAGGGCACGTCCTAGTATATATTTGGTGAACCCCTCCAAAAATTATGAATTTTTACGTATTTGGTGAAGTCTAGTACATATATGGTGAATCCTAGTACATATTTAGTGAACCCCTCCAATAATTATTAATCTATTCGTATTTGGTGAACCCCACTACATTAGGGGTTCACCAAATATGTATCGAGGCTTATTAAATATGTATTTGAGTCCATCAAATACGTATAAATTTAATAATTCATGGAGAACTTCACCAAATATGTATCAGGGTACATCAAATACATATTGAGGTTTACCAATACATACAAAATTCACTTCGAACATATTTGGTGAACTCCAATACGCATTTGGTGAACCACGGTACATATTTGGTAAACCCCTATACATATTTGGTGAACTCCAGTACGTATTTGGTGAACCCCAGTACATATTTGGTGAACCCTTATATATATTTGGTGAATCCCTCCAAGAATTATTAATTATGTACGTATTTGTAAAACCCAATACAGAACAAGAAAAAAATTAAAAAATTTTAATTAATGACTGACTGGATCTTATATGATCCGGATTGCTCCAAAAATATTCATGCCGGGAAAAAACCCAGGTATGATTGAGATTTCCTCAAGTTAGTTTTTACTTTAATTCAAATTTATATTTTACTAATACAGCAATATTAACTTACCACAAAGAGAAAAAATGGGACATCATCATCACCTTCAAAATTCTTTAAGAACAACTAAAGTCAACAAGTAATGTCTCTTAGCCAATTACAACACGCCACGTCAATCAGGTCAAGCATTGTTGGACGGGCTCCATCCTCCATCACCTATCTTTTTGACGAGAGAAAAAATGAATTCTTAAAATTAAGACAACATGCACGTGCAATTAATATATGTTTGTTATTTTGAAGTGATAGTTCAGTATTTTTTATTTAGTGTTCAGTTTTCTAAAAATATTTACCTAAAATGATATATTTTCCGACCCGGATGAGTTGGATTTAATTCTATTGAATAAATTATTTTTTATAAAAATAATTCTACAATCATTAAATGATTGATCAAATAATCAATCAATTAATATAATTAATAAATTATTTCAACACTTAAAATTTGATATTACTTAAGGTATAACCTCTCTAAAAGGATCTAATTGCATCGGAGGGAACCAGCAAAGCAAAGGAAAGCTACAGCTACAGGACAAGATGGCCGCACCAATATATGGGTAGCGTCCACCACAGACTAACATTGATGTACCTCCATGCCGTCTCTTTCGATCCCTTCTCCTCCGTACTTAAAGACGCCATTAGATCATAATCACACACTAATCCCAATAATTGTCATTAATTACAAACCCCACGTTAAAAATATTATTTTAATGCCATATTAATTCTCAACCTGTATTCCCCATATGCAGCAGAAGGGGGGGAAAACCTCCATTAATTTACTTTTCGCTCGTAATTTATTAATTGTGATTAGGTGGAATCTTCGGAAGATCAATGGAACTAGTTTAGGGTTGTATGCAGGCGTGAATTCGGTTGTCGGAGCTGGTTTAGGTTTCGGATTTATTGGGATTTGAGGTTGGTGGGCTGGGAGGATGGCGCAGGGGACGGGGAGGAGTAGAGTGGTGGCGGATTATTTGGTGGGTCGGCAAATCGGTTCCGGATCGTTCTCGGTGGTGTGGCATGCGAGGCACAGAGTCCATGGAACCGAGGTGGCGATCAAGGAAATCACCATGGGCCGGCTCAACAAGAAGTTGCAGGATAGCCTTATGTCCGAGATCTTCATCTTGAAGAGAATTAGTCATCCGAATATTATTCTCCTGCACGATATCGTTGAGGTTTGTTAATTTTATTGATACTATCGCTAAGATCGCGTTTGGGTGCTGAGATATAACATAAATGGAAGAGATGAAACTATCCTTCTTATCAATTTTATATGGGCATTGAGAAAGAGTAGCGTAACACATTGAAGAGAAAAGCATCGTGCTCTTGTTCTGTTGATGAAAAAATAAATAAAGGAGAACTGTACTAAGAAAATTTGAACTTAAGTTGTGGATTTTTTTCGCATTTGGGAGCAAGGATTCTCAGTTAAAAGGCTTGCTTTATTTCTAACGACATTAATGGTTTCTCTATGCATTATGTATTAATTTTGTCAATTGACTTGTTATTACTCGCGGAGAATTGTTACTACTAGGAAGACTTGCGTTCTTTTATTTATATCTATATCATGTGTTATTAACTTAACAGTGCAAAGTTTGAAGGTCTATGTGACAGTAGTGTTAATTCTTTGGCAATTTGTCCATACAGGTACCTGGAAAGATACTTCTTGTGTTAGAGTACTGCAAAGGGGGCGATCTTTCTATGTATATTCAACGCCATGGAAGGGTACCAGAAGCAACTGCAAAGCACTTCATGCTGCAGCTAGGTACGTTGTGAATTGTATCAAATCGGTTCTTCGCTTACACTTTTGTTTTTTCCTTTTCTTTTATTTTATATTTGCATCTTTTGAATTTGTCAAAAAGTCAATGATTTTGGAGACTGGTATAATGACAGCTGCTGGTTTACAAGTCCTTCGTGACAACAATCTGATACATCGGGATCTAAAGCCACAGGTTTTTCTTTTTCGTTCATTTTTGTTGTAGTTCCATCGTTGAGGTCAAAGGGTTTTATTTTATGTATACAAATCTTGTTCATGCAGAAGTTTTCTTTTGCTTATTTTTCCATTTTGCAATGTGTCTCATGTTTGGAACAGAATCTCCTGCTCTCCACAAATGACAATAATTCAGTTTTGAAAATTGCTGATTTTGGATTTGCAAGGTAAAATCAAATAAAAACTCTCCCCCTCCCATATTTCTTTTTTGTAATCCCAAATTTCTTGTTGTGAAATTGTAACTAAACTTTTTTGTATAACATTTTATCCCCCCCCCCCCTCTCGAATAGAGACCATAATAGTTGTTTCTGTCACATAGAGTGGTTTTACACACTTGTCTAGTTTTAGGTGACTAGAAAACTTCCAAATTGTTCTAGCAAGTGAAGGGTGCAGTTTACAATCTCATTGTGAAGTTCAGAATCATTGTCTAGCTACTGTATACTCTAAATTTATTTCGTCTGATTAGGTAATGGGCACAGTGGCTATATAAACCCGGATTTACTTCTTAAAGATTAGCGTGATAGTGGAGGTAGCTTTGGGATAGAATCAATAGATATTGATCCTGTGCGGTCAAACAATAGTGAATGAGACTAGTTTGCTGATTTTATTATCAAAGAACAATTGATCACTTAAGCTTTGCCCGTGCTCCAAGTGTTATGATGTTATTACTGTTCTGCTTGGTGATGACCTGCTTATTATCTTTTTTGAAGCTTCTTTCTTTGCTGACTGTGCTCATAGAGATTATTACCCTGTGGCCCAGTTTCTTATTATTTCTCCTCTCACTTTATGTTTAAACACTCATGTTTTCTTCGGGCAGATCTCTGCAACCAAGGGGACTTGCAGAAACCTTGTGTGGTTCCCCACTTTACATGGCTCCAGAGATCATGCAACTTCAAAAGTATGATGCAAAGGTGATGTCTGCATAGTGTCTTTGTAAGGCAATCATATTAACGAAATGGAAATTCGTTCTTTTAACTTTGAACTGGATGCGCAGGCAGATCTCTGGAGTGTTGGTGCTATTCTATTTCAGCTTGTAACCGGAAAAACCCCATTCACCGGAAACAATCAAATACAGGTGCAATTAACATTTATTTCAAACTTTTTCACAAACTGATTTATCACGTTTGAAAGAAAAAATCTTCTTAAATTGTACACCTCAATATATCATTAAATTAATGATTCTTGGCTTTGAAGTTCCCTCAGTAGACTATTGTCTCATGTGTTGCACAGTTACTCCAGAACATAGTCAAGTCAACTGAATTGCAATTCCCTCCGGAGAACAATGACTTGAGTTTTGAATGCAAAGACTTGTGCAAGAAATTGTTACGTCGTAATCCAGGTATATACGTGTATTAGAATGATGACTTCTGTTTATGAGGCATGTCTACCTTACTTTCACACGGGACGGGACGAGTTTTGTTTTAGTCGGGACGGGACGGGATGCAAATTTTTTTGCTTATCTTAATAACTCATGATTTCTTGAAAGGCAAATTGGTTTTTGTAGATGCTTCCCAGTCTCGAAACTTTTTCTAGCACGAGTGGAGTTTCTTATAGTATTTCATATTGCTGATAAAGTTGTAGTAGTAGTCCCACCGAAGAAGCATGTCCAGAAACATAACTGGGTTTCAATCCTGTGACTTCTCTTCAATTCACTGTGAGCTTATTTTAATATCTTTGAATCTCTGATGATCCAAGAGTGGAATAACTTCAATTCAACATTCTTTGAGTTTTGAGTTTTTTGCTTTGGAACTGCTTAATGTGATAAAACTGCTTAGAAATAACCCTTGTGTGAATCATCATGTAAGTTTTTATGCTGAGGTAAACCTGTGATGTTGTAGAAAACAGTTTTATTATAATTCCCACATCTTATTTATCCGTTTTTCATCATTGTATCTACAGTGGAAAGACTGACATTTGAAGAGTTTTTCAATCACCCGTTCCTTTGTCCGAATCAGCCTGATGAATCATTGAGGTATACAGGGCAAAAGTTTCAGCCTTGATCATTGTTTTAATTTAACTAACAATTTTGAGTTATAGATTCCCATATGTATGCAGGGGCAGGAGATCTTCAAGATTATTGGACAGATTTCCATTTTCTGAATCTGATCGTGATAGGAAAATGGAGGAAAGTTCGCAAGAGGATTGTCTGCCTTTCTTTCTAGATGATGACTCTAGTGGTCCTGAGGGGAGCCCATCCACTTTGAAAAGGTCCTCTGTTAAGTCAACTTATGGATTTTCCCTTGATACAAAAGTAGATAAAGGAAAAGCGACAAGTACTACAACTAACAAGGATCTTACTTCCAAATATGGTAGTATTGTAGATAAATTAGAATATAATATGCCGGCTATTTCTTCACCTTTCGATAGAAATCAACCTTCAGCAAGACTGACTGATCCTCTAAGACCCTCGCCCTCACATTCGGGAAATACACAATCAAGAGGTAGCCAAAAGTTATTATAAGTTCCAATTTCTCATTTTAGGTTTCAGTTTCTTGGACACATCGTGCTCTTTTAGTCTCGTTTTTTTACCTTTCTTTTTTCTTTTGCATAAATTTTGCAGTTGCAGATTCATTGGAGTTGATTGATCAAGATTATGTTCTCGTGTCTGGACCCACTGTGGATGCCTCATCTGCCTCGACAAGTGCTTCTAAGCCAATCCATTATAGATCAGAGAGTCCCCCTCAACCCTCTGTTAGGTTAATTACCGCACTGACTGCACCAATGCCCATCATTGGTGCTGGCACGAGTAGTAACTCTCGCATGGGAAGCTTGGAAAGTCGGAGCTCTGCTCCTGGGACCTCACAAGGATCAATGGATAACGGAGATGCTTTGGAGCAGCCATCAACTAACTGCATGACAAGGATCAAGTCATTGCAGCAGTGTGCATCTACCATCACAGAACTAGTTAAAGAAAAAGTAAGTAATATGCTTCCATTGTGCAGGAGAAACCCTTGATTTTATACTTCCCTCCACAAAATCAGGAAAGGAATCAGAAAGTTCACTAGTTTTAGAAATCATGAAACATAAATATTATTCTTCCCCTTATACATGATCTCTTTGTAATTATGTACAAACTTTCACGGGCCGCCATTGAGCAAATAGCATAGTGTTCATTTCATTCTTAGAGGTATTTGCTTGGTAATGTAGATATACTGGTTACCTTTAATTTGTAGGTGTAAATCCTGTTCATTCTATTATCATAACCCTGCATCCTGCATAGGTTAAATTCTAAAAGTCTTCATCTTCTAGAAATTTTGTATTCCTTTCTCAATACTTGCTATATAACTTCATGAATATGTTCCTTTGATAATTTCATCGACACTAGCAAATGTGCTTCTGCCTCATGCTTCCACCGTCAACTCTTGGCTCAGCTTTTTATTATTTACTCATCGTACTTTCTATGACTTCAAATATTAACATCTTCTTGGTTCTTCAAAAAGATTGCAGTAGGCAGGCAACTAGAAGCATTCTCAATTCAGCTTGTTATTCTTGCAATCTGGAAGCAAGCGTTGGACATATGCCATACTCAAGCTGCGTCAGCTATAGAGGGAAGTCCAAGCCAAGAGATTGCAAGATTTAGGAGGAGCACGAGCAAGCAACATGGAAGTATTGATATGCAAGGATGTCTCAATGCTGTTAACTCCCAAGGGCCAGAGGATGTCTCCTCTGAGATTGAGAGGGAATTTTTAAAGGAAGTACATCATGCTGAAGAACTTGCCAAGATTATTGTACCTGGTATGTCAATAATGCTGGTCTGCTGATGTCTTTTTCGTGTCAAATCATAGTGGTTCTTGGATATCTTATTTTTAATTTCTCTGAAGAATTCAAAAGTACTTGATTGACGCACCTACTTTTGCTCGAATAGGCTGAATTTTGATGTTTTGAGTAACGCATTGCCTTGAATGTTCAGTTTAAACATTTGCAAGTAGAACATCTATATTTGCATTCTATAATGCAACGTATGCTTTTGTTAATATTATAAGATAGGTAGCTCCCACGGTTTGTGCAATAGTACATTAGCACCAGTTTCTTGATTGCAGGAAATACAGAAATGCCCGATGCAATGGAGACGATATTTCAATCTGCTCTTGCTTTTGGGAGACACGGGGGTGTAAGTATCCTTCGTCTTCATTTATTTATCTTTCGATTATTGGGTCAGTATTTTACATTATTGTTGACATGACATACTGAGAGGAGGGAGAGGAGAGACAGAAAAAGAAAATGAAGAGGAGAGAGAAACTTTTCTTCTTTCTCTCTTCTTATCTCTCTCTTTCTCTCTCCTCCCAACATTACTGATAGCAATAACTTAGAATTTTCTTTAACTATTTGATGTTCCATACACTTCTCTTGGTCAATTATTGTTATCTTATGATTGGCAGGTGGAGGAGCTCATGGGCGATATGGAAAGTGCAGCTGCTTTATATTCAAAAGCCGTGCATCTTTTAATTTTCCTTCTCGTCGAAGCGCCCTCGCTCATTCTGAATCCTCCATTCTCTCTTACAAATTCGGATCGTTATAGATTGCGCACTTACATTGATATTCTGAATAACAGGCAAGGTTATTCAAGGTCTCAGCGAATGGCTCTTATGAAGTGTGAAGATCCAAGTCCTCCTTGAAAGAACTCAGAATAAAGAAGAAAAGTGTCAAGTCTTTTCTATTCCATAGAGAATTTGTCTCATATTTTACCCTGTAACATTATTTGTTTGTATAGCCATTCTTTGAGTCATTGTGAAAGCTGGGATGTGGGTAGGAATAGGATTTTAATTTGGTAGAAGGAATGTAAAACTCTAATTTGTGCCATTTAAGAAATTACTGAAAATGCAAATTCATTTCTTTCTTCTGGTATGAAATGGTTCCCTGTGGCGATGGTTATGATAATCGAGAAATTGCTGTGGAAAGATCATTCATGAAGAAAAAAACTAAATTAGAACCCTGAACTTTTTATAACGACTAGATGAGGGCACGTGCGTTGCACATGCTTGTATTCAGTGGCTTTGAAGTAATAGATGCATTTCAAGTGCAACACAGTGGCACATTCTTGTATTTAGGTACAATACAATTTGTAACTCTTTTTATAAAGAGGAAGAGTTATTAATTATAAACAGGGTGATTCTTCAGATGAAGAGTTACTCAAGCTGGCCTATAAACTCATACCTCATTAAAGAAAATCACAAGTTCATGAAGACCCACAATTCCTTTCAGGATCACGATCTTTCAATTAATTTATAAAACTATAGATAACGTCATATTTAGGGAAAAAACAGTAAAAACAAATTAATCAAAATTAACCACGGTTCAAAATAACAAAACCTACAAATGTGATAGCTTTTATTCTATTTATATAATACATACATTATTTATTTATATTTACACTGATGTTTGTTATTGGACGGTTCAATTCTACAAGAACTCTAAATCAATCTCCTCAAGCTCATTCTTTCCACCGCCATTGCTTTACAATGTTGTTTTTCTTTATTTGACATTGAACCTATATCTAGCACTGCAAAAAAAAATGTTTACATTGATAAGAAATGATAAATAAATAAAATAAAAGTGAAGAACGTATAAGATTTACTTGTTTTAAAATAGACCAGGCCAACGGCAGTATTATTCTCAGCTTGTTGTTTTGTTTTAGCGCCCTCGCCCTCGAAACTCACGCCAGCAACTTTAACAAGACAAGTGAAAATCGGAAGATGATATGGACTGATTTTAGAGTACCGTAAACATGAATGTAGATGTGTAATCGGTTCAGTTCAACTCGGTTTAGAGGCATTTTTGAAATCGAAAATATCATTTTTCAAATATTAGAACCGAACCGCCAGTGCAACGTAAACCGCAACGGATCGAACCGTCCAAAGGTTCGGTTCGGTTTTACAGTTTTGCTCTGTCAGAAAATATATATATATTTTCTGTCAAATGTCTAATACAGAAGGTCCAAAATACATTTATAGAATCTGTCAAATGTCTACATCGGCATGAATCTGGCACAACCATAATATTATAAATAAAAGCATTACATAAAATGAACATAAACACGGTAAAATGAAGCAATTACATAGTAGCTCCTCCGTCGTCACTACTCGGCATTGTCCTCCACTATGATGGTATACTCTCTCTCTGTATCTCCTTCTTTCTGTATGAATTTAAGTTTGTATCTATTTCATTACTGACTCGGCTGAATAGTGGATTTGCTCACGGTTGGATTGTATATTAAGGATCTGATTATATATTAATGATATTAATGGGATGTCTGCTTGTACGACTAATGACTATATAGCTTAAAACTTAAGTTTGATTTGAGTTAATGAGTCTCAGTTAATGATTTTCTAGATGGGAAAATCGAAGACGGGAAAATCAGCCTTTGGTTCAAAGTCTCATGAATTGCCACCGAGACCCCCAACAGTGGGTAAGAGAAAATTGTCTAGGGAGTCTTCAATTGTTTGGGATTCATTTACTAAGAATGAACTTGACGAATAAGGTAATGTAACATCCACATGTGATTATTATCAAGCAAGTTTTCAAATCTCATTCTAGACACAATGGGACCTCAAGTATGCTAGGACACTTGAATATATGTAAAAAGAACTCTAATAGGTTTCTTGATCCTAAACAAAAGATTTTAGATTTTGAAATTAAGGAGGTTGGTGGTTCACAAACTTGTAATTTGGTTGCGACTAGTTATAGTGAGGATAGATGTAGAAATGCACTTACAAAGTTCATTATCCAAACTGAGCTACCATTTAGAATTGTTGAGGCTGATTCATTTCGTGACTATAACTATACTTTGCAACCCAAATTTAATGTTCCATCACGGGTTACGGCTGTTAAAGATTACTTCCAACTATAATTAGATGAGAAGAAAAAGCTATAAAGCTTCTTTAAGCAATCAAAACAAAGAGTTTGTCTCATTACAGACATATGGACATCTATTCAAAATTTTAACTATATGGTGTTAACCACTCACTATATTGACAAAGACTGGAGTTTACAAAAGAGAATTCTGAACTTTTGTTTAATTTTTAGTCATAAGAAGAGTCAATAGGTTTGTAAATTGAGAACTGTTTGCTTGAATGTGGTGTTGATAGAGTTTTTATTGTTTGCTTGAACTGTTTACATAGGTTCGTTCCATTTCATCCGGCATGCGTATTTTTTATTTTCCAATGGATTTGCATCTTTCATTAATATTTACATCTTTCATTAATGGAAATTTTTTGATGTAGTGAGTAATAAATAACTCTGGTTGTTTGCTGTTCAAGAATTCTTGTTTAGGCAGTTCATACCATCCATACATAATGTCCGGTGCGAATGATGTTGTAGTGACTTATTTGAATATAAATATGAAAAATTGGAATGAGATGGTGTTGGATGGTGAGTTTTTACATATGAGATATTGTGCACACAATGTAAACTTAATTATATCTGACAGTTTGAAGAATTTTCATGGATCTATCGTTAGGATTCGTAATGCTATAAGATATGTGAGGTCCTCTCCGGCTAGATTAGTTAAGTTTAAGGCAGTTACGTTTAAGGCTTGTGTTGAGGCAGCGAAGATTTTGGAATTTCCTCCAAAAGCCTTTTGTGCCTAGATTGTCCCACTAGATGGAACTTAACTTACATAATGTTGGAGGCTGCTGAAAAGTTTCAAAATGCTTTTGAAAGACTCCATGGATTGTCTTGGAGATGGGGGGAAAGAATGGGGGGCCTCCTAGTTATGATGATTGTGATAATGCTCGTGTCTTTATTAAGTTTTTGAAAGTATTCTATGAAATGACTGTGAGACTTTCTAGATTAGACACTGATTAAGAACAAAAATGAAAAAACAAATTATAGCAAAATCACTGGAAGAATGAGAAGAATAAGACAAAGAATCAATGAAGAAGAAGAAAAGAAACGCAGAGAAACACATAACCCTAACAAAATAGCAAATAGAGGTCGCCAAATAACCAAGTCAAGCAATCGACAAATCTGAAAATCAAAACTAAAAAAATAAATCATAAGAAAATACCTCAAAGAAGAAGCCAGAGAATCAGAGAAGAAGAAAGAAAAGATTACGGAAACCTAAAAGCTACCAAGAAGTCACCGAAGAAGAAGAGAGAAGAAAAATGGGAAAAACATAAAACTAAAAAAAAAGTAAGAACCTTAAGGGCTTGTTTGGTAGCCCGTATTGTACAGTACTAAAATCAGGACACTATTATTTTAGTATCATCCGACGTTTGGCAAAAATATGGAGTTTGTACTAGTTAATACAGTGAGATTTTTTAGTTTCACCCACATGGGATAATTTAATCCACTCATTTTAGAGGGGATTACACCGGACTAAGAAAAATAAAACTGTTTTTTAATTTATATCTTAAAATGATTTTTTAAATGTTTATTAAAATTATTTTTTTAATTTATATTTTACAGGAACTTCACTCACCTACAAAAATAATTTATGAAATTTTGAAAGGTGCAAAATTAATTACTTATGACTTAATTTTATCAATTTTCAAAAGCATTTACTATCTTTTTCTTCCTTTTTTTCTAAATTTTTAGAGCTTCTCAATCATATAAGTGGTTCAGTAATTATTTATATATTTTAAATGACTTATTTTGTGTATTAAAAATTTAATGATTTTTTTTCTAATTTCAATGTTAATAACTATAAATTATCACTATCTTAAAATTTACGAGTACAATTAAATTTACATTTTTAGTAAAAAAATAGAGAATTTACGGTGATAACATGGATTAGATAATTTATTTTATAGTTGAAAATGTAAAATAACATGTTAATGAATTTCAAATAGGCTTTTACGGATCAAATCATGACAAACAGTTGTACAATCTAGCGCTATAACGTGTCAAACATTGTATAATGTTATAGTTTTTTAACTAATATAGCACTAAACACTAGGCAGTATTATTTAATCTACTACAATACAGTCCGACAGACTTAGTACAGTACTATCCTGACTGTCAAACGAGCCATAAATACTCAATGAACCAACGGTTAAGATCAAACACATTAATCCAAGGGTTGCGAATTAGTCAACAATTTTACAAGATTGAAATGACTAATACAACCCTAATGCAATCCAAAATGGCACACTAACACACAGCAAAAGTGTGAGAATTCACTCTTTTATTATAGAGTAAGATAAGATTAATGTTGATCCTTACGCAACTGGTTTGGACCAATACACTTATTAGAGAGAGAACAGAGAAAAAAGAATTTAGGAGATCCTGATTACATTACTGTATGCCAAAATTTGATCGGAAGAACAAGTCAGAGAATGGAAGCGTTGAGATAATTAACCTTCATCCTAATTTCATCTACTGAAAAAGGGATCACCTGAACGGCGGAATTGTCATACATAATCATCAGAGGGAGATGGAGGGAGGGAGAAAAGATTTAATGGAATTAAAAAGTTAGTGGAAAAGGAATGGGATTGTTTTGTTTTCATTCTCCATAAAATATATGAAGTCAAAGTAGAATGTTAGAAAGCCATTATTGAACGAAATCAGAGTCCAATACAAACCATTCACTTGTGGAATGCAATAAAACCTGTCGCATTCTTCTTCACGGCGACTGACCCATTTAACAAACCTCCAACTTGCATAAAAACTTAAATTCTCTTTTTCCATAGGATCTCACCATTTTAGAAAGATTACGTCCGGTCTGATTCCCTCCAATCGCAAAAATGGCGGCTTTCTGTTTAATTATTGTTCTGTTTTTGGCACCCACCATGGCTTGGGCTCAAGACAGATCACCAGGGCTGGAAAGCTTGAAGCAGGGAGACTCCTTGGCCGTTGAGAAAGATGGTATTTTCTTAGTTTCACCAAAAGGAACATTCTCCGGTGGATTTTACAAGGTGGGCAATAACGCATTTTGTTTTTCAGTATGGTTCACCAACAGTTTGAACAAGACGGTTGCTTGGATGGCTAACCGAGACAAGCCGGTTAACGGACAAAACTCTCGGCTGACCCTCCACAGTAATGGCAATCTGATCCTGACAGACTCAGATGGATCAACCGTATGGTCAACTGACAAATTCTTTTACTCATATGTAGAAGCTAAGCTGCTCGAGACGGGAAATCTCGTGCTGATAAACCAAGCAGGGGAATACATCTGGCAAAGTTTCGATTTTCCAATTGATACACTTCTTCCCCTTCAGAATCTCGTTAAGAACACGACCTTAGTTTCAATCAGAAGCCCAGGTACTTACTTATCAGGCATCTATAACTTCAAATTTGATGATGGCAATATTTTAGATCTCATATACAACGGCCCCTCGATTTCGAGCATTTACTGGCCTGTCCCCGGTACTTACGTTTTTAACATCGGCCGGACGCCTTATAATAGTTCTAGAGTGGCAGTTCTAAGTAAAAAGGGAGGGTTTTTATCGAGTGATAATTGGAATTTCAATGCTGCTGATTACGGGGTGGGGCCGAAAAGGCGGTTAACGTTGGATTACGACGGGATATTTAGGATGTATAGCCTCGACGAGTCGACCGGGCTCTGGCAAATTGTATGGATGCCTGATGGTCTTGATGCTTGTTTGGTTAATGGCTTGTGTGGAGAAAATGGTATTTGCCTTCACAACCCTTTGCCTACTTGTATTTGTCCTTCTGGTTTTACTAGAAATGACCCTTCTGATTGGACTAAGGGGTGTAAGCCTTTGCTCAATTTGACTTGTAATCAAGATGAGTTGGATTTTGTTGAGCTTCCTAACACAGATTACTTTGGGTATGATTTGTCCACTTACAAAAGCGGCATCTCCTTGGAAGCATGCCGCAACTCATGCCTAACTGACTGCAAGTGCAAGGCGTTTGGGTATTCGTTATCAGGCGACGGACAATGTTTCCCTAAGAGCGTTCTCCTGAATGGTTATCGATTTCCTGATACTCTCAGGACTATGCACGTTAAGGTTCTCAAAGGAGGGTTAGGGTCGGCGAACTCCAACGAGTCTTCCAAGCTGCAGTGTTCAGATTCAGAACTAGTTCTTAACAATAACATGTACGGAGAAACCACCAACAGAAACCGGTTTATAAGGTATTTATTCGGGATCGTGGGGCTTTGGGAATCGTCGAAATGATCTTCATCGGTTTAGGGTGGTGGTACGTTTTTCGAAAACACGTCAATGAAGAGTTAGTAAAGATGGGTTACATCGTCCTCGCGATTGGCTTTAAACGCTTCACGTATCGAGAACTGAAGAAGGCAACGATGAATTTTAAACAAGAGATAGGAAAAGGAGGGTTTGGGGCAGTCTACAAAGGAGTTCTTGAGGATGAAAGAGTGGTAGCAGTGAAGAGATTGGAAGGCATCTTGCAAGGAGATGCAGAGTTTTGGGCAGAAGTAAGTATTATAGGCAAAATCAACCACAGAAACTTAGTCAAGCTATGGGGCTTCTGCGCCGATAAAAATCACAAAATGCTCGTCTATGAGTACGTCGAAAATGGATCCTTGGACAAAATCTTGTTCTCAGATTCATCTCGGGAGCTAGGGTTTGACCGGAGATATAAGATTGCGGTTGGGACAGCAAAAGGGCTTTCATATTTACATGAAGAATGCCTTGAGTGGGTACTCCATTGTGATGTCAAGCCTCAAAACATACTACTAGACGAGGAACTCGAGCCCAAGGTAGCGGATTTTGGAATGTCAAAGCTATTCCGAGACATCCACGACGAAGGATTCTCCCGGGTGAGAGGCACTCGGGGCTATTTAGCTCCGGAGTGGATGATGAACCTGAAAATTGACGCAAAAGCAGATGTCTACAGCTATGGCATTGTACTTCTTGAATTATTGAGTGGACAAAATGCGTCCGGTTTCCAATCGATAGCTCAGGATGAGGAGTTTCTTTCGACTGATTTAGTACAGTGGATGATAAAAAAGATCGAACGGGATGGAATCGAAAAAGTAGTTGATCCTAGGCTGAACCAAGAGTATAACAAGAAAAAGGTTGAAAGATTGATGCAGATAGCTCTTCTGTGTGTGGGAGAAGATCGCAATACAAGACCACATATGAGTAAAGTTGTTGAGCTTCTCATTAGCTATGACAATCCACGCCCCAACGGAGAAATCGCCCAAACAAATCTAGATGTTTAATTTTCTTAATAATTAGTAAACTGCATTTCGTCGTTAATCTGGACGGCAAAGAAGCGTAAACATACAACGGCAAAGAAGCGAAAACATACAACGATCTTCATCAGTTCGTTTACGAGAACAACGTAATAACGTAGATGGTTGGTTAATCATACTTAGCAGTTAAAAACATGTCTAATTAACAACAAATCAATCCAGTTAACACAAATTTGATATGCTTAAGCGCCGGCTCAACATGAATCAGAGAATGGTTAGGTGGGGGTTGCAACAATGTGACTGCCACTCCTAGTCCTAAGGCTTAAATGTCGTTGGTGAAATCCACAACTTGAAAAGAAATTTACCGAAATTAATAGAATTTTAATAACTTTTTTAATTGAACAATTAGCTTTGTTTTCTACCAATACAGTCAATTGATGCTTATTTCCTTGTATAAGCAAAACCAACAACCCCCCAAGGGCCAAATTGTCAGGTTTCCAAACTAACTATGGAATTAATTGAAAATTAAATAAGTTGATTAAAAAGTTCAACACTCATTATTATAGTATAGAGTACCAAAAACTCCATATTTTTTTTGGACAATACTTCTCTCGGTCAGGTCAGGAGGAGCTTCTCTTGACTGCTGAGTCAGTCCAATAAAAAATGATCATGTGCGATATCATTTTTTTATTTAATACTTAATTAAAGTTATCATGGATTCTACTAAAAATATTTTATTCGGTTGCACCCACCACGATTTAATTTAAACATGAAAAATAATTCATTACCTTAGCTCAGTTTGATAACAACTCACTCATTTTCTGCTCTCAGATATGAATAAAAATGATATAATTTTTAAATTTTGACAACAGATGAAAACCCAATTTTTTTTATCAAATTTATATTACAGATTTTAAAAGAAATTGTGGGATATGACTCGATTGAAAATTCTTTTCCAAGAGTATGGATTTAGATCAAAAGTCAATAAATGGTAAGGTGACCTACACGACGAAAATATCTTAAGCATGTGCAAGAATCATGCAAATGCAAGTACTGATACACAAAAAGACTATAAAGTATAGTATTAGTATTCGGGCTTTATACAAGATTAATAAAGTTTTAGAAACTTAGTATAAAATTAGACAACTAATTTCATAATCATAACAAGATTAATAAAGCTTTGGAAACTTAGTATAAAATTACACAACTAATTTCATAATCATAACAAGATTAATAAAGCTTTAGAAACTTAGTATAAAATTAGATAACTAATTTCATAATCATAATAAATAATTAATGTTTATGGCACTATCAAAAAATGTATATGCTTATTATACCCATTTACTAACATTTATTAAATTTAACAATTAATCTCTCTCTCTCTCTCAATCTAGAGTTTTTTATCTCTCTCCATATCTCTCAGTCTCTCTCACTTATAAATTTTTGTCTCTCTCTTATCTCTTCCTCTCTCTCCTTCTCTACCCGTCTTTCTTACTCATGTATATATATATATATAAAACATATTATATACCCTCCCACTCTGAGCTGACGAGAACCGGACTGGTTTGATTGCCTAGAATTGCCTTATCTTATATGGCTTGCGTCTTCCTTTGCTGCCTGTCATCCATGCCCCCTGCCCTATCCATGCTTTCATGGATCCTTCCCGAACCTGCCCTTCCAAAGCTCCTTCCTTCTGCTTTCAGCCAACGATCTTGCATATCCCTTTCTGCGGAAGAACGAATACGTGCTCGCTGCTCGTTAGGAGTAGGTTTCTAGCCTAACAACTAGAACACTTCCTGTCCGAAAAAAAGGTAGTCTATCAATGAAGGATTCTCCCGAGGCTGAGCTTTCAAAGCGGGATCGTTCCAACGCGCCCACGCCTTACTGCTTATTCAGGGGCAGGCGAAAGCACCTATGGAACCATTTGATATTCATAGCCTTTCAATCCTAGTCGGATCTTTCAAGACTGGAATATGAAACGAAAGTCATCCTGATATATGTTAGGAGCTTCTTCCCCACATATCCTAACCGGACATTTGACTATTTGGTCCAATGAAGATGAATATTTCACATGGAGGAGTGTGCATCTTCATGTTGGGTGTTCCTTTGTCGTGCGACCAGGTGGCTTATGTGGGACCTGTGGCCCAAGCCTCCTATTTGTTCAGGGTGGGCAACGTGAAATTTTTGTCACAGTAGATGCCTCAACCGAACAAGTGGATTTTTTTATTTCTGATGTTACATGACAACTGTCTGCAATAATGGTCTGGTCGTTATCAGATCAAGTCAATTTTCCTTTTCCTTTGTCTTTTTCAATTTGTTCTGAAATGACAGAGGTCAAGGATTCCAAAAAGCCAACAATGGTTGGGTCGGGTGGGGCATTTGGTTGGAGGGATGTGCTTGGTAAAATGTGTGGTAAACATATTTTCCAGTAATTTTTCATGTTTGTTACAAGTATTCTTATTTTTCATAGTAAAATTATTTAGCGTGATTAAATAACAATCCTACATTACTTTCCCAATCACTTTCCCTCAAAACTCTACTTTCCCAAATAACTTACTCATCTTACCAACGTACATTTGTCAAAATATATTTTATTTTCTCAACTCTCCTAAATATATCATTATCTACTTATTCTAACCTTAAAAAAATAACTTTACCAAGTATATTCATATCCTAATCTCAATACTCTTCCCTCATTAAATACACCTATCACTGAATTTTACGAATTTTATCATATATGTATTCTCTCACAATTTACAATTTTGCTTAATTTTATTAGTATTTATTATTTTTTTCATATTTTTTCAAAGATCACTCAAACAACTCGAAAAAAATTGTTTACGTAAAATTTTAGAAAATAAATTAATGTCCAACATTATAATTCCTCAAGGGAACAATGCTAGTATGCATTTTGATGAAGATCGCGCACATCTGTGACACTAGCTTGTATTCAACAAAAATTTAAAAACAATATGTAGTACAAGAAAGATAAGAAACTTGGAAGCAGTAACCATTATATTTCATAAGAACCGAAGACATGGGCCTTTTTTCCACTAGATTTACATACACCTGATAGTGTTGTATTAGAATATAAGCAAAAAAATTGGGAATATTTGTTAAGAATAGAAGGCATGGTCCTTTGTTTTTGAAAGGTGGGTAATTTAACTAGGTTGAACTTATTTGTACAATTTAAGCAAAAACTTATTTTTTATTTTTGATGCGGTAAAAGAAAAATAGTAGATTTAATTTTATTGATGATGGTAATAAATAACTAATTTATTAGTAAATAAAACAAAGTTAATTTAAGATATTGTGTTGTATTAGAATATATATATATAATACTTGCTAAAATAATTATTAATTTAATTACTGTCAATATTTCATATAACTTTTCAAACAATTTTACTCAATTTTCTCAACAATTTTACCCAAGTCTCATACTATCGGGGCCTCCAATAAATTGGGAGAAACACGGGAAGGGTTGGGAAAGAACAGAAGAAGATCTTCAAGCTGAACAGAATAAAATAGAGGCAGTGGCAAGAAGTCTGTGTTGGAAGAAATTGAAGCAAAGGGATGATATTGCCATTTGGCAGAAACCCACCAATCACATTCATTGTAAGAAGAATAGGAAGGTCTTCAGTATCCTAAGTTTTGCCAGCTTCAAGATCCTGATATTGCATGGTTAGTCCAACATTTATATATAATTATTTTCTCTCCCTGCTTTTGAATCACAAATTTTCTCTTTTGACTCATTAGTGGGGTCATTTTACAGTACAGCCCTTATCTATATGATATATGGACTGATTTTCTATACATGTATACACTAAATTTGTATATATTAGTTTACATATACATATATATAAAAACAGCTCATGTACTGTATAAATATAAAGGCTGTACTGTAAAATTTTCCCTAGTTATTGTAAGTAAGTGACAAAAAGAGAAATCCATCACACTAAAAGTGGTACCAAAACCAATTGAATAAAAAAGACAATGGCAATTTGTGCCAGCTTTTGAAGCTGAACATTTTGTTTCAAGTTGTCAACTTTTTGAAGTTATGTCCACCAACTACCTAATTCAGGAATTTTCTCTAACAGTAAATAATCATATCCGATCTGAATTATTGACTCAAAAAATAATAATTTAGATCTGCTTGAAAAAAATATTTTTTATTTTTGTACCCAATCTCGATCTGTGTCGTTGCTTCTAAATCTGATAAAAAAAAGAACCATTTGCAGGTATACTAAAATGGACAGTTGTATAACCACACTTCCAGAAGTATCAGACATAAGAGAAAAGGGTGGTGGACAATTGGCTAATTGGCCAGAAAGGGCAATTTCAATCCCTCCAAGGATTAGCAGTGGAAGTCTAAAGGAAATAACAGCTGAGATCTTCACAAAAAACACACAACTGTGGAAAAAAAGAGTAGCTTATTATAAGACCTTGGACTTCCAGCTAGCTGAGCCGGGAAGGTATCTGAACTTGCTCGATATGAATGTGTATTTGGGAGGCTTTGCAGCTGCTCTTGTCGATTATCCTGTCTGGGTTATGAATGTTGTCCCTGTCAAAGTTGAGATCAATACCCTTGGCGTCGTCTACGAACGCGGATTCATTGGAACATACCATAACTGGTAAGCTAATTTTTGGACAGTTAAACGGGTGACTTAAAAGTTGGTAATGCAAGCAACATTAGTATGAAAAGAACATTCATTATCTTAATATTAAGTTGGATTTGCTTGCACAATACCTTTTCAAAAGAAAAAGTAACATTAGAATGATAGCTTTTTGGTTTCTATGTTCTTTTGGAGAGTCCCGCGACTTCTCGAACACTGAAAACTTACTTCTAACACAAATTTACAACCGGAAAACTTAGGTGCGAGGCGATGTCGACATATCCACGGATGTACGACTTCATCCAAGCCGACTCAGTGTTTACTCTATACAAGGACAGGTAAATCCATGTAATCCAAAGTTTAAGTTCCTCTAGTAACTGATCATTAGGCCTGTTGAGCTATAACAAGTTATGAACAAATGAGATGCAGGTGTGAAATGGAGGATATTCTTTTAGAGATGGATAGAATACTAAGGCCACAGGGAAGTGTGATAATGGGGGATGATGTTGATATATTGGTGAAGATAAAGAGTTTAACAGAGGCAATGCAATGGGAAAGTAGAATAGTAGATCATGAGAAAGGACCTCATCAGAGGGAGAAGATTTTAGTGGCCGTTAAACAGTATTGGACTGCTCCTGCTCCTGTTAATCAAGATCAAACTGATGCTGAAACAGTTCTATAGTTTGTGCAGCATCAAGTTCTTGATAACAATTTCTTTCTTTCTTTTTGTTTATAGTGACAAGTATAAATTTATTTTTTGATACATTTTTTTTATTTTCCGGGTTATAATATTTTTCCAGTAATTTTTTAAATTAATCATGTTTTACCAAACATAATTATCTCAAAAACTTTTCATGTAACTTTACCACTTAAATTTTTCCAGTAACTTAACTTTTACAACATTCTTACTTAACCCGCACCAAACGAAGATATATATATATATAGAGATAATTAATAAATGTAAGATATAAAAAATAGATAATTAATTTTTTTGTCAAAGTTACATTACAAAATTTAAAGAAAATGAATGAATTTGACTCGAACTCATGACATCTAAAGTATAAGTGTCAGAGTTTAACCAACTACGTCAACCCAACTTGTCAGAGACAATTATATATTGAGAGAGATAATAAAAGGGTACATTAGTAATTAAATTAATAGAAAAATTATTGAATTTAAATCAATTTGTTTGATTTATTTTTATTTTTAGAAAAATATTATATTTGATATTTTTTTTAAAACGTGTGATAAAATTATATATAAAATGAAAAACTTGTATATATTTCGCCATATATATCGACATATGCAGTACGGCTCCAGGGGAATGCAAGCAAGAATCTAACGTCTCTTTTTTCACTTGCTAAATCCTTTTGCCCTCTCTCCGCCTTGTATCCGCCTCCTGCAGTAAAGTTCATCAAACTCCCAGTACAACAAAGGTTAGTTCTTTCTCAATCAATTTCTTTACAATTTCGGTTTCCTCATCAACTTTCTCTTTATCCAAACAAGGTACATTCCATTTCTGTATAGTTCTCTTCCCCATTTTCTCATATCTCCCGAGCTACTCTCACTCGTTTTTGTCTTTAAGTAACGGATGTGTATGCTGAACTTTTATTTAGCTTTTATTTGATTTTTTGTTAAGATTTCTTATTTTTGACCTGTCGACAATGTGATTTTGTGCTTAATTAGATTGCTAACTTCTGGTTCACTAGGTTTTTCACTCGTGCAAACTACAAATTTGTCGACTTCTCTGAGTTTATTGACTGTATGGCGGGATTTAGACTTTCACACACTCTGGATTTGCGGAATGAGGTCGTTTTGGGGAAGATTTGGAGCGACGACTTGGTTTTTGGCAGGACAAAATTCAGGAACGAGGTGAATGGGGTAGCTTTGCCTGTGTTGGGTAGAAGCAGTAGCTGTAGACACCTCTCTATGAAGTGGAAACAGAGGCTTGTGGTCATGAATATGTCGCGACCAAATGTTGGTTCACAATCTGGTGGAGCCGCAGTTACTGTTGAAAAAGATGTGGTTGATGTTGTCACAGACAAGGACGCTAAGCTTTCGCAAACTGAAAATGGATCAAGAACTGACATTGATGGCAATGCTGGGGATATACTTGAAGGCGATGGGGGTAATGGAAAATGTAGTAATGGTCGAGGAGGGGAAGGGGGAGGAGGTGGTGGTGGTGGTAGTGGTGATGATAGTGGACCTGACAAAGAAGAAGAGGAATTTGGGCCAATTTTAAAATTTGAAGAGGTGATCAGAGAGACAAAGGCACGTGGGGCAACTCTTCCTTCAGATATGTTTGAGGCTGCAAAGAGCGTTGGGATTCGAAAGGTGCTGCTCCTGAGATATTTGGAGTTGCAGGTATGCATTAATTCGGTCAATTCCAATCTTGTGTTGATTGTGATTTATTTAATCACCTAAACATACAAAAGCTGAGCTTTTATCTTCCTCATTTTCCAGCACTGATCACTGATGGTCTTTTAGCTTAATATGGTCTAGGGATCAGGTGGGCTTCTAGGCTTTTTAATGAAATCATGCTCCATGCTTCGCAATCGAATGTTGGCTGATCCTTCTTTTCTATTCAAAGTTGGGACGGAGGTTTGTTAATCTTTTTTCAGTAGTAATCTTGTTCAAATTGTGGAGATGCGATTATGAATGATGTGGCTTGTAGCTGCTGCCAACTTAATGGGAAGTCATAAACTGGTTCAGATTTTACTTGTCTAGGACATATAGATCAAGTTTGTATGACCTGGTTTTGACATACGAACTATATATCGGTCATCTAAGCATATCCGGTTGAGTGATCATGGAGAAAAGACAGCTCACACATGCTCCTGCATTCTTACTAGTAGGTATATTGGAATGAATGTGAGAGAGCTAAATAAGGTGCAAAGGTAATGAAAGTAAAGAACATACTTTTGAAGGTTGGTTCCTGTGACATGTTTTTTTTTCTGGTGCTCTCTCGTTTCTGAATTTGTATCTCACATGTATGATATTTGATTTTGTCTTTGCCATTTTTAAGTTTCATGCAAAGTATGATTCCTTTTATATGGCACAGATTGTCATTGATTCTTGTTGTGCAACTTTTGCGGAAGTTCAAAAGAGAGGCAAAGACTTCTGGACAGAGTTTGAGCTGTATCTTGCTGACCTTTTAGTAGGAGTGGTGGTTAATGTTGCTTTGGTTGGTATGTTGGCACCCTATGCTCGTATTGGGCAACCATCTGTATCTAGAGGTTTATTTGGACGACTCCAACATGCTTATGGAGCTCTTCCTAGCAGGTCATAAGCTCATACATTGGACAAACTTGAGTTGTGTGCCTGACAATATAATAAATTTAATTGGTATATTTTAGCCTATCTTTGGTGCCTACGATGCATAATTATATAAATATCAATAAATCTTATTTATCTTTTTATGCAGCGTATTTGAAGCTGAAAGACCAGGTTGTAGCTTTTCTGTGAAGCAAAGAATGTCTACATACTTCTTCAAGGTACCATTTGGACATTATTGGCTGTTTTATTTGTATTTATTAGCATATATATCACTATATACTACGTTTTGTTTGCAGGGTGTTTTATATGGCGCGGTAGGGTTTGCCTGTGGTATTGTTGGCCAAGGCATTGCAAATTTGATTATGACTGCGAAGAGGTACTCTTATCTAGATTCTTCCTTTTTATCTATCCTGCTCGACAAGTTGCAAAATCACCCACCCACCCTCCCCCTCTCAAATTTTGAAAAAATCACTAAAATGATGAAGAGATCACTAAAATGATGAAGAGATTATTTAGGTTCATTTGGAAAAACTTTGCAGACTAATCCTACTGTGTTTTTGGTTCCTGACAATTTGGACTTCTAAATTACGTTTGAAACTAAAGTTAACCGTCTAGGATTCTAAAAAAGAAAGTTATGACCAACAATGTTTTCTGCAGCTCAAAACAATTGATAAGCCATATAACTTTCCCGACTGGGGAAACATTTATGATTTGCCATTGCTGCAATAATTTTCCTGTTCTTTGTTACTTGTAAAGCCTTATTTTTAAATTACCATAATGATCACGGTTAAAATTAAACTAAGGTACCGAGACTATTGTAAGGTGGACTGGTGGAATGCTTCTCTACGCTATCCAAACTGTACAGTATTTTCTGGTCAATAAATTAAACAGGAAAAGTATTTTGTCCTTATATATTTGTTGTTATTTATTTCAAAATAAGATTGGGCTGCTCTGTGGATCTTTCCTCATCATATTTTTGTTACTTTTGTTCTATACGTCAGAAGCATAAAGAAATCTGAAGCTGACATACCCGTGCCACCTCTTGTGAAGAGTGCAGCTCTTTGGGGTATCTTTCACTTCTTTTAAATTACTAAATTTAAGGTCTATGATTCTTGTGAATTTCAGTTTATTTATCGTTTCAGTGGTCTAATAATAAGGAAGTGTTTCGTTTCGGCGTTGTCAAGTGATATTGCTTCCCTCTAAGAGGAAGTGCACATCTTTTCATCACTGTCTGAGAACTTTGACCCCCTCTGCATATGTAATGTTTAAATTATACCCAAAAGAATATTAGTTCTCTAAGTACTTCCAAGTAGCATGGTTTCATGAGCCTGCCACGTAATCTTTTGCTTGCATGACTCTAACCAGAAGCCACCCGATTCTACTTCAGATAACCTCTCTGCAGAGAATGATATGCTTTCCCTCAGTTTTTGCTTCATTTGAATGTCCCACCTTAGCAGATAAATAATATATTCATTTTGACATAGTGAAGGTAGATTTTTATATGCTGCTATTTTGCAAGCTTCGCCCAGTACCAGATAATAAAATATTTTTGTTGGTAGTGTATATATAGTTTACTTGACCATTATCACATTTAACTGTACATGTTGCCACCGTTTTGAGACTAATTTCCTGTCTTCTCTGTTTTAATGAAATAGTTTTAATTTCTCTCCAAAAACTTGCAGGTGTATTTCTTGCAGTTTCTTCCAACACCCGTTATCAGATCATTAATGGACTGGAACGCTTGGTGGAAACATCACCTGTGGCAAGGAAGGTTCCGCCTGTGGCTATGGCTTTTACGGTTGGCGTACGTTTTGCCAATAACGTATACGGTGGTATGCAGTTTGTGGACTGGGCTAGGTGGAGTGGGGTGCAATAAAACTCTCTCGTATCTAGAGTTGATGTTGTATTCTACATGATGTTTAATCACATGAACAATCTGAGCATCTATGTTATGCCATATCTGGAAAATTATAATTTGGGAAGGGTAGTTTGCATTGTTTAGGAGGGAAGTAAAAAAATGCGACTTAATTATGTAGGTTTGCTGTTTAATTAAAGCTAGCAAAACAAAAATTTCTTGTCCAATAGAGCATGATTAAATATGGAATCTTTGACTTTTTTTATTTGAGATATTATTATGACTTGTTCAAAATTATCCTGAAATAGCATGATCAATTTGAGTTTTCTTAGTAAATTCCTCTTGCATTTTGTCTAAATGACACAAATACTCTTTTAAAAAAGCCAAAGATTTACATGAATTCTATTTTGAATATTAAAAAAAAGTAGTTTTCAACGTTTTTAGGATTGAGAATAAAAAAAATTAATTTTGATATTACATATTATTTAAACATGTTAGTTTAAAATTTAAAGGTTCTGAGTAGGGGTGTTCGCGGTTCGCTTCGATCGATTTTTTGGTGAAAAACTGAATCGAGTTTCGGTTTGGCGAACCGTTCATGCTAAAAGAACTGAACCGAATCGTGAGTTTTGGTTTGGTTCGATTATTCAGTTCGGTATTATTAATTAGAAATAAATTTTTTAAATAATTTTTAAGTGATATTATTGAAAAAAGTATAAAATTGAAGTTTTGTTTCGGTTCGGTTCGATACGGTTTTATAAGAAACTATATATAATAAATACAAATAATAATATAAATTTAATGTTTGGTTCGGTTTGAAAACCATCAAAATTCTGAACCGAAACTTCGGTTCTCTCATTTTCTCGAACCGAACCGAACACATAAAGAACCGACCGAAATGATCATTTTCGATTCAGTTCGGTTCGGGATATTTTTGAACACCCCTAGTTCTAATTTTATTTTTGAACAATATCCATGTAATTTAAGCAAACTACCTTAAAAAAATTATTTTTCTTATGATTGTTTTTATTACATATGAGAATCTGCTTGATATTTAAACTGAGGCTGCAAAAATGGCCTATGTTCAGAGTCACTTTTACTCACAAAATGGACTATTTCCAACTAACAAAGACAATCAAATAGAGACGTCAGCTATTTGGAACCTCTAGAATCTGTAGTCACTTGTTAAAGCTATGTCGTGGTTAAAAAATATCAGTAAACACAAATTTATGTCCGTCGAGATACTCAAAAACAATAATTTGTGAAGGATTTGAATTAAAATATGTAACTACCAGTCGAGTTATTACTTAGAAAAAGGGCCTTGAACTTGGAAATTTTCTTTTATAGAGATATAACTATCTTATGATTAAGGTGATGTAATCAAAACTTGGATATTTTTAAAGAAGATATTTATTTTACAACTGTATTGATGTACTGGTTCCTAAAAGGCATATAGACTTTTTTTTAATGAGACGAGGAGCATGAAAAAAAATCATAGCTGGGTTTTCAATTAGCACCACAAAAAAGAAATGAAATTGGCCTATAAATAATGTAATGAAATTATTAACAGAAAATACATTTTTAAAACTTCGAAAATTGAAAAAGAAAGTGATGCTGGAGGGAAAAGCTGTGGTACGTGAAACAGACATGGCAGAGGCTATGCAGAGTCATGTCATGGAGTTGGCTTATATGGCTCTTGATCAACATGAACTTTCAGACTGCCTATCTATTGCTCGTTTCATCAAACAGGTTTAATTTCTTTTCTTTTCTTTTCTTTTTTAAATTATCTTCTCTATTTTATTTTTACAATTTAGAATATTCCCCTTTTAATTGTTGATTGTATACCCTCTTTTACAAATGTAAAGAAGATTTGTGTTTCCACCCATCATTAAATTAGAAGTATATATTGGTCATTATTTAATTATTATTATTATACAACAAATAGATAAGGATAAGGATACTAAATAATTTAATTATTTATTGTTCATGATTAAATCTTTTTTTTTTTTTTGGCATTTTACTTCCAATCACTAATTATTTTGTCTTTTAATTTTAGAGCGTGGTGAAAGTAATTGCATACAAATCCTCTCTCCGTTTAAGATTTTTCAACAGAAAATGAAGTTATAGAGATCTAATCTATTGAGCTGATAATTGATATTATTTATGATAATCCTCTCATCTTCTTAGAGAATTTGTATCTGAAAGTATAATTACTATAAACTTTCTCGAGAGGAATCTTAATCGTTTTACATATATTATTATACTATAAACTTGATAAGATTTGAATTTGGAATATAGTTATGAATAAAATAAGGCTTGATCATTGATAAAAAAATATATTACTACTGATATTTGAAGAGCAGAAATTTGACGAAGCATATGGGGCAGCATGGCATTGTGTGGTGGGGAAAGAGTTCGGATCATGCATTACCCATTTAAGTGGGAGTTTTATCTTCTTCCATGTCGGGATGATGGAGTTTCTGATCTTCAAGGATGTTAATGATTTTTCTCAATGCAGAGAAGAGGCCATTGGAGTAATTGCAACGCAAGCTCTCACTCACAAGTGATTAAATAAATTAATTATTGTCATATAATTAAAACTTTTTCATTTAGATTAATTATATTATGCTGTAAAAAATCAATAAATGTAATAATGATTTTTGTTATTGTAGATGTATATTTTTCTTTTGACTTTGATAATTAAGGTGTAACCTATTAGTGCATTTCTTGATAGAGTAAATAATTATAATAATAATAATAAAAAGTACGATTAAGATAGAAATACCAAAGTCATCAGATGACATGATATTGTAATGTAGTGAAACATGCCATATTATATGGAAAACAATGACTTCCTTACAATAATTGGCTGATTAACTGAAAGAAAGGAAGAGGTAATCTGCATCCCAAGGGCTATAAACAATGATGATCAAATCTTGTGATCTAAACCTCAGGATGCAGATTACCCAGTCCTTACCCAATAATAATGAATGAAATATACTAAAAGAGGAAACTTGAGAACAAGTTTGATAGTCTAAATGTGTTAATAAAATCTCAGCATTTATAAGACTGCTTAAACTTAAATTTAAGCATGATTTATTCCTCAAGCATTCCAAAAATAATAATAAAATAATTTAAAGTATGAAAGCCTAAGCCATGATAAGGTGCTTCAATCAGAATCATCCTTTGGTTCTGTTCTTTTCTCACTAATTATATGAAAGGGACCCTTGCTTTTAATTTCTTGGACGATGATTGTTCTTCCTTGACTGCTTTTTTTTTAATGAGTGGATCAGAAATCTCTTCCTATTTAATTAACATGTATTATATTGTAGTTTATTCCTATTTAATTATGGTTTGTATTATGTATTTTACGCTCAAATCATATCACATCATTATTTATATTAATTAAGCGTCTATTTTTGTATTTCAATTTCATGTTGGTTTCTGTTTAAAATTTACCAAAAGTTTCTCTATTATCTAGCATCTTTTAGCTTAACAATCATATATTGGTTTCTGTTCTTTACGCTTTTCAACACCAATCATTAAGTGCATGCCTTCACAAAAAGCAAAATGCTTTCTTAAGAAAGTGAAAAATGAGCATGCATTTGATTTTCAAAAATATTTTCTAATTTTAATATCTGGCCGCAATACAATGCACGATAATTTACATATACAAAACTTTCATGTCGATACAAATAATTCAATACACGATTTCTCCTATTCTTTGAACAAAATTATTCTGATTTAAAATTCATAAGGAACACCTATGCAAAATTAAAGTAGCGAAGTACACACCTCTCTGCCCATCGAGAATAATCAAAAGGATTGTTTTCATTGCTTAATTTGGTGGCGGTGGGTTTTATGCCAATTTCGTGGGTGGATTGGATTCGGTGCTTAAGCCTGAAGCTTATGGGGTTCTTTGGGGTGTGGAGCATTAATTTTATGTATTGTACAAGATCTAAAAACGTCTTAGCTCACTCTTGTACTTGTCAAGCCCGGCCTATTTTTACTGATTTTATTTTTCAGTCTCATTTTCTTGAGCGAGATTTGAATTTCTTTCCGTTTGATTAATAGATTGACTTCCCTTGACCAAACAAAAAATTTCGAGTAGATGTTAATTAATTGATTTGTATTTTGTGCTAGCTCGTCTGGACTATCAAATCAATTTTTGATATGTAAGTTTTTTAATAAGAATGATTTTAAAATGATTAAATAATTAATTAAATTTAAAATGATCAATTTATGTAATAACTATTTATAATTAGTGTTCTACAACTCATTAAATGATTTAACAAATGATCTATGAATAATTATCATATCACTTAATCACTTAAATTTAATTAATTACTTGATCAATATAAAATAACTCTTTTAATAGTATTTTATATAAAAAAATATGTATTTTAAGTTATCATAATTTTTAACTGTTTAAATAAACGAATTGCATATACAATTAAAGTTATTAAAGGATGAAAAGTGATGTATGATTAATATTGTTAACCTTCCACTCTTTCGTACTATATCATGTCAGACATGCGCCAATTACCGTTTCTTTTACAACATTAAATCAACCGAAATAAATTTTGGCAACTCTTGTTCAAGGTGCAAGTATGGCAGTCAGGTAAACACAAGCACACATAGTTTAAAACATTGTCAATATCCAACAAAAGTCATCATCTTCAGCCCACGAAATCGTGCAGTAGTTGTCCTCCGATAACGTCCCGACCAAAATGTCGACTTTGCCCATGATCAAAACCACCCATGACGTAACTATCACCGTTGTCCTCGAGGCCTAGGCCGAACCGTTGAACTGCATTTATCGGAAATGTCTCTGATAGACCAATACAGTTATTATTCTGGTGAAGACCGAGTGTTAGAGAAACCCCACCATGGCCACCACCACGGCCACCACCTGCGATGCTGACACTAACGTCCACATGCGGGTGACTTGATAAGTTGTTGTAAGCTGATAAATTCAATAGCTCACCGTTCCCCACAGGTAGATGATCATGAAGTTCATGATTTCTAGTTCGTTTGGAGGATATGTCTTGTACCTGTTGGGTTGAAGTAGACGGGTTATCGGGCATAACAGAGTTTGCTGAAGGTAGATGATCCCGACTCGACGTTTTTTCGGCTTGCCTTGTTTCGAGCATGTGTATTTCTTCAACCATTGGCTTCCAAAGTCTCACTCTTGCATTTATAAACCAATTAGATACCTGTTTTAACCCCAAATTAAATAAAACTGTTTTAAATAGGAAATTACACTGGATAGACCAGTGATGGAAAAGAAAAAAACGATATTTGGATCGTCGGCTAATTTTAACAAAATGTGTCATGTAACATGAGAGAAAATACTAAGTTGTCCTTGCTAAACTAATGTCTAACATTCTGACATTGAGATTAATACTAACTAAAACGCAGTCTAGTAAAATATTTTGGTCAGCAAGCATCAAGTTAACGGAAATTTTTCAAATAAGAGGGCGGCAATCGTTAAAAACATAGTTTGAGTCTAAATTTCATTTTTTTTCTTTTCTCATTAGCTTACCAGTGGAAATTTCGCATTTTCATTGCAATGGGAAATTTAAAAACAACAAGACGAGTAATCGATAATCTGTAATCGACAGACCTGGCTCCGTGATAAGCCAGTTTGTTTTGCCAACATAAGCTTGTCTGTATCTGTAGGATAACTGTCATAAAACAATATCCATTCAGATTTTCCATAATATGATCAGTTCGCAGTTATGAATATCTCAGTAAAGTACTTACGGGTGAAGGAAGTGTTCGAACAGCCATGCCCTGAGGACGGATACTGCACGTTCGGGGAGTCCTCTTTGAGGACGCCAAACAGGTTGCTGATCGAGAAAGCCTGCGCCGGGAAGATATTTATGACTATACTGAGCTTGAGCCTTATTATTATTAGTGAACTGAAGCTGGTCTGAGATAGCATTCTTTAAGCACTTGAAATGCTTGGACATGGTTTTGATAGCCAAGTACGCGTAGGGAGCCGCATTACTGAGCCCAGAAACACACTCAAATGATGTTACTACTTCCTGCATCTGCTGATAGTATTGCTTATACCTTCTGTAAACCTAGTTGACATGAAGAACCAAGCAAACTCCATATTAGAAAAATAACTTAACTTCCTAATTCAGTGCTGTTGATTAGGAAGCTACTATACATTTGAGACAACATAGTACATTTACAGCATAATTTTCTACCCGTGACATATGTATTTCAATTCTTCCAGACAGACATATATGATATTAAGAAATTATAAATCAATATCACAAAAAACCACTCCAAACTAATATTTAATATCACAAAAAACAGGCCGCATATATACTCATGTATCCACTTGCACCCTTTTTTTCAAATTTATAGATCATATGACGGTAGAAAATTAAATTAAATATGACTCGAGCCTGTAATTCTTAAAGTGCATATTTAGAGGATTTAATTGCATGTGTCTAACTCATATTATAGAAGAAATTTATTGTTGCATCACTTATATTTTAGACTAAAGATCTTTTTAAACAAAATAATTCAATCGCGTAAGGTAGTAAGCACATGATTAATACGAATATCGATACATTGTCACATCTGATCAGACACTTCAATCAGGCAATATTTGTGCATATATTCCCTCGAATCACTTTTTCCCTGGAAAAAAAGAAGATTATTTTGCGATCACCATGGCCATCTTTTCTTTACTTTACTACAAGATTCTAATTCACATAAAAAATTGAACCAACTCAACTATGTGCTATCACCAACATATTTAATGCACTCTTAGATTCGAATTAATAACAATATTATACGCACAGATATAAAAATAGTAAAACCGAAGCAGTCAACGAACCTCGTCGAGCAGTGAAATCAGCCTAGACTTCGTCCTCCGACTCTCACCTCCATCTCCACAACCAATAGGATCATCACCGAGGTTTCCACTTCCGGCCAAACACTCCAAATTAGATGGATCGATTAGATTATGATCCAAAACGATCTTTTCCTTGCGAATTCCCTCACACCAAACACCACAGAACTCCTCCAACAATTGCTGAGCCGGCTTCAAGAACCTCGACCCTTTCAGAACCGCAGCGTAACCCGTAAACGGACCTAAAGGAACCGAGCTTCTCGACAAATGGTAATGATCATTATTCGGGCCAGCAACTATGTGATCATCTGTAGTAGAGTTGTAAATTGAAGAGCTGCCATATCGTTGAAGATTGAGTTCCAGTTGGTGGTTGTTAAGGTGAGAAGAAGACAGGGAGAGAGATAAGGGCTCTGGCTTAAACATCATTAACTGATCTCCGAAATCCCTTTGGGAATAATTAACGAAAGGGTGATTGTTTATGTGTGGATGAATAGAGGCCGTTGGATTTGAAGGAAAATTAGAAGATGATGATTGGTGATGATGAACATAGCTATAAGCATGATTTGGGTTTTGATGGTGATGATGATGATGATGATGATGATGGGAAGTTGTTGAAGTAGAAGAAGGCGAGGCGTTGCTGTTGTGGTTCACTGTATTTCCAAAAAACCCCATAAAATTAACGCCTTCTTCTTTGACAACACAAGATGTGTGCGAGGAGGGTGGGCTGGGTTGGTTATGGAAGTCTTGACAGGTGGCAGCGTAAGTTGGCAAGTCGGAGGAGATTAACGATGATGGAACGTCGTATAAAGGTAGTAAAAAATTAGGTCCGGTTTCTATAGGGTGGTTCTGGGAGGCAGTACTAGTGACGACTCTTAGCTTATCTCTTCTGCTTTGCTGTGGGACATGACTGGCCTCGAATCCCTCCGCCATAGACCTCCACCCCCAGCAAGAACCAATTAAAAGGATAGTGATGGAGAGAGAAAAGGAGATCTTGTGGGTATGGATAAGTTAAAGAGAGAGAGAGGATGAGATGGGGATTAAATGAGAGGATAGCTACAATCATGAAAATTTCTACAACTGGACTGGAGCTCTGCAAAGTTAAGACTGTGGTTCAGGGTTTTAAAAACAGTGACGATATGTGAAGTAATTGAAGATTGAAGATAGGAGTGGAGAGAGGGCATGGGATTTCTCACACTTCACGGATCCTCAGTCCTCACACACTAACACCAACTCTTTCACTTCAATTTCACCAAAGAAAACAAATATATTTCTTTTGCCTCTCTATCGTCTCTCTCTCTCTCTCTCTCTCTCTCTCTCTCTCTCTCTCTGCATCAGAATCCAGAGAGAGAGAGATTGGGTTAGTGATGGAAGTATAGGTTTCGAGAAACCGGAAAATAACCGGCTATTTCCGGTAAAAATAGAACCTGACTGTGACTGTAGTAGCAGATATTTCTGACAGATTTTTGGATTTTGTCGTTTTATCGATTTGGAATTTTTTTATAATTATTAAAACGACGAATTAAAAACTTAAATAATGAGTAGAAATTTTAATCAAGAAACGTGTTTGTTAATGAAATTTAAAAAAATCATTTATTTTGAAAAAATGTTATTTCTAGGGGATTAAAATTATGACGCAGGTATGAAGGTGTGAATAGAGGCATGAATGAAAGAAAGCCTGAGTTTGCCCTTCTCAACACTCATCCTTCTATCCTTCCTTTTACTTCTCGCTTCACGAGGCTTTTGTTTGTATTTACATTTTAAAAATCATTAAAATCAATGTATATTTTAATATTAATTATTATATCCAACTTACAGAAATAGATACGAAATCATTATCAATTGCGATTTTAAAATATCTTTTACTTGTATTAGATAACTTAATTTGTTATAATTACTAAATTTGACAGTGAATTTGGTGGGTTGAATGAATAAATTGTATGTCGCCTAGCTATTTTCTTTTCTTTAATTAAAAACAAACAAACGCTCCTTCAGTGTAAGCACTCGATCGTTTAAACAAGAATAGAAAGTTATGCTTAAAAAAATACAACAGTTAATAATGTGTGCTCGAGCATTAACAACGCTGCTAACACACACTGTTTAGTAGCAATCTAAAGTAAATTAAAGTTAATCTTTTGCATGTCAATCTAGCTTTTGGACTAACCCTTAACCACAGAAAAGTAATACTACTTTGAGCAGTGAGCAGTTATGGCCTTGAAATTTAGTAGGGAAAGTGAATTATTTAGTTTGTCTTTAATAGTATAGAGTGTTATGTCTGATCTTGAGAGTCGTTAAAATTTAATTATTCATATTAGGCAAAATCATTGATTATTTTTTCTTTTTATTCTTGTCAAAAATTGATTTGAACCGTTAAATGAAAGTTCAATAACTCACACCGGGTAAAAATCACCTTTTGTTGACAAAAGATAATCTAAATACCAACAAAAATATACAAATGAACATATTGTTTGAAATCATTGAAATATGAAAAGATAAATAATGGTGTCCTACTAATAATTTTCCTTGCCCTTCCTCCATATTTCTCTTAACTTTCCTCTTATTTTCATTTTCTTCATATTTTTAAGGCCTAAATATAACGTGAGTACAATTAAGAGGAAAAAAAATCAAGAAATTAGTTTTGATATAACTCATGGTAGCACAAATTCAGTAAGCCTATTTAAGTTAAAATTATGTCGCATTCATCTTTGTACCATGCACTTAAATATATTATGAAGCATATATATTTATTTTATATTTAAAAGTGTAAGGAGGTTAAAGAGTTGTTCAGCCAGATCATCTAAAGTAAAGCCCCGAACCAATTTGATAAGAGAAATTGGATGGTTAATACGGTCAAGTAAGCGTGACTGTCAAAGAAAGTCAACGGATATGATTGCTCTTATAGTAACAATTGCAGATACGACAAAAATCACATCCTCCCCGAACCCACATATCGTGTTTTTAAGTTGTACAAATGGTTAGAAAGAATCAAATCTCATGTAACCATTTTAGACTCTTTTTTATTACGTTAGTTGAAAAGTATGTGCTCGCACGTGTTCAACCAATTTAAAATACATATATCGGATTTGAATTAATATTAAAGATAAAATAAATACATCATTTTTAAAAATTATTAATCTATGATAAAATTAAAAAATTAATAATAGTAGCTTGTGTATAATCTTAAAATTATAGTGTTCATTGAATTGTATAGAAAATAACTTTATTTCATCAATTTTTCATAATCGTAAAAAATAATTTCTCGTAATTAAAATATATTTTATGTATTTCTTATTTTTGATGACATAAATATTAATAATATTTAATTTATGAACTTCTAATTAAAAAATTATTATTAAATTAAAATTAAATACCCTTACATAAAACATCTCGAAATCGATCTTTATGAAAATTCATGTTTCTAATTTTATAATATTATTGAAACATTTTACTTTACTAATTATAAATAAATTATTATTGGATACAAAATAATATTTTATTAAATGAATTAAATGAGAATAAAGGTGAAATACCTAGTCAAGAAGTATGTGCTTCGCATGTATTAAATAAGTTTAAATATACGTAGGATTTAAAATTAATATTAATGTTAATATATATACATTATTTGAAGATTTATAAGAAATCTAAACTAAAAATAAAATGATAATAATAATAAAATATATTAACTTGTTTATAATGTTGAATTATACAACATAGCACTCCTCTTTGAATAGCATTGGAAATGATTTTATTTGACCAATTTGTCATATTTTCAATAAATAATCATCATATTAAGGAATGGTTTCTTTTATTAAGACAAATGTTAATGCATTTATCTAAATCTATTTATATGAATTTTCATGTTCCTGATAACATAAATATTAAAAAAAAATTAATTTACAAATTTTTATGAACAAATTATTATTGACTTCAAAATAAATATTTGTTGTATAAAATATCGTTCATATGTATAGATATTCATGTATATAATTACATAACACTATAAAAATATTTAATTTTACTAATCATTAACAAACAAATTATTAAGAAAAAACAAACTTTCATTTAGGAATTAAATGAGAAAATTTAAAATACCTAAATTGTACCAAATTTTAAGAAACTATCAAAAGGTAAAAAGGAGAATAAAAACTTCTCTCATTTAAGCCCGTTTTAAGCCTCTTTTAATATATTAACAGAAACGAACGTGCATTGCATGTGATTAGTCTAATTTCATTGTTGATTTGTCAACTACATAGAAAAACTTAAGCATATTCATTTTTTTCTTTACTACTAAATAAGACAAAATGTACTAAATTTTAATATTTACAAACTTAAATATATATTGGATCTTGAATCAATTAACGTATTAATCATACTCCCTAGTTAAATAACAGAAATCTCTCACCAAGCAATGTGCATTGCATGTTATAGATTTTAGATATTGTATATATTATAAATTATAGTGCTGGAACACAATGCACATAAAATAAGAGGAGTTAAATTCAAAATTAGATTGATGCTTGAAATATACAATATAGCATTCTGTTTTTTGAATATTATAGAAAATAATTTTATTTTCATTAATCTGTCACAGCTTAAAGAAATGATTATATATTAAACTGTTAGAAAATATATTAATATTATTCTCTAAATTTATTTATGGTTTTCATGTTGAAAATAATAACTTTACATAATAACTCTACAAACTTCTAATGAAAAAATTATAAACTAAAAACAAATATTTCTTGTATATAAAAAGATCACAAAATTAATTTTCACGAACATTAATGTTCTTAGTCACACAAATATTTAATTTGTGAAATATTTAATAAAATTATTATATAGAAGAAATATGTGAAATACCTAATTTATATAATATTTTAAAGGAGTTTAAAGGTTAAAAAAATAAAAAATTTCTTCAATTTAAATCACTTTTAATATAATATAGATGATTAGAAGTTGATGTAACCGAGTACAAGAGTCGATATTAACACATTTACACTCTTTCATATTCTCCCTCTCACTATTATATTCAATTCATATTTGTTTTGAACTATTCTTTTACAAGACGCATTTAAATAATTCAGAGGAATGTTTAAATGCATTTTTTTATTCTTACTAACATGTTATAATCGATAGGGAATGAATGGTAGAACCAGTTGAAAGAGATCCACGTGGCTTCTGGTCAACAGTCAGAGAGATTGATATATCTCATGCTCATTACGCGCGGTACTTTCTTTCGTATGTTTTTTTTTTTCATTAGCTACAAAAAAAGTGAAAGTCCATAAAATCTTTTGCTTGAGAGAGAGAGATAGAGAGGCGCCCGAGATTGGCGTCGTTCGACGGAACGGTGTTTCAGTAATTCACAGCCTTTGCTTTATTTCCCCATCAACAGTCAGTCACCGTACAGACTACAGCTCCATTATTTTAACACTTACACTTAACGACAATTTCCCCTTTGCTCCGTTACCCCCTCTCACTGTTAAAGCTTAAAACCACTCCCTATTTCCATTCGTATGTAAAATTGGTATATGTACACATATTTTATGTATTAATGTACTAGAAGTGTACAACCCTCGTATCGTATATGTACACAAATATCTGACTTTTGAGATAACGTTTGTGTTTCAGATGTGTATCTAGTTAAATTTATAAATTTTTAAATTAACAATCAACTAAAATCTTCAACGATCTTACATGTAGATGAAACTTGTGTTTCTGTAAATGAATTTAAATTCTGACGAACTGAATTGAGCTATACTCTCTCAATTATTATCATTTTTGTGATATTAAATAGTGATAAAAAACATGACATTATTTTTTTCCACCAAAAACTGATTATGGTTATTCGATTTCAAAACTATAGAATATATGAATAAAATTTAATCAATTGTGAAACATATTTAGTTTGATTAATTTGATTAAATGGTTAAGAAACGGAAAACAAATAGTTGAAAATAACAACAAGCTGTGGAATAAATTAATAATTAGGTATACTTTTTTATTTTAAAACTATTTAATTATGTATTAGATCACGATCGAGAGAGAGCAAAGAACTGTGATATCGTCATGCAGCTGTTGCGTGAAAGGATCTCAGACACTGTAACATCATCATCACAGTAAGAACTTTACCCAAATTAATAAGGTTGGAATTAATGCAGTGTAGGTACTTTTAGTTTCTGATAACATGAGAAACTGTCCAATGAGCTTCGAATTTCGCAGTGAAAGGTAAAGATGATGCGTTATTACTATCAACATTGGCGGCCAGAGTTGATAGTGATAATCCTAGCTACTACTAATAGTAATACTACTGTAAATCAAAAGTTAGTTGTGAAGGCAGCCATTGCCATATCTTTTTATAACCTCAAGCCTTTTGGACGTCTTCTCTCTTCGGAAATGTTCTTTAGCCACGCCCATTCTTGGGGCTACACTCTACCCTTTCTTGTCTTTAGACTCTTGACCCATTACATTGCATCATAGCGATGTGTTTCTTTCGTTGTACAAGAACAACTTGTCAATTAAAGCCTTACGTAACTCTCACTCTGTCAAAAATCTTTTCCCCTACATTTTGATAGACATATATTCTATTTGTTTGTTTTTTAATAATTAATATATCCGCATAATTAAATTTTATGAAATTTACACATCCTATGAGTTGTCAATTTAACTTAGATCTTTTACAACGATACTGTTATAAAAGTGGTAGCTTTGTTAGGATTTCTAGATGCATTTACATATTTTTATTATAAGTAATCTTATTTTAAGAGAAAATTTAGCTACATCTTTACGCTAACAGCATTTAATTATGTAAGTTAAAAACTCAACTAATTACAAGTTATTTAACAAGTCACGCACATTTTTCACTCGTTAATATTCTCATCCATATACACATCACGAAGTCATTGGTCGCTATAAGAAGCTATAAAATCTGAATAGTGATACCATACTTTATTTTCGTGAAGTAAAAAATATGGCAAAATTTATTTATGGAATTTGTATTCCAATCTTAACTAGCTTTAAAATGTTATTTTTAAACAATAAGAAAATTTATTATAAAACGAAATTTTAGGTGTATTTTTTATAGAAAATAACATAAATCTAAAAAATTATCTTCTAAAAGGATTTGAAAAAAAAAACAGATGACATAGCAGCTGGCTTCTGTCTTAACTTTTTGATGTTATGGAGTTTTGGGGGGACAGAAGAAGTATAGTAGGGAAAGGTCATGGTTGACAGCCAGCAAATGTTGATCCATATTTTAATTTGAAATGATAGTAATCATATAAATCAACTTCTTACAGTGAGTTTAAGTCTACTGATAAAATAAATACTTATTTCTAATAAATTTTCCAGGTCCAAAAGTTACTCAATGATTACAAGTCACTTTAAGGATTAAAAGTTGCTTTTGCTGTTAATTACTCAGGGTTAATAAAGCCTAATGCGTTACTTAAAGTAGGGGTTTTGGTGGTTGACTGTGGTCAAATATTAGGATTTTGGGTAAATGTGTGAATCTATAAGGACGATGTTACAAAAATAAAAGAACATATATAATATGGATTAATATGGTTCAGAGAGAATAGAATATATCTGTTTTCAAGGTTTACAAGGTCAAATCAGAGGGGATAGAAATTACAGTGCAATTACAACCTGAACAACCTCAATAATTAAGCTGTAAATTATAGCAATTTGTCATTAATGTTGGCGAAATGAAAGGGTGGTCGTGGTATGTGTATTTCCTTCGAGAGTACAGACAATTGTACGGCATCTTAAATTGGGTTATTTAAAAAATTATATCTTTTTAATTTGTTAAGAAATTTTATACTATTTTTAAAATAAAACATCACCACTTATAATCTCTATTTTCTCTCATCATTTTTTTTTCTCAATATACATATCAAATCAATATAATAATATATTCTTCTTTTTTATTTTTCAACGAAATTTTTCTTATACTTGAAGGGTTCAAATAATTTATTTTTTTATGACTATTTAAACCCTTCAAATAATTATTTTTTTGTTAGTCAATATTAATACACCAGATAACTGCTTGAAGGGTTCAAGTAGTTGTTTATCACTACTTGAACCTTTCAAGTAATTATTTATGACTATTTAAACGATTCAAGTAGTTATTCTTTTTAGTCAATTACTTATACACTAGGTGATTACTTGAATGGTACAATTAGTTGTTTATGACTACTTGAACCCTTCAAATATTTGTTTTTTATTTGATCAGTTAGGAACTCAAACACTAGTGACTATTTGAAGGTATCAAATAGCTTTTATGATTACTTGAACCATTCAAGTAACTTTTTATAACTACTTGAACTTTTTTACGTCCAAAAAATAAGAAAAATTGAACGTTGAGTATTTGAAGGGTTCAAACAACTTTTACTTCAAGTGGTTATTTTTTTCAGCCAAATTACTCATACACCAGGTGACTACTTGAAGGGTTCAAGTAGCTTTAATGACTACTTGAACTCTTCAAGTAGTTTTTTTCGTCAATCAGCAACCATACATCATATGACTATTTGAAGGGTTCAAGTAGTTATTTGTGACTATTTGAAAGTTTAAGTAGTTGTTTATGACTACTTGAACCCTTCAAATATTTGTTTTTTATTTGATCAATTAGGAACTCAAACACTAGTGACTACTTGAAGGTATCAAATGGCTTTTATGACTACTTGAACCATTTAAGTTGCTTTTTATAACTACTTGAACTTTTTTACTTTTAAAAAATAAGAAAAAATGAACGTTGAGTACTTGAAGGGTTCAAGTAGCTTTTACTTCAAGTGGTTATTTTTTTCAGCCAATTACTCATACACCAAGTGACTACTTGAAGGGTTCAATTAGCTTTTATGACTACTTAAACTCTTCAAGTAGTTTTTTTGTCAATCAGCAACCAGACATCATATGACTATTTGAAGGGTTCAAGTAGTTGTTTATGACTACTTGAAGGTTCAAGTAGTTATTTATAACTACTTGAACCCTTCAAGTAGTGATTTTTTATTTTGTCAGTAAGCAACGCAAACACCAGGTGACTACTTGAAGGGTTCAAATAGATTTTATGACTACTTAAAGGGTTCAAGTAGATTTTTATGACTATTTTAACCTTTTTTTGCGTCCAAAAAATAGGAGAAGATGAGCGTTGAGTACTTAAAGGATTCAAGTTGTCATAAAAAGTTATTTAAACCCTTCAAGTACTCAACGTTCCTTTTATCTTATTTTTTTAGAAGCAAAAAATGTTCAAGTAGTCATAAAAAGCTAATTGAAGCTTTCAAGTAGTTATAAAAAACTATTTGAACCCTTCAAGTAGTCACCTGATGTTTGAATTGCTGACTGACCAAACGAAAAATAACTATTTGGAGGGTTCAAGTAGTCATAAACAACCACCTGAACCCTTCAAGTAGTCATCATGTGTATGAGTTATTGATTGATAAAAAAACTATTTGAATGGTTCAGGTAGTCATTTCAAGTAGCCACCTGATATATGAGTTGCTTACTAACGAAAAAAATAATTACTTGAATAGTTTAAGTAGTCATAAAAAACTACTTGAATCCTTCAAGTACTCACTAGTATTTGGGTTGCTGACTGACTAAACAAAAAATAACTACTTGAAGGGTTTAAGTAGTCATAAATAATTACTTGAATTTTTCAAGTAGTCATGTGATGTGTGAGTGTTTACTGACAAAGAACAATTACATGAAGAGTTCAAGTAGTCATAAAAAACTACTTGAACCCTTCAAGTAGAAGAAAACGTTTTGTTAAAAAATAAAAAAGAAGAAAAAGATATTATTAAATTGATTTGACATGTGCATTGAGAAAGAAAAATAAATGATGAGGGAAGAGAGAGATTGCAAGTGATGATGTGAAATTGGTGGGCCAAGAGTATAAAATTCTTTATTTTGAAAAAGGGTATAAAATTCCTTAGCCAAATTGAAAAATGTATACTTTTCCAAAACTCAGAATTTTATACCTCTGGCACACTAAATCTAACAAACTTCACTGTTCACACACTATCCAAGGCAGTTACACATGAAGTAGGAAAAGACGCTTACTTGCTTCACAATCTTTCTTCGTGTCTCTTCTGTTTCTCTTTCTTCTCTTTACGCTCATTGCTCTCTTCTTCCTCTTCGTCCCATTCTTATATGTGCTTTCTCTTCTTGCATCTTTTATGCTCCTTCTTCAGCAAGACAGTCCCTACAAGTCATCTTCTTTTTCTGTTTCCATAGCACCCCGGCATGATAACTAGGCACGAACACCCACCTATAGAAAAATTCATGTACCCGTTATTTTATTTGGACGCAGAAAAGGACTTGAATTTTGTAACCTTTTCTTTTATTCTTCTTACTGGACTTTTTCAAATCCGAGGTTAGGAAAAAATCATCTAGGCTTTAGGTAGTCCCTCTTGATGATTATAACTTTCTGCATGTCTAGATTGGTTGATGTTTTTTTATAGATGAATGTGATGATCATTTGAATTCATTGGCTACTTGAAGAGTTCTAGTAGTTATTTAGGACTACTTAAACCCTTCAAGTAGTCAATTTGAAAACAGTATCTCACTACTCGAAAACTTCAAGTAGTCTTTTTGATTCTGAAGTGAAATCGAGTGACTACTTGAAGGGTTCAAGTAGTGTATCTGATTACTTGAACCCTTCAAGTAGTGATTTTGACTCTGGAAGTAAAAATAAGTAACTATGTGAAGGGTTCAAGTAGTGTATATGATTACTTGAACCCTTCAAAAAGTGATTTTGACTCTGGAAGTGAAAATAAGTCACTAATTGAATGGTTCAAGTAGTGAATCTTACTGTTTGAACCCTTTAAGTAATGATTTTGAATCTGAAAATCAAAATAAATCACTACTTGAAGGGTTTAAGTAGTATATCTGACTACTTGAACCCTTCAAGTAGTGATTTTAATCCTGAAATTCAAAACAAGTAATTATTTGAAGGGTTCAAGTAGATGTATTTGATTACTTGAACCCTTCAAATAGTGATTTATTTCTGAAAATCAGAACAAGTCACTACTTGAAGAGTTCAAGTAATTGTATCTGACTACTTAAACTCTTTAAGTAGTCACTGGTTTTCTACTTGAAGGGTTCAAGTAGTTTTATATAACTACTCTAACCCTTCAGTACACAATCAAGTGCTTTCATTTGTTAAATGATGATACTAACTTTATATATGCATCCTTCAACATATATGGCTCCTAAAATTCAGATGACTACGGTCTTCAATGATGATGAAATTATCCTTAGAAAGGTGAACTGCCTCTCCAACCTAAATGCTATTACGAAACTGAATGAAAAGCTCACTGAATCTCATAAGATTTAGTTTAGAATGACATGTTTCGGTCATTTGTTGGACATACAGAGTATCCAGTTTTCTGAAATCATATGTCATCAGTTGTTTCTTAGAAAAGCTACGCCAAAGGAATTCACTGGTAAAGATGAGATGTATTTTTTCATAGCTGGAAAATCAATAAAGTTCTCTAAGATAGAAATTACTTTGATAACTAGCCTTCACTGTGGAACTCCTCTTGACCTTGGGACATATAACAAGGTCGTCTCTAATAGGATTAGGGATCAATACTTCAACCGTGATAACAGCATCAACAACAAGTGGTTGAAGGAAGTTTTTATTGGCAACGAAGGTGTTGAGGATGATGATGTTGTGAGGTTGGGGCTACTTTGTTTGTTGGAGCATGTTTTGATTGGGAATGAGAGAAGGAATAAGATTGATAATAGGTGGGTGATTCTAGTTGATAATCTAGATGATTTCAATAGTTACCCAGGGGGGGAGGTATGCTTTGAGAGGACCGTACAAGTTTTGAAGAACGCCATTCCCAAATAAGTTAATGATGAGGAAGCAGGTGGAAGCCAAAAAAAGAAAAAGAAAAAGGTTGGGAAAACAATCTTCATTCCCTTCTTCTTTTCTTATGCTTCCAAAATTAGTGTAGAATAATTATTATTGATTTATACAGGTTTCGGCATATGAGGTCATCCCCACAATTGGAAACCTGTATGCGAAAAAGGTTGCTAATCATTTTTCAAGTTTACTTAACTGGACGACTAACACCATTGTGTCACATGAAGAACTGCAGAAGGATATTTTCGCTTGTAATTGATAAGAACACTTGATTTTCTTGTTTTATCATTTTTGTAGTGGCAAGTCAAGTAGTTGTATATGACTACTTTAACCCTTTAAGTGGTGATTTTGATTTTGAAAGTCAAAACATGTAACTATTTAAAGGGTTTAAGTAGTTGTATCTGACTACTTGAACCGTTCAAGTAGTTATATCTAACAACTTAAACCATTCAACTAGTGATTTTGACTCTGGAAGTCAAAACATGTAACTACTTAAAGAGTTCAAGTAGTTGTATCTGACTACTTGAACCCTTCAAATAGTGATTTTCATTCTCAAAGTCAAAACATGTAACTATTTAAAGGGGTCAAACAATTATTTTTTACTACTTGAACTCTTCTAATAGTGATTTTGATTCTGGAAGTCAAAATAAGTAACTACTTGAATGATTCAAGTAGTTATGTCTAACTACTTGAACCATTCAAATAGTCATTTGTTCACCACTTGAGGAGTTCAAGTAGCAGTATCCGATTACTCGAACCCTTCAAGTAGTCATTTGCATCTGAAAATCAGAACAAATGACTAGTTGAAGAGATCAAGTATTTTATATATATAAATAAATCATGAAACTTACTTTATATCTGCATCTTTCAACAAATAATGACATGTTTTTTGTGTTAATTTATAGTTGAAGGTTCTTTTGACTCTGAACCCAACTGACCAAGAAGAGCAACAACCATTCTGAAAGAATTTTTGTAGAAGTTCATAAAGTTAGGACTGTTGCTGAGGAAGTTGGGGCTGTTGCTGAGGAAGAAGTGGACTTCCCGAGTCCTTTTCTTGAGAGTGGAATTGTGGCTGAAGAAGTTCTACTATTAGAGTATATTGCTTTTGGGGCTATTATTGATAGTGGGGAGGATGATGTCCATGCTTTTATGCATGAGACAAAAAAGAAGTTGAGCCATGGCTTCAAATATTAAGGAACTTAAGGCTGAATCAACAATGCTGAAAAAAGAAGCTGCTGATATTAAGCAAGAACTTAAAAGCATTGTAGGTAAGTTACAAGTCCTTATTGATCAATAAGTGAGATCCCCAATTGGGAAAGATTTTTATAAACATTCTTTTGACCAAGCTGGTAAGGATGGTCACAACAATTTTGACAAGATGGATGTTGGACATGAAGAAAAAGCTGGATGGTAGTGTGATAAATTTAGATTGTACTAAGGGGGAAATTTTGGATGATACTGATGATAACGCATCCAACATCATTTCTCAAAATTTTCAACATTACGATACTAAATTATTGAAAGAGACAACCAATGAAAAGGAACAACCCACTTCTGAGAAAGAACCAGATCTACCTATTGAGGGGGTTGAGTCTTCATTGGAAAAGTCTACTACCTATGAGTCCACTATAGAAACAAATGTTGAGATGCCTACTGAAAAGTCTGGGACAGAGGGGGTAGAGATACCTTCTCAGGGGGATGACTCAGAAGTGGACAAGTCTCTTTCAGAATCAAACGTTGTAGAGGTGCTTGGGAGTTGGAAAGAGAAAGCACTTTCTTTCCTAATATGTTAAGTCTCAATGGACAGATCCGACAAGAAAACAAAGTCGGATAGAACAATTTGAGAAAGATGCCCCATCACTACCATTCAAACCTTTGATGAACTAACAGAAGAAGATGAGAAAAAATTTGACCAGTGGTATTACTCCGTTGATGATTGGTAATTTCCTGAACTTATGTACATATATGTCTTGTTTTGTTTAAAATAAGGTTAGATGATTGTACATATAAGTTTTATTTTGTAGCACTACCATCCAACTTAGCATTTCAATTGTTCGTAAGAAGTTCTTCTCCAAGTTGTTGGATCTAGTTGAATGGTTGGAATCAATGGTTCGTATTTATAAATAAGTTTATAATTCAACCAATTAGAGTTTTGTTATGTTCTGCAATAGTGTTTTATGAATACTTGAAGGTTTCAAGTAGTGTATTTTGACTACTTAAACTCTTCAAATAGTTATTTATTATTCTTGCATTAAGTAATCTAGCGGGCATGAGACTACTTGAAGGGTTCAAGTAGTCTTTTTTGACTACTTGAACCCTTCAAGTAATTTTTTGACTACTTGAAGACTTCAAGTAGTATCATGTGCTCAGTTCTGCGACATATAACATATTGAAAGGATCTTCACTTCAATATGATGAGCACTCACTCAAAATTTGGAGGGATCTTCACCACTTCCACCTAGATCGATGAATCAATATTTCTGACATTATTTTTCAGGTAAGCTTTTATGTTTTTTCCAAAGTACAAATTCATTGTGAACTGAGTATGCTATAGTGCTCAATTTTTTGACCTCAAATGTAGGCTAACATGTCTGGTAGATGTGAATTATTTGATGCTAATCCATTCAGATTTGCATTAGAAAACAATGACCATTTATGAGCTTATATAGTCGGGCTAAGACCACATTTTAGAAGAGATTGGGATTCATGTGATCAAGTATGTACTCTTACACATTTTTCAAATTATGTCATTTAAAAGTTATTTTATGCAAAGTTTGCTGAAATACTATTGTATAGGTCTTGTTTGTTATGAACGTGAACAAATCTCACTGGATAACCATAGAGTTGGACCTCAATGAACAAGCTGTCAAACTCTATAATTTAATGAACAACATCACTCAACGAGCCCACCTCTGTCCACTAATGCGACCCTTCACCCATCTACCCCTCGTGTACTAAAAATTATAAACTTTTATGAAATAGAAAAGAAGTTCATAAAATACTTGATGAATAGACTCTAACTCATGTCAAAGTTCCTCAGTAAGGGAACGAGTGAGATTTGTTCTAATACATATGACCTTAATTTATGAAAGAAGGATATTTGATTTATTTTGCTTTTGTTCTGTAGGTTTGATTGTGGTGTTTTTGCCTTAAAATTTTTGGAGGCCTTGGTTTATGGTCGAGATTTAACAACTATAAAGTGGAAACTTATGCCACAATTTCGTAAAATATTTGGCTGTGGACTTTTTTTGTCGTACATCTCCACTTGAAGGTCTTGTAAAACTATGAACACTTTGTTTTTTATTTTTTGTTTGGATGTCTGAATTCTTATAAACATTTCTTTGGATAATAAGTTTTTTTATTGGATATATTTGTTGTTGAAATTCAAGAAATTATAAACTGATAAGGGGTTCAAGATTGATTACTGCATGGATGGTGCTAATTTATCTGTCTAGATTGCTCAGTAACAGTTGACAGAAATGCTACTTGAACCATCAAGTAGTAAAAAATACTACTTGAACCCTTCAAGTAGTTAACAAATAATACTTTAACCGTTCAAGTAGTTACATACTCTCTGTATAAATTGAAAGCAACAAACAATATAACTACTTGAAGGGTTCAAGTAGTAAAAAACATACTACTTGAAACCTTCAAGTAGTTACATGCTCTCTGAATAATTTGAGGGTAACAAATAATATAACTACCTAAAGGGTTCAAGTAGTAAAAAAATATTACTTAAACCCTTCAAGTAGTTAAAAAATAATACTTGAATGCTTTCAAGTAGTTACATACTCTCTGTATAAACTGAGGGCAATAAACAATATGACTAGTTGAAGGGTTCTAGTAGTTACATTGCTATTTGTATAAACCGAGGACAATAAACAATATGACTACTTGAAGGGTTCAAGTAGTGGTTTATGACTACTTGAACCCTTCAAGTAATCATTTTTATCTCATGCAGTGATTTGTCCAGAGACAATGTGACTACTTGAACCAAATCACTACTTGAACCCTTTAAGTAGTCATAGAATATATGCAATTTGCATTAGTTTGCTTTGTAACCAAAACAAATAACTATTTAGGTGGATAAAATAGATACAATATCTATACAAAAATCAAACAATATACATAAAGAATTTTAACAGTATACATACAAGCTTATGTGCCTGGTTGTGATTCATCACGCATGTGAATGTGGATAGGATGTTTGCATGTATGTTTATTGTGTCCGCGTAAACCATATCGACTACATTTATTTGGTTGTACATCCTTGCCTCTAGATGGTATTCTATTTTCCCTGGGCCTCCCACTAGACCGCCTCATCATAGGGGGCAAGACAATTCTTTCTCTCACCTCGGCACTGATAGTCCAGTCTGTATGATCTCCGAGGGGGTGAATTGTATATGCGTTAGCTGTCACTAGAGCCTCAACCTTATAACACTTCAAGCATAAGATGTAAGCATATATGTTACGTCTTCGACAACAAGCTAACGCACGTGTACAAGAGTATTGCAAATTCATGACAAGTGCATGTTTTTTTATGCAAGTTCACAACATGCTCTCTATCCCTAGTACTTGCAGGAAACTCATGAATATCTAAGCCAGCCATTGAAAGTCTGTGAGAAACATCATGATTCTTTTTAAGCTCCTTCTCACACCATTTGGTCATCTGTGTGTGCATCTCATAAGTACCTGTCTGACGTTGATAATACCATTGTTGCATCAAATCACACAGATGCTATATTAAAATTGTTATTGGGAGGGCTCTAGCATCCTTTAGTATGCTATTTATGCATTCGAGATGAACTTAGTTGATGATAGTCATGTATACCTCAAATTCTGATATACGATAGGCCTTGGTTGCTTTCAAAAATAAAGGATTGATGTTGCTAGTTTTGAACGTTGATTTTATATTCAGTCTCATAGGGTAGATGTAATCTCCATGAAATTATTGTGGGAAGACAGTTTGTATACCCTTTGCTAGACTTTCATTTTATTTGACACAAATACCAAGTCTGCAATAACCTCGTGCAGCTTATTAAAGAACCATTTCCATGATGCGTCATTTTCAGAGTCAGCAATCCCAAATGCAAGTGGATATACTTGGTTATACCCATCCCTTAGAAGTTGCAATGAACATTTCCCCCTATACCTTTCTCTTAATGATGTTCCATCAGTAGCAATTACGGGACATATACAATTAAGAAACCCATGAATCAAGGCTCCAATCGACATGAAGAAGTATTTGAAATGGTTATGTCCATCAGTCTCTATATGAGTAACAATACCTGGATTTTTCGCTTCTAACATGTGATAGTAGGATGAGAGCCTTATATATGAACTTTCAGGTGAACGTCGAACTCGAGCTAATGCAACTTCCCTAGCCCTCCATGCTGTATCATAGCTTATTTTGATGCGATAATCCTTACGAATATCTTCGATGATATCTTTCGGCCTATAAATCTGTCCAACACCAATATATTTTGACTTTATACAATGACCGATCAATAAACTTGTTGCTTGACGATGATCGTATTGTAAGATGTCAAAAGAGAACATATGAGTATTTATGAACTTTTTTATTTTAAAGTACTCTGAACATCGCACATTAATAGATTGTAGCTTCCATGAACATGTTTTCTTAGCACAAACAATCCCCAACAATTACGGTGTGGATTTGAAGACTTTAAGCTCAAAGTTTTGACGGATTGCCAAGAGTCCAACAATTCTTCGAAGCTCTTCTTTGTCTTGGTAGAGTTCTTCTGTATCTAACATATCCGAGACACTTACATGGTCGTAGTCCTCTAGTTATGATAATCTCAGAGCATTATAAGATGGTCATGACGAAGATGCAATGTTACTTGGCAATTGATGAAGGATGTGTATTAGCCTCTGGTCTTCTATTCAAATCCGATAAGGTAGAGGGATCATCCTGAATTACTTCTTCATATAGCCCAAAATCAAGATCATCATCAACACCAATATCAGGATCATCATTAACATCTTGTTGACAATCATCATCATCATATCTCCCACAGTAATACTCCCCTGAATGGAAATTGTTATTGTCATTGTTCTCATCACTATCAGCCATTGTTTCATCCATAAAATATGGAATGTGACCATAACGATCTTGTTGCGAGGGAGTTGTTTCACGAACCTTACTTGTTTCACCCATGAAGCATGGTCACCCATGAAGCATGGAATGTGACCATAACGATCTTGTTGTGAGAGAGTTGTTTCAAGAACCTGACTTTGACTTGGACATGTAAGATTATCAATCATTGTCCTAGGTTTAGGTTTGAGAGTAACATATAAAAGAGTACGAAGTGCTTCAGAACTATTATCGGCAATGAAAAACCTCACGTGGCGATCATTTAAAATTTCAGCAGGTGGGATGAGTCTTGTATAAAAATTTTATTGAAATATTGTACTTTGTTGGATCAACATTTATTTCATCGAATATGATACTGAATAACTTTTGCTAAGTATAGCTTGATGGTATGTCTAACGGTGAGTTTACCGTACCATTAAAAATGAATGAAGCACCGTTTCTCTCCCATTCACCACCGTGTACCACCGATATCTGAATTTCAAACATATCTGTTTAAGACAAAAAAAACTTTCAGTTATAAAGTTCATTTAATTTTATAGTAGTTATTTTTTTATGAATAATAATTATATATATTCTCATTAAGGAACCATAGATCATTTTACTACTTGAGGGGTTCAAGTAGTCGTTTATAACTACTTGAACCCTTCAATTAGTTATTTTGATTCTTGAAGTCAGTCATCTAGAGAGCATGTGACTACTGAAGGGTTCAAGTAGTTATAAAACATTACTTGAACCCTTCAAGTATTCATTTATCTAGAGAGCTTGTGACTACTTGAAGGTTCAAGTAATATTTTATAATTATTTGAACCCTTCAAGTAGTCATTTTGATTCTTTCAATCACTTATCCAGAGAGTACGTGACTACTTGAAGGGTTCAAGTAGTTTATAAATACTTGAACTCTTCAAGTAGTTGATCTTATTATGACAGCAGTAAAACAACAGTAAGTCAGAGACTACTTGAGTATTTGAAGGGTTAAGAATGAGTCTCTAATTATTTGAACGCTTCAAATAGTTATTTTTTCTTGCATCAATAACCCAAACATCAGAGACTACTTAAATGATTCAAGTAGTTATTTCGTCCAAATAGTTGGTTTTATTCTGTCATTACTCGAACTACTTAAAGCATTTTATGCATAAAAAAATAAGAGAATAATGAGTACTAGTCTACTCTCGTTGAAGAAGGAGAAGGAGAAGAATAAAAGAAGGAGAAGGAGAAGAATAAAAGAAGAAGAGGATAAAAAAGAAGAATAAGAGATGAAGAAGAAGAAAAAGTACATTTTTGTTGAAGAAAAAGAGAGAATAAGCTTGAAAGGAGAGCCAAGAGTGAGAGAGTGGTATTTGTCAACTATGATTAATTTGATATTTGCGTAGAGAAGAGAAAGGAAATGATGAGGAAAGAGAGAATTGTCATTGCTTGATATTGATAATGGTGGGTCAAATGTATAAAATTCTGAATTTTAGAAAATTGGTATATATACTTAAATATATATTTATTTAAATTTTGAAATACTTGAAGCAACGTTTTTTTTTTGCGAAAGATTTTCACTAAACTAACATGAAAACAAACAAGTTCAAATAAAACACTTGAATATATGTTATCTGTGACAATGCATTTAAATAGTAAGCACAATAACATTTCTCCATTGCATGAAATATATAATAATATTTTGAATGCATTTAAGTATTTTTAAACAAATCACTCTCAATTTCATCTTAATATTCTTGAAAATAACATTATTATCTTTGAATGAGAAGATCATTATAAGTGAACTGTCCACATATTTCTCAAAGAAATGAGCTGGAGTAATTGTAAAATTTACTTCCTGAAATATGTTCTATCTATGACAATATACACTTTTTTAAGATTGTGGTGCTTTCAGAAAACACCTGTCGGGGGAAGATAAATTGAGGTTCTATATATCATGTTTGACGCAAACATTTAAAGAAATTATGATACATTTGAACGATTTGTTTCATTTCAAAGTATCATATTTATCTATGAAAAAACAGCTTCTTAGCATAACTTTTTTAAACTTGTAATGACTAAATCCGAAAATTATAATGAATTTAATGGTTCATATTGCACAAACACGAACCCTGAAAAAAGACACTGGATTCTTGATTTACATGTGCCAGTTTCAAGTTCAACTACAATTGAAGTAAAAGCAAATTCTATTCACACCCCAACATTTTCTTCATCCACTCATTTTTCAAATACACCCGTAGTGAAGTAACAAATTTCTCTATACACCTTATTATATTCCCATTATGTCATACTTCAATACACTGTTCCCATCCATTCTCTTCATAAATTGTACACAATTGGATTCATTTTTACAATATTTAAAATATATTATTTTTTACACTAGATATTTTTATATATTAACTTTACTTGAGATTTTATCATTTTTAGACAATCGGAAATTCAAACATGAATTTTTTGGCAAGGGTCATAATAGGAAAGACTCATCTCCAATACAGTCTTCCACAATTACAGGACAATGTAATATTCACCCATGATCTTAGTCTTATTTCTTGTACATATTTTTCCATTTCTTATCATTAAGAATATTTCTAATTTAATTCACTTTAATTATTTCCTTAGTAACTACATGTAAGATTGTATAAATTGCATCAACTATCAATACATAAATTATTAGCCATTCAATATTTTCTCTATCTCAGTTAATTCTATGGTATCAGAGCATTTTTGCTCCTACGAGTCTAATCCGTTTTCCCCCTCCTTGCTATCAATCTTTCTTTCAATGGATGATAATTCATCCACCTCCATTCTCAACCCAAGTCAAGCCATAAATGCCATTTCTTCTCCCCCTCTCAAACAAACCTTATAGCCATTAATGCCTCACAACTCAACGACAAATTGACTCCTACAAATTACCCTTCGTGGCAGACACAATTTGATTCCCTTCTCTTTTCTTATGATTTGCTTGAAAATGTTGATGGATCCAAGCCTTGTCATCCTGAGATGATGGAGGTTAATGGGAAGTCTGTTCCCAATCTTGAATGTACGCTTTGGAAAAGACAAGACAAGCTTATTTTTCATGGCATCATTTCCTCTCTCACACATCGTGTAATACCATTGGTTCGATCTTCTGCCAATTCCGCTGAGGCGTGGAATCGCCTTAAGAGCCTCGATGCTAATGCTACTTCCTCATGAACCATGGGGCTAACTGAGCAGCTCCAAAATATTACACGTGACTCCAGATTAGTTGGTGATGACCTTGCTAATATTCAGGGCATTCCAGATGAACTGGCTCTGATCGATGAACCAGTCAAAGATATAAATCTTATCCTTCACACTCTTAAATGGTGTTGGTTCTGACTTTAAAGAGATCGCAACTGCTTTTCGAGCCAAAGATATTGTTCTTAGCTTTGAAGAATTACATGATAAACTTGTCGAGTATGAGTCATTTCTCAAATGTGAAGCAAATTGTACAGTTGGAATTGTTCCACTTACTGTCAATACTACTCGTCTTTCTCAATCTAAAAATGGAAATCAATTTCAACAAGGTGAGAAAGGCAATTCTCAACATCAGGGATATCAAGGGCATCACACCTACACTAACCAGGGTAATAACCTAAACAGGAGTTCCACTGTGGTGTGTTAGTTTTGTGAGAAACGTGGACTACGGCAAAACAATGTTTTACAACTAAGAAACTCATGCAACAATCACCTACTGCAAACCACACTACCACTGGTAGTAGTTCTTCAAATTGGTTGATGGATTCTACTGCCTCTCAGCATGTCACTAGTGAATTTAGCAACCTCTCCATTCGTCAACCTTATGAAGGACCATATGACATAATTATTGGTGATGTTACAGGTTTAAATATCACACATATTGACAATTCTATTCTCTCTACTCCATCTACCTCATTCTCACTTTCAAATGTCTTATGTGTACCATCCATGAAACAAAATTTAATTTATGTATGTCAATTTTGCAACACAAATAATGCTTCTGTTGAAATTTTTTCCATCTTGTTTTTATGTGAAGGATCTAACCACGGGGGCACATCTCATTTGAAGGTGGAGTAGGAATAATGTCTACCATGAAACATGGCACAATGATAGGAACAAAACAAACTTGTCTTGGTGTCAAGTCCTTTCTTGATCGTTGGCATGATAGGCTCGATCATCCATCACTAAAATTCCTTTCTCATATTGTCTCAAAGCCAAGCCATCCTCATTTGTCTTCGAGTCAGTCTAAGTCTTCTTTTTATGATTCTTGTCAATGTAATAAAAGCCATAAACTTCTGTTTGGCGTTTCTACTTTAAAGAGTCATGGTCCATTAGATATTATGTTATCTTTGTTGACTATTTCACAGTTATTTCTGATGGCAAATAAATCAGATGTATTCTCTATCTTTCCAAAATATAAAGCCATGGTTGAAAAATTCTTTCAAACCATAATTCACATAATTTATTCTGATGGTTGAAAAGTATATCAATGTCTCAAAACCTTGTTTGAAACTCATGGTATTCAACGTTTGATCTCTCCTCCGTACACCCCACAACATATTGCTTCCGCTGAACGTCGACATCACCATATAGTTGAGACTAGCCTTACTCTTCTTCACCGAGCACGTCTACCTCTATCTCTTTGGTCTTATGGCTTCCAAGCTGCAGTTTATCTCATAAATCAACTTCCCACCCCAATCCTAGACAATAAACCACCATTTGAAACTCATTTTCATAGCCCCCGAAATTACTCCAAATTACGGATTTTGGTTACCTATGCTATCTATCCATGGCTCCGTCCTTACACCAACCATAAGCTCGAACAACGTTCTAAACCTTGCATTTTTTTGGGTTACTCAATTATCCATAATTCTTATATTTGTTTTGAATCCATAGATCACAAAACATACTTCTCTCGCCATGTACAGTTTGTCGAAGATAAATTTCCCTCATTATCTCTCTCATGCTCGTGATCAAATTAACTCCTACACTATTTCCAAATGGATAACTAATTCACCTTCTTTACATTCTTTCAACTCCTCTACGTCAAAACCCATTAATTCTTCCACCAAATCCTCAAATTTCCCTCTAGAGAATCTTGACAACTCACCCCCCATTACACCTCATATTTCTTCCCTCATTTTGCCACATCCAATTCCTAACTTTAGGCACTCAACACCTGTAACTTTGGAAAGCTCATCACCCTCAAATCATGCAACCGTCTCTCATTCCTCATCTCTCATTACCATCTATAGATCATGTCTCTAGTGGCACCATACAATCTATAGAAATTCCTTTAATTGTGGTCTTAACATGGCAAGCACCACCTCAGACATGTGTTCTACTTCCTCCACAAATGAGATGCTCCCAAGGAATGGCATTTCACTCAATGATACTGATATTGAACCTACTTCTACACATTCCATGATCACCCACTCCAAAATAACATCTCCAAGCCCAAAGATCTACAAAAACTTTATCCTTGTTTGTATCATACCACCAAACATCTTGTACCTTCTCTTCTTGAGCCTACCTCAACCTCTCAAGCCATTAAACACCCAAAATGGAGAGAAGCCATGTGTGAATGGACTCAATGCTCTCATTAAAAATGGTACATGGAACTTAGTTCCCCGACGAGCCACTCAGAATATTATTGGCTATAAATAGGTGTTTCGGATCAAAAAGAACTCTGATGAAAGTATTGATCGCTATAAAGCTTGTATAGTCATGAAAGGATTTCATTAATGACCAGGAATCGATTACCATGATACTTTTAGTCCAATTATTAAGCCGACTACAATTAGACTTGTGCTCTCACTTGCTCTCTCTCGAGGATGGACTGTTAATCAATTAGATGTTGACAATGCTTTTCTCTATGGACATCTTTCAGATGAAGTTTACATGTCGCAACCACCAGGATTTATTGATTCATCTCGTCCAAATCATGTTTGCCGTCTTCACAAAGCACTTCACGGGCTCAAACAGGCGCCCCGTGCTTAGTTCCATCAGCTGAAGAAGATTACCATCTCGTTTGGCTTTGTTAACTCTAAATCTGACACTTTATTATTCTTTTATGCTAACAAGTCTATCTTAACATATTTTGTGATATATTTGGATGATTTACTAATTACAGGAAGCTCATCCTCATTCATGGATTCAACGATGACTTATCTTATCGATTTTCTATCAAAGATTTAGAAGCTCTGCATTTTTTGGGTGTTGAAGTTGTACCTACAACTCATGGTTTATTCCTCTCTCATTGCCTAAACGCTTCAAAATGAAAGGCATGAAGGAGTCTGTTACACCCATGAGTACCTCCACTAGACTTCAACTTCATGATGGTTCCCCTCTTCTCGATGCTACTCATTATCGGAGCTTAATTGGTGGTATGCAATATTTATCACTTTCCCGTCCTGATGTTGCCTATGCGGTGAACAAACTTGCTCAATACATGCATTATCCCACTCAAACGCATTGGACAACAACCAAACGACTTCTCCGTTATCTCAAACATAAGATTTCTCACGATCTACTTCTTCGACAAGCTCGACCATTCACTCTCACAGCCTATTTTGTTGCGGACTGGGCAGGAAATCATGATGACTTCACCTCCATTTCATTTCAGCCTATGTCATCTTCTTTGGTGGCAATCATGTTTTTTGGTCCTCAAAGAAGCAACGAATTGTCACTCGTTCTTCCACCGAAGCTGAATATCGCTATGTTGCATCCATTGTTGTTGAACTATCTTGGCTCACTAATCTTCTCACTGAATTGGGTGTTCAACTCCATAAACCTCCCTGCCTACTTTATGACGATCTCGGTGCAACATACTTGTGAGTTAATCTGGTCTTTCATTCTCGATGAAACATATACACTTTGGATGATCATTTTATTCCTGACAAAGTTGAAAGTGACTCTCTTCAAATTGCCCATGTCTCCACTCACGAGCACGTTGCTGATGTTCTAACTAAACCACATGCCAAGTCATGATTTGCATCTCTACAGTTCAAGCTTGGCTTTTCTGATGGAAGCACCATCTTGCAGGGGCGTGATAAGAAAGACTCATCTCCAATACAGTCTTCAACAATCACAGGACAATGAAATGTTTACCTGTGATTTTAGTCTTATTCCTTGTATATGTTTTTCCATTTCTTACCGTTAAGAATATTTCTTATTTAATTCACTTTAATTGTTTCCTTACTAATTAAATGTTAGATTGTATAAATTGCATCAACTATCAATACAAAGATTATTAGCCATTCAATATTTTCTCTATCTCAGTTAATTCTCGTATAGGTCATATTAATTCTTTACGGTTATGATACAAGAGGGGAGGAAGAGTGGTTTCAATTGTCAATGAAAAAATAATTTAAAACAATAAAAAAATATGAGCAAATAATAAATGATATTAAATGAAAAAATTCTAATATATTATGTTCTTCACAAAGAAAATGAAAAAAAAATTGAGGGTAGAAGGCGTCGTTAACAAGTTCACTTCCTAAAGACTTTGTTTTAATTAATACGTAGGGTTCATGGTGGATATTAGTTAGTGCTTGAATAGTTGAATATAGTGTGCAACTCAACCAACTTTTTTTTTCCAACTCATTGTGTATTTTCGATTTTGAACTGCTGCTTGAATTGTTGAATATGATTTTGAGAATAAATGTCATGTACAGTGTTTTGTTATTAAGAAAAAAATGTTTTTGATTTATATAATCTAGTAATGTGTTTGTAAAGGATTTTTTCGGCATGAAAAACTCTCTATGAACGAATAATAATTTTGAAAGAGAATGAGAGAATAAAAACACCATTATTTACTTGAAAAACCCTTAAAGGGAAAAAAATCACGGAAGACTCTTGCATTTCAGATTTTACATCATTTTGAAAGAGAATGAGAGAATAAAAACACTCTTGCATTTCAGATTTTACATCATTTTTGTGAATCTTTTCTTGGATTCCATCTCATTATTCATTACACGAGCCCTTATATAGGCCTCGAGGTGTAGATGAAACAATAAAATAATAAAAGGAGGTATGATCTCCCTCTCTCCTATGTTTTCAGGGATTTTTTACGCCTATAAGATCTCTCCCATACGTATGGGATTTTTTGTCAGGCGTGGGCCCTATCATTTCATCTATTCCATTCAGCTGTCTCATCATCCCTTTATCTTTCAGTTGTCTTCAGCTGTAACCATGTGATCTTCTCTCGTGATTCAAATCTCCTTCTTCCCGTTCTCGTGAGGTGGAAATATCCTCACTGCCTCTTGATCGATCCTTTCCATCCACGTGACACAATGAAGGTTTTCTATCTGTTCATTTGCCCCCATTACACTCAGTGGAATTTTATTCATTGAGGTGTAATGATTTGTCTTTTTTGTTCTGATGTTACGTCTGCCCCTTTCAGTTTTCACGTGCTTTTTGAAAACATGCGACGTGGTTTTTTACACAACATTTTGACTGTTTGCTGCCAGTGGTAGTTTCTCATTTGCTTTCTGCCATCACGTTCTTCTGTTCTTGTTTACAAATGTTTTCCGGTTGTTAAGCAACAATTTTTTGTCAGTTTGTCGCCGATGATGATTACCCTCATTCATTTGTTGTTATGTCCTTCCATTCCTTTCACTATTGGCTCATTGATAGAGTTTTTTTCGTTCTCTTTACTACGGGCTCATTGATAGAGTTTCTTCCATTTTTTTATTTTTCTTTTCCTTCTCTCGTACTTTAAGATATGTGACAAGAAAATGAGTGTCCTTCCGTTCCTTTCACTACGAGCTCATTGATAATAATTCAAAGGAATGAATGTACTGTTTCATAATTTCATCGCGAGAGTTTGATGCCCCGCGTTCATTGGCAGAGTTTCTCCCGTTTCCTTTGCTACGAGCTCATTGGAGAGTTCCTCTCATTTTCTTTGCTATGGGCTCATTGGAGAGTTCCTCTCATTTTCTTTACTATGGGCTCATTGGGAGAGTCTCTCCCGTTTCCTTATTGTTCTTTTTTCTTCTCTCGTTTTGTATTTTTCCTTTGTATTTCTGCTTCGATCAATGAAGATCACTTTCTTTGTGTAATTTTACTTTTATTTAACTCCCTTTTTGTTGTACTTCATTCTTTCTTCAAAGATTTTAGCAAAAATTTTAGAGATGAAAATTCGTTCCAGTACCAACTTCAAGCTTTCAACAAAATCCATTCTTAAACACTTAGAATTTTTTTTGCTCCCAGTTCTCTTGAGAATAATCATTTCAGTAGTAGAATATGTTATCAAACACTTCAAGTTCAATTTTTTTTTTGTAACAGAATCCTTTCTCATGAATTCAACCTTTGCTAGAGAACAAATATATATTTCCGGTTGTGAAATCCGTTCCTGAGGATAAGACTTAAATTTCCTTTAGAAGTAAGAACTTGTGAACTGCTCGTTCCCAAGGACTTAGGTTCAAATCAAGAACCATGACCCGTCTTCATTCTGAGAGAAATGACTTACGCGCTACCCATTTTTTTTTAAGAGGAGGACTTAGGTTCAAATAAATAACCATGACCCCGTTTTCTTCAAGAGTATGATTTATGAATTGACCACTTCCAAAGACTTAGATTCAAATAAAGAACCATGGCCCCATCTTCATTATGAGAGAATGACTTACAAACTTCCCGCTCCTAAGAACTTAGGTCCAAATAAAAAACTATGGCCTCATTTTGCTTTTAGAAAACCTGTGCCCCCGTTTCCTTCGAGTTATCCGCTTTCGTAGACTTTGACTTTTGCTTGTTTTCTTCAAAGCTTTGTGACTTTCCCATTCCCAAGGACTTAGATAGAAAGATCATGTTTAATTTTCACATTTTAGAGAAAAGATTTTTCATGAACATTAATGAGATGATCTCTTCCATTTCCTAATACTTCGTTGGACTTGTGGCTTCTTCTTTTTTTCCTTTCTTCTCGAGCTTACGATTTTTCTTTTTTTCTTTTTCCTTTCCTAAACACTTAGTAAGAATTTGCACACATATTATTTTTTTTGGCTGCCTATTTGCTTATACTTGCTCAGTTTCTAAGTTTGTACAAAAGATAAGAATGGAATTCACTTTGTTAGACCTATATCAGTTTACACCTGGTCCTCCGCTTGCATCTTCTTCGAACCGTCCACTTTCACAAAGTCTATTTTGTATTGTTTGTTTGTTGACCTATTTCTAGTTTTTGTTCTCCTTCTTTAATCCATTCTAGAAGACATTTCTCATCGTTATTTTCCATCTGAGAGTAGGGCTTATAAAATGCCCCTCCCAAGTATTTACGCCCTTGGTTCTTTTGAGAGTAGGACTTATGAACCGCCCCTCCCAAGGACTTACGCCCTCAGTTCCTTCAGAGAGTAGGACGTATGAATTGCCCCTCCCAAGAACTTACGTCCTTAGTTCCTTCTGAGAGTAGGATTTACGAATTGCCCCTCCCAAGGACTTACGTCCTTAGTTCCTTCTGATAGTAGGACTTATGAATTTCCCCTCTCAAGGACTCACGCTCTTAGTTCCTTCTGAGAGTAGGATTTATGAATTGCTCCGCCTAAGGACTCACACCTTTAGTTCATTCTGAGAGTAGGACTTATGAACTGCCCCTCCCAAGGATTCACGTCCTTAATTCCTTTTGAGAGTAGGACTTATGAATTATCGCTTTCAAGGACTGGCGCATTTAGTTCATTCTGAGAGTAGAACTTATGAAATGCCCATGCCAAGGACTTACGCCCTTAGTTGTTCTGAGAGTAGGACTTATGAATTTTTTCTCCCAAGGACTTATACCCTTAGTTCATTCTAAGAGTAGGACTTATGATAACCTCTCCCAAAGACTTATGCCATTAGTTCCTTATGAGAGTAGGAATTACGAATTTCCCGTCCCAAGGACTTACGCTCTTAATTCCATTGTTGAAGAAGAGAGTGAGTTGACACCATGTATTTGTCTTGTATACAGCCTGCGTGTTATCATGCCATAAGTTTTGATTGAGAGTTCCAAATTGAATTTTGTGAAATTATTCAAGAAGTTGATTTTCATATGATTTCGATGGTATATAATTCACCATGTAATTGGCTCCTAGTTAATACAGTTTAATTCCCAAAATTGATTGCTCCACATAATCTTCTTTCATGAATAATCTTCATGAAAATTACCATAAACTTTGATCAGGAATTCTAAATCGAGTTCTAAAAAATTCTATAAGAAGTAGACATCCATATATTTCTAATAATATATAATTTGTCATATAAAATTATCTAAATTGATGCAGTTTAAAGATTCAATATGAAGGACATGAATAGCCTCACTTTTCTGAACACACTACAATAAAAAATGGCTATGATAGTGGCTAAAAAAAACTATCGTAGGGTTTCATAGTATTTTTTCTAACGCTATGTCTGTCAACGTTATGAAAACTCTGACCCTACGATATCAATTGTTAAACGCTATCATAAAAACTTTTAATAGCATTTTATAAACGCTATTATTAGCGTACCAACAATGGCAGACTTTCTATAGCATTTTAAAATGTGCATTGTAACATTTCTATAGCGTTTTATAAACGCCATAGAAAGTGTGCAATTACGTTTGATACGCTTATAACAGCGTTTATAAAATGCTATTGTAACCTTTCTATAGCGTTTAAAAAATGCTATTATAACCTTTCTATATCTAAAGGCTATAGAAAGGTTACCAAGCGCAATGAGAAGCTTTCTATAGCGTTTAAAAAATGATATAGAAAAGTTACAATAAACGCTATGAAACGTGTATGATAGCTTTTATTAAAGCTGTTAAAAGTTTTCTACAGCGTTTAAAAAACGCTCTTGTATGTCTAACCATATCATAACTGCATTTGCCTATTGTGTTTCTTTATGCTATTATATTCTCTTATAGAGTTTTAAATGCTGTAAATAATTTAAGCTAATGTATCAAACAAATAATATAAAGATCATCCATTAAATCACTTATTTAAAATATTTAATTAAAGAAATTTACTAATAAAGATCCATATAAAATACAATATCAAATGTCCAAAAAAAAACCCTACCAAAGCATTCCAAAGTGTTCATATCACATATTGCAAATATTTTGAGTTGTACTAAATATCACAAGTACATGCCAAAGTTTTCATCAAAGAACTTCCACGTCTTCCTGTTGGAATCATATCCCCCATCACTATGTGGAACTACGAACTACCTGAATTACTTTGTGTTTGTTGTATTTTTGGTGGACCTATATGAGAAAAAAAATTATTATAGTTAAATATCCACTGACAAACATATATATGATCTCTATAAAAGTCTTTCTAATATTCAGACATGTTAATCTATAAGATTGTAATCTAGATTGTAAAATCCTATTTCTTGAAATACATACTTTCCATGCATCTAAGTTCTATCGTTGAAAATGCATAGATAAGAGCAAGTTAGAAAAATAACATAAGCATATGAGAAAAGTTTAACATAATATTCAATGCACATGGCTAGCACCCTCCTGACATTTCAATCATGTCCAGCATTTATGTCAGACCACATTTTTAATTCCCATAATACTAATCATCATATGAGAAACGTTTAAAATAATATTCAGAATCCAAAATCAGCAACATAAACAAATCCAACACAAATGCAAGAACGCAAATGTAAATCGAACATTTCAAATGCACATGGCTAGCGCCCCCCGACATTTCAATCATGTCCAGCATTTATGTCAGCCCATATTTCTAACTCACACAATACTAATCATCTATGACAAAAGTTTAACATAATATTCAAAATCCAAACTCACCAACGTAAACAAATCCAACACAAATGCAAATCGAACATTTCAATACACATGGCTAGCACTCTCTGGCATTTCAATCATGTCCAGCATTTATGTCAGCCCACATTTCTAACTCCCACAATACTAATCATCATATGAGAAAAGTTTAACATAGTATTCAAAATCCAAACTCATCAACATAAACAAATCCAACACAAATGCAAATCAAACATTTCAATGCACATGGCTAACACCCCTCCGACATTTCAATCATGTCCAGCATTTATGTCAGCTCACATTTCTAACTCACACAATACTAATCATCATATGAGAAACGTTTCTTCCAATATCAATTAACACCACTAATGCAACCAATAATCAAACTCAGATCAAACTAATTTCGATAATGTCCAGTAATATATCAACCAATAGTAGTTGGAAAAGAAGTACTTACAATGGGACAATTCTATTAGTGGGCCATGCAATTGTTCTACCTACTGCATCTTCAATATATTTCATTGAAGACGTAGACCTCCATAAGTAAGCCTCTGGTTTTGTTGCAACATCTATCCAAGCTCTCGTGGCATCAAGTCCAAGAGGCACATGATGAACAAGGTTTTTTGGATCACTTGAAGACTAACATCCTTCAGCAACTACCTCATTTGATCCAATCCAATCTAATAACTTCAACTTTCTCATGTTCAATTTATTATTCAAACTCTATAATTAATAATAGAATATCATCAATTACCAATAGTAAAGCTCCATGTGCAAACAAATAAAAGTTTTAAAATTTACCGAGGGTGATGGCATGTCTGAAAAGGATGGTCCTTCATTTTGGTGAAGCTGAAAATTAATTTATATTAGAGTATGAAATTGTACTAATTGGGAAAGTCAACTCCATTTACTATTTTCATATTTATGTATACCTGCTTCACTATGCGCTCCATAAAGTTTTGCATATGATCAAATTTATTCTTCAATTGGATATGATCTTTTCGAAGCTTCGTGTAGGCGCGATCCTTTTGAGATAAAATGGAATGTTTGGTAAGAGTCGGCCCGTTTCCACACACTCTAAGTCGTCCACGTCTCTCAGGACCAAGAACTTGAGATTAACAATTGTCAGCCAAATTTCGTGTCCCTGGTGTTGATGCACCTTGACTTAACTCATTCAACTTTTTCTGAAAGGTAATAATGTCATGCGACATTGATTATCTAGTTGTGTGACACTAAAGAGATAAATAATGAAACATTTACAATAGCTTCAGCAACACTCGAATTTGCAGGTTTGTCACTTATTTTATGTGCCTTCATCCAAACACTGATTCTAGAAACAGTTTCAGGGGTTTGTCTGCTTTTTTTTTTCTATAAAGAACCAAATTCAAGGATGGTTAATTTCTTTCTATTAAAATAAAAAAAATACATTTTACTATATCTTCATTCAATCGCGCATATCCTCTGTGGCTGGATGTGTGGGGGATTTGTTTTTTCTTCATCTCTTTGAATTTGACACTTATTTCCTAGAGACATGTATAAATATGGCATAGAAGTAACTGTAAAAAACTATTAAAACTTAATCAATGACAAATTACCTTTGATTTTTCTGCCATCTTATCCTTTACATAAGCCTTCCACTCTTAAATTGAACTAACATTATCGGGCTTCAATTTGATCATTTCTTGCTCGTTAGCCGAATTTCTTGTGCTAGTAATAATTTTTTTATTTAGAAGACCTCCAAAACTGTCCAATGTGTGAAATTATTATTTTCTTGCATGATTCATCAATTGTATATCTCGTCTAGCAATAAAAAATCAAGTATGTATGTCAATGCTAAAAACAATGCTCTTTTTGCCTAACAATTAACAATGTTATATTTAAAATAAATTACCATACCTGTATTGATTCCCACATAACCTCCTTCATTCCCGTGGGAAACTTTCTCCAATATGCAATTATTATGGATACAATTTCCCACATAAGAGGTCCAGTAAAAGATGATAAACTAACAGAACCTTCACCACGGTGATAAGTTGATATTTTCTCTTTTCATGCATAACCATGGTGGTAAGTTTTATGTCACAAGCAAGACTGGCCAACAACTATATGTATTGCTCAAACTATGAAAGGGATTAAAACCATATGCGGCAAGTCCTAACCTAAGATTGCGCAAATCAGATGAAAAAGAAGGTCATTTCTGATTCACCAACTCCCACGCCACATAATCTACAGGGTGACACATATTCCCATCATCACTCTTATTGTTTTGATGCCACCTTAAAGCTTCAGCAACTTTTGCAGACTTAAACATCCTCCTAAACCTTAGAATTATAGGAAAGTACCACAAAACTTTAACAGGTACACCCTTTTTTTCTTAGTTGCACGTTCATCAACTTTCCACCTTGAAGAGCCACATCTTGGACGTTTCTTCAAATGTTCTCTCTCTTTTCTAAACAAGCAGCAGTCATTCACATAAGCATGAATTTTTTGAACCCTAAATCAAACTCTTTAAGAAGTTTTCTTACTAAATACATAGATCTTGGAATCACATTCTCATCCGGTAACATATCATGTAAATTTTCTAAAAGTTCGATTAAGCTTTTGTCAGACCAACCACTCTTGATTTTAACTCTGTACAAAACTAAAATGGCTGATAACTTTGTGTATTTGATACAACCTGGATACAAAACAGTTTCAGCATCTCGTAAATTATCCATGAAATCCTCATCTCTCCCTTCAAAATCCCTAGAATATTCGTCTTCAAATTCAAAAGTTGATTCATACATGTTGTGTGTGTATGACTTGTTTACTTCATCCGTTTTATCTTCTCTAAGTATTTGTTCTCCATGGTGATACCAAGTTGTATAGGTTAGATCCATTCCTTTTATTCCTAAATGCTCAAAAACCATGTCACTACCTTGATGACGCATATTTCACCATTCTTTGCAAGGACATAAAATTTTCTCTACATAATTTGAATTTCTTTCTACTATCTTGAAAAAATTCCATACTCCTTTCTGATACTCTTTTGTAGCTCTATCAATTAAAACATCAACTACTAAGATATCTATTTATGATTGTATTTTACACTTATCTTAAATAAAGTAACCAATCTTTTTACCTGTTGAGACGCACCCAATCTTTATCCATTCCAATAAGTTAACTACTGAAATGTAGAGATAATTATCCTTTTGTATTTTTCTTTCAACTTATCAAAAGGAAAAGAAAAAAAAAGAATACATGATCACATACGACTAGTGAAAGTCAAACAATGTCAAGTACGTTGCTTTTATTAGTAATGAAGAAACTAGAATCCAGGTTTGTAGAGTGCACACATCTTGATTCATAAACAATAAGAAACATACTGTTGATTCTTGTGATACCATCGATATCAGATAAGAGTCGAATTCTGAATATCTAGACAATAGATTTAGTACTTAACCAAAAATGATGAAGTAATAGCATACCGTTGATAACTTTAGGTCAAAAGTCAAACCAAAGATGTTATTGTTATATTTGATGAATTCAAGGACGCCCCTCACTTCATCTTTTATCTATAAAACAAATTACATACACTATAAGTTTATAACAAAGCTATGTAAACTATGAGTTCGTACAACTGCAAATTGCTGTACTCCAAAGCAAACATGCACGTCAATGAAATACAACTCACCTGGGACTTGGGGTAGAAAATATGAGCATCATCCTGTAAGAAAATTTTGACCAAATTTTGTCAAGAGATGATGAATGTTAGGAACATAATCTTAATGGAAGAATCTAAGATACTAACTTGCAATTCTACAACACAGAAGACATCGAGTAACTAATAACATCATTATTTCCGGTAGAAGACAAAGTTAATAATAAACCACAATATCTAATACTTACCTGCTGAAGCCTCCTCACACGAGTTAGTCCAGTCAATGCACCACTAGCCTCATTATGATGCAAGCCACAAAAATCAGCCAATCTAAGAGGGAGTTCTGCACAATCAAAAGGGAAATAAGAAGAATATAGAAAATTTGATATTGATTACAGATATCGCCAAAGAAAGAAGATAGCAGCCTCATCATAACTTTAAACTAGTGAGAATAAAAACTACAAAGTTCTTTTCCAAATATCAAGGATCATAAGAAATATTATATGTCATAATAGCTATACAAAATTTCACAATTCCCTAGTTTGACAAAGCGAATAATTAAATAAAACTAAATCAAATAAGCAATTAACCAACAATAAAACTAACAACTTTATTCTGATACCATAAACGGCTAATTTACATAATGAAAACCTCAAAAAGAAGAAAGAAAATTCCATACAACGGTATATGCATATTGGTTTAGAAAAACAGAGCCAAACCATGATAAATAATAACCTATGAATACCAAAGCAGCCTTTAACCGACAATTACCAGTAATAAATCTAACACAAATATGTAGATTCCACAACATAAAGGAAAACCCTGATAAAGAAAAGCTTAATTGATAACATAATCAAAAGTAAGCAAAAGGGATAAAAGACCAAAGTAATTACAAAAGCAGTAGTATAAACGACTAGTCAACAGAAATGCCCATTGCCAATGGCACAAAAATCACTATTCATAATTCAAATGACTTCACCATTTTTATTCTTTATCTCAAAACATTAGTTATGTCCATTATAATTCTCATATCATACTATTAAATTAGACTATATTTGCTTCATAATAAACATTTTAACATCGACTAATTATGTTGTGTAAGGACAATATCTAATCCAATAGACATGAAATCGTTGCTGGAAGGATAAACATATATGCTTTCAAGTTTCCAATCTCACAACAATTTAACAATATAACTTTATTGAACTGCACAAAATAGATATATCATTCGCAAATTTGAGACCCAGAATATTTTCCATGATTCTTTTCAAAACTCTCTCTCCAAACACAAAAAAATGAAGACTAGCTCAAATGATTAAAGAGAGCAAATAAAAAGCTGAGACAGATGAAGAATTGACCATCTGGTCGCTATTGTTTGCGGAAATTTTTCAGAAAAATAAAGAGCATCAATCTAATCTAAACAAAAAGAAGGAAATTTAAAGCATAACCAGATGATTGGGGATTATGTGAAATGAGCTTCGAGAGGATGAAATTCACGTTGGTAATCGAAAACTACAGAGTTAGAGAGACCTTCGAGAGAGTGTTCCCAACTGAGAAATTGACGGATTTATAGAGCTAAGAGAAGGGCTACGAGAGAGAGCTCAGAGAAGAGAGAGTTGTGCGAGAGAATCTGTGACAGAGATTTGAAAGTGAGAGCTATAAGAGAGGCATGCAAGAAATATCTGAGAGAGAGCTTCACCTCACGAGGAGCCTTTGTCGCAGAGACTGCTCTATGTAAGCTTCGTCGCACAGAAAGGGGTGAGGGCGTTGAATAGAGACGTTGTAATGTGTGAGACAAATATTGACTTTGGTTTTTTAGTTTTAATTAAAACTAAAAAACCATTGCGTTTTAATAAGAAACGCAATTGTTCAGCTCTATTAAAGCATTTAATTCTTGTAGTGACAATATGTATGAAAATTACCGTAACTTTTGATTGAAAGCTCCAAATTGAATTTTGTAAAAATCTCCAATAAGTAGATTTATGTATCTTCTCGATGGTTTCTTTCATATGATTCACTTCTGTCTAGTGTAGTTTAATTTCCAAAGTTGACTGTTTTGTATAATCTGCTTCCCTGAACAACTTTCATCAAAATTACCATAACTTTTATCCGGGAGCTCCAACTCGAGTTCCATAAAATTCTTCAAGAGGTAGACAACCATATATTTCTAACGAATTTATCGTATAAAACCATCTAAATCGGCACATTTAAAAATTTAACATGAAAATGTGAATATATTTACTTTCCTGAATAGCACAACCGAAAACCATCATAACTTTTGATCGAGAGCTTTGAATTGATTTATGTAAAATTCTACAAAAAGTAGACTTCCATACCTTTGTAATGATATAAGATCTGTCAAGTAATTTTCATACAACATTCTCTGTTTCCATTTTCATTTCCATTCCATTTTTCATTTTCCATTTTTGTTGCCGTACTCATAGCCATTTCAGTTTCTGTTTCCATTCCCGTAGTGGATGTCGTACCCATTTTCCATTTTTCATTGTCAAGACATTTCATTCCCGCTGTCAAGATAATTCCATTCCCGTCGTGAAGATAATTTTGTCCGCCATCAAGATAATTTCGTTCCCACTAGCAAGACAATTCCTTTCACCGTTGTCAAGACATTTATTTCTCGTTGTGAAGATAATCCCGTTCCGACCGTCAAGACAATTCTGTTCCCATCATCAATACAGTTCCGTTCCCATTGTCAAGACATTTCTTCCCCATTGTCAAGACAATTCCATCCGTTATTGAGACAATTCCATTCCCGTAATCAAGACAATTTCATTCTCGTTGTCAAGACATTTCTTTCCTGTTGTCAAGACACTTCCATTTCCGTGGTCAAGATGATTCCGTCCATCATCGAGATAATTCTGTTCCTGCCATCAAGACAATTTTGTTCCCGTTGTCAAGATAATTCACTTTTCACTCCATTCCGATTTTGTACTTGTTGTTGTTTCTATCTCTGCGTCCCACCCGTTGCCGTTTCACCTTCTCTTTCTTAGTTATTCGTGTATATGACGCGAGTTTTAATTTTTTTTCAAGACATGACTCTTTTCCTTTTTTCAGCTGCATATTCCCATTTGCCCGCTACAAATAATGGTTGACGTCATCATTCTGTTTATTGTCATTAAATGCCCGTTACACAAATTTCCACTCACACCTTCCTTGGATAAGTCACATTTCACTCTTTTTTCGAATCGATCAATTCCATTGCATTTCTTCTCCACGCCCCTAGCCTACAAGTAGCCTTCATCTTTCTCGTTCTTTCTTTACTTTTACCTTGCCCCCTGTAAGTTTTCTCTTTCCTAGAATTTTTTACACCATTTCTATCGCTGGGGTTGGTTGATCCACATGATCATCTCTGTTTCTGGTCCCGTTGCCCTCATTCACAGCCGCGTTCAATCTGGTTCTAGGCTTATTTAGTGTTTTCGGGGTGGGTTTCTCGAGCTTTTTCTCTCACCTCTCAATGAAAGCATCAAAATGTAAAAGATTTTTTTGGTATGAAAAACTCTCTATGGACGGAAAATATTTTTTAGAGAGAGTGAGTGAATAAAGACACCATCCTTAAAGGGAAGAAAAATCACGGAAGATTTATGACATTCTCTTGCATTTTAGATTTTACATCGTTGTTGTAAAACTTTTCTTGGATTCCATATCCTTATTCATTACACGAGCCCTTATATAGGTCTCAAAGTGTAGATGAAATAATAAAAGAAGGGTATAATCACCCTCTCCCTTATGTTTTCAAGGTTTTTTGTACATATAGGATCTCTCTCATACTTATGGGACTTTTTGTCAAGTGTAAGCCCCTTCATTTCATCTATTCCTTTCAGCTGTCTCATCCATCTGTCTTTTAGTTGTCAGTTCAAAAGTAGCCACGTGATCTTCTCTCGTGATTCAAATATATTTCTCCCTGTTCTCATGCAGTGGTCTCCTCACTGCCTCTTGATCGATCCTTTCCGTCCACGGGGCCCAATGGAGGTATATAGAATTTTACATATACTATAATATAATTTAGATAAGAATATATTAAGAATACAAAACTTAATTAATATATGGGTGTATAGATTGTTTGAGGGTTTGAATAGAATTACGAGAAGTAAAATTAATAAGTAATTGTACAAAATAGATAAGTTTTAAAAGTCAATTAAATAAATAGTAGGTTTTTTTTCAAATTATAAGTAAATAACATATTTTTAGTGCTACGTGATCAACCAACTGTTGATGAATTTGTGGTTGGCGATTTTAACATTTGATCTACAAATTTTATAATCAATTTTGTTGGGGTCCTTGCATTTAAAAATATTATTAAATTTATTATCTTTCAATTCAAACGCTATTTTTTATTAAATAATCAATGATTGATTCAAGTTTTCATTTTTTAGGTAATTCTGATAAGGAAATATTCTAGTTTTAATAATTGATTCTAATTGTGATAAGGTAAATAACATATTTTTAGTGTCACATCATCAAGCAGCTGTTGACGAATTTGTAGTTGATGATTTTAACTTCAATTTACAGATTTCATAATCAGTTTTCGTGGGATTCTTGCATTTAGTTAAATATTCGAGAATTTATTATCTTTCAATTCAATCGTTATTTTTATTATTTTTAATTAAATTAGGTGATAATCAATGATTGATTCTAGTTTCTTTTTTAGCTAATTCTGATAAAACAAATTCTAGTGTCAATGATTGATTCTAATTTTGATAAGATAAATATCAGATTTTTAGTGTCATGTCATTAACCAGCTGTTCACAAATTTGTAGTTGACGATTTTAAACTTCGATTTACAGATTTCATAATCAGATTCAGTGGATCATTGCATTTAATTAAAATTCCATTAATTTTTATTTTTACTTTTAATTAAATTAGATGATAATCAATGATTGATTATAGTTTCCTTTTTTAGCTAGTTCTGATAAGAAAATATTATAATTTCAATGATTGATTTTAATTATGATAAGGTAAATAACTAATTTTTAGTGTCACGTCATCAACCACTTATTGGCGAATTCTGATACGATAAAAGTTAAATATCTAACATGTGAGTATAGAGGTTAGGGTCAATTTAATCTAAAATTATTGACTAATTAGAAAACCTGTTAATTATGATAAGGTAAATAGCAGATTTTTAGTGTCACGTTATCAACCAGCTATCGATGAATTCTTATAAGATAAAAGTTAAATATCTAACATGTGTGTATAGAGATGATGGTCAATTTAATCTAAAATTATTGAGTAATTAGGAAACTTACTATTTACCTAAATCTATTGAAAACCTGTAAGTTTTTAAAATAACCCGTTAAAGTTGTCTATTATACAAAACTTCTCAAAATTAATTGTGTAGCAGCAATGCCGCATCTTCCATTAGCCACAGGTCCACCCCCTATAAGGCCCGTAAAATTAGAAACTACTTGGACCAATCTTATGCCATCGGGTGACTCCAAATGGCTATTTCAACAGATGGGCCTGGTTGAATATAGGCATAGGCTTAGATTTCTTACGCATTATCTCTGACTTGAGCAGCAAAAGAAAGAGGTCTCTACCTTACGAAATGTAAAGCTGAAATTATTCCCAAAATTATAGCATGGAATTTGATTCCATTTAAAGCAAATAGCACTAATCGCAGCTATCAAAAGTAGCCACACTAAAGCTAGCTTTTAAAATCTCATTTATTTTTGCTTTCATTCTACGGTTCTTACAAACTTAAAAAATATATGTATGATGTTGTCCTCTACTTTTTGATAGGAAAAGGATATATTTTAAATGAGTTTAAATCCAATTAATTACTTCTAAACTTCTTTTTAAGAAAATGAAACCAGTCTTCTTTATATTTACGCATGTTGTCATCGAGAAAATAATCTCACATCAGCTGAAAATATGTCCTAGCTAAGAGTATATATATTGCTAAGAGGAAATGATCACATTTTAGAACATTGGCAAGTATGTAAGAGGGTTTTGAGATGTCTGAAAGGTACCACTAAGTAATTTTGATTTCTTTTTTCAATCAACACTCTCTCTCATCTCTAAAGGATCTGGTGACGTTGATTGGGCAATTATATTGATGACATATGGTCTACAAATAGATATTGTGTTTTATATATAAAGCATAGCGTAGTTGCAAGGTCCAGTACAAAGTCTTAATATATATCACTAGCTCATGTTGCTACTAAAATTATATAATTTGGTTGCAATCTTTGTTTAAGGAGTTGTAAATTCAAGTTTCAGACTCTTCTATTCTTTAGTTTGATAATATAAGTGTAAGCCTTCTAGTTGCAAACCATGTCTCCCTTTCAAGGACAAGACATTGAAATTAATGAACATTTCATTCGTGAAAAAGGTTTTGGCCAAATAGTTGACATTTCATCATCTCTTAACTGATGAACATGATGCACATATGTTGACCAATCTACCACCTAAAGATAGTATAGCCATACTCAAGGACGAGTATGGCTATACTATCTTTCTATATGACAAGTACTAGGCAATAGATCGGCCGACCTGCATATGGCAGACCATTTTTATTTGACACAAGTATTTTTGTAAGAGTATTGAAGAACAATCTCACATCACCTAAGAGTATGTCATAACTAAAAGTATAAACTTGATGTAACTCTAAAATCACAAGTTAAATTTTGAGTATAAGTTAAGATAAAGAGTTTAACAAAGTAGAACATACCATGTTTTGTTCTGGTTGTAAAATATGCTATTGTTATTACAGAATATGGTAAGAAAAGCCAATTTTATAACTCAAACTGTAAAAATGACCAGAAAATTTTTGTTTTATAAAAATGACAAAAATGACTGGAATAAATAATTTATTTTCAAAATTTGCATATATATAAAATAAACTATTTACATTATTCCAGTCATTTTGTAACAAAAAAGATTTCTGGCAATTTTTACAGCTGGAAAGTTGATCAGTTTTTTAGTTTTCCCTTATTATTATCTAACGTTTATACTTTGAAGATACACAAAAAGACCTTCTGCATCTTACAGTGGAAACATATATAAATCAAACTCTAATACTACTTAATAGATGGAAAGGCTCAAATCAAATATGACTTATTAAGAATATTAAATCTTATTTACCACTTCAACTTGTTAGGAAATTATTTTGTATTTTTTAGCTTTGTTATCACACATTGGACGCCATTTTCAAGAAAATTTTCTAATTACCATTTGTAGAAAAAGGAAAGAAGAGTTGTGGTGCCTTCTCCAAGTGGACACCATGTTGTTTGTTGTCAGTTGCACTCTATCTCAGACAAAAACAGTAGAAGGAAATTTGATAAGCAAGGAAATTTAGCTGTCAGTCCGAATCAAACAGCAGTGGAAGAGATGGAAGAATTGATAGCTCTAATTCAATAGTGTAACCTATCTGTAACTGAGTTAAAGATGTTTTAGATAAGTGAGGAATTGAAGCAGCAAGAGTTTGGCGATTATGAACTCAGCCTACTCGGCTCATTGATAACCGAGAAAAGTTTTAACCATTTAACATTGAAAGAGAGTCTTTGCGCAGCCTGACACTTGAAGAGTGTTGTGAAATTTATAGAGGTCAAGGATAATATCTTTCAAATTATTTTTTCTTACAAGGAAGACTTTCATTTGTGCTCGATTGTGGTCCCTGGCTGGTGGACAATCATTTAATGGCTTCTACTCCATGGCATAAAGGTATAAATATTCAGAAGCCACAAATTAAAAAAAGAAAATTCTGGGTGTAACTTCATAACCTCCCTTTAGACTGTCGAGGGGAAAAACTAGTCAGAACATTGTGTCATCAACTGGGAGACATTCTAGGAATTGATTACGGAAGGGTGATAAACGGTGTAGAACAACGAAGGTACATACGAGCTAGAGTTGACATGGACATTACACAACCTCTCACTCGGGGAATTCTTATTCAGAGCGCCAACATACACAGCTCGGTAATGTTCAGGTATGAGAGGCTTCCCATTTATTGTGCATACTATGGTAAGATCGGGCATGACGATCAAACCTGTTTTAAGTTGAGAAAGGACCAACAAAAGGGAGTTAACATCTGTTTTCATTTTGATGAGTCACTCAGAGCAGTTTCAGGCAGGAACAAAATAAGGGCTACTTTAGAAGGTCCACGAGATAAGGGGAATGCTGATAAGCCGAAAATAGCATTGGAAGCGGATTCTGATAGAAAATTTGGTGTGACATGGAGAGGTTTTTTTGAAACTAATACAAGAAGGAAAGTTTCAGATTTCGCCGGAACAAGCTGCCAACCACCGGACGACCAAGAAGATGGCTTACAACTAATTCCCTACATTAACACATCACATAATGCAATGATACTACCTATGCCTAGGTGTCAGAATAATGATGATGCTGGACTAAGTGGGAATTTTAAATTTCCTTTAGAAAAAATTGAATATGAAAGAAATGGAGCATCAAATTCTCAACTACCCCCTTTTCCCAATTCCTTATTTTACTACGAAGAAGGTGCAAAGAAAGAAGGGGTTTTCAAACCAATTGGGCTCCTTGGTAGTTCAAGCACAATAGATTTGGAAGTGATATCATATGGATCCACATAACAAAATAGTCCAGTGGATCAAAGCGACCAATTATTCACACCACAAGATGGGCCCAAGACTAAAAGAGGTAAAAGCAAGACCGACCACAAAGCAAACTGCGAACTAGTGCCAAGAGCAAAAATTTAAAAAGGACAAGGATAAATACGGGGAAAGGCAGATTAGAGGAAGCTATATTGGCAGAATCAATTCTCAACAGTGATCAAAATGATTTGCAGTTTAAACATTTCGAAGAGAAAAAAAGTGGTGGAGACCCACCTTAATGGGTCTCCAAGACAGCCATGAAACTCATTTGCTAGAATTGTCAAGGAATTGTAAGATCCTTGACAATTCTTAGCCTACTTGAGGTAACAAGGAAAACCTCCTCGGATATTATTTTTTTGCAAGAAACAAAAAAAAAATCAGCAAGGATGGAGCAAATTAAAAGACGCTTGAATTTTTCCCAGGGTCTTTTTGTGGATCCGATAAGCACCAGAGGGGGACTCAGCCTGTTTTGAAAAGATCATCATTTGGTTCAGGTAGTTTCATATGCTTACTTTATGATAGAAGCTAAAACTTTTGATAACTTGAAGAATCAAAGCTAGAATTTTATTGGTCTATATGGCTCTCATGATGCTAAAGAGAGAAAAATTCAATTTGAGATTTTGATTTTGAAAATCTTATCCAGCTCGGAGCCAGTCCTTATAGCCGGTGATTTTAATGAAGTACCCTATGATTGGGAGAAGGTGGGAGGAAATCTATTTGAATTTAGTAATGGAGAAAATTTGCATAATTTAATCCGATCTTACAATCTACTGGATTTAGGATTTATTGGCTCGAAATATACTTGGTGCAATCGTAGAGATATAGATACCATTTTTTACAGATTAGACTGAGCCTTATGCTCGTACAGTTGGATGTTTAAGTCTATGGTTCAACACCTAAACGATCATGGATCAGATCATGTAATGCTTTAGATAGATACATGGCCTCATGTGAGACAAAGAAGAGTGCCCCAAATGTTTCAGATTGATATCAAATGGGAAAAGCAAGACAGTTGTAAAAATGCTACTGTTCAGACCTGGAATTCGGCCATAAAGGGATTAGCAGGGGAGAACATGCTTACAAAACTTCAAAAGACAAAGGAAAACTTATTGCAATGGAGGAAGAAAACACAATGCAACTTCCAAATTCGCATTAAAGAGCTATCTTCCCAACTTCAAGCTTTGTATGCCAAACCAATCAAGAATTTTAACAAAGTTAGGGAGCTAGAAAGTGAAATGGAGAAAGCCATACTAGATGAGGAGAAATTTTGGAAAGACAAAGCCCAAGAAGATTGGCTCACCTTAGGGGAGTGTAATACGTCATGTTTTCATGCCAAGCTTTGGCAAAGAAGTAGAGGCCTCCAAATTCAAGGTTTAGATGATGATGGTGGAGAATGGAAATTGGAGCAGACTGAACTTAAAGAGATAGATTATAATTATTTCACTAACCTATTCACATCTTAAGCTCCGGTTGGGACATACAAGGTGATAGAGGTTTTGACAGTCAAAGTGACAGACAGCCAAAATGAAAATCTTACCTCACATTTTCAGGAGGAGGAAATTGCTAGAGCCATTCAACAAATGCAAGCAACCAAAGTACCAGGACCTGATGGCTTTAATGTTGGTTTTTTCAGAGCCAGTGGTGAATTATGGCCAATGATGTTCTAGCCATGATGGAGGAATTTTTTGAATCAACCACGCTTCCCAGAGGTATGAGCAACATATACATCAGTCTCATCCCTAAAATTCTAACCCCTAGATCAATGAAGGACTTCTGGCCAATCTCTTTATGTAATGTGATTTACAAGATCATAGCCAAGGTTTTATGTAACCGACTGAAACCAGTGCTCCAAGACCTTATCTCTCCCTACCAAAGTGCTTTCATAGTTGGGAGACGAATACAGGACAATATAATTATAGTTCATGAAGCACTTCACTCATTTCATTTGCAGTTGTGAAGTAAAAGAGGGAATATGATCCTAAAACTTGATATGGCCAAAGCTTATGACTTATTAGATTGGTCGTTCTTGGAAGCAGTATTGTCTAAGATGAATTTTCACAAAAAATGGATCAGGTGGGTGATCGAATCTGTCAAAATTGTGCCTTTCTCGGCAATTATCATTGGAGAGCTCTCCCAATTGGTTATCCCCAGTAAAGGAATAAGACATGGTGATCCCCTATCTCCGTATTTATTTATTTTATGTGCATAAGTACTATCAAAATAATTTTTAGCAGTTGTGGCAGTAAAGAAATTGCATGGTTTCTCCCCTAGGAACTTAAATCCATACATCTCACACCTTTTTTTTTGCAGATGACGCGGTTATCTTTTGCAGAGTAGTGGAGTCAGAAGTGCTTGTGATAAAAAAGATCATCCAAGAGTATTGTGCAGCCTCGGGTCAAATGGTAAACTTCCAAAAAAGCACTATTTGTTTTTCTCCTGATATCCTTCTGATTTTTTAGTAACATCTTACTTCTTTAATCAATATTACACGATGTGGTGATTTTGGTAAATACTTGGGGCTGTCCTCTGCTTTTCATGGATCAAAGAGGTGGATTTTTTTATGATATCAAGAGAAACATTGAGAACCGTATCCATGGATGAGCTGAACATTATTTATCCCATAAAGGTAAGGAAACTCTTATTAAGGCAATAACTTATGGACTTCTGGTTTAATCTATGTAATGTTTTAAACTCACAGCTACAAATTACAAAGAGATTTGTAATTGTCTCAGCCAATTTTGGTGGGGATCATCAAATAACAAACGGAAAATTCATTGGGCGTCTTGGGATTCACTTACCAAGGACAAAGTTTATGGAGGATTTGACTTTAAAGACTTTGAGTGCTTCAATAAAGCTCTCCTGGCCAAAAACTCCTGGTACCTATTTTCTAAATCATCTAGCATTCTTTTTCAAGTTTTAAAGCATAAGTATTTTCCCAAAACCAGCTTCCTTCATGTTAAATTGGGAGCAAGGTCGTCTTGGGCTTGGCGCAACATGTTGTGGGCTAGATCCTTCCTTTTGGAGGGTTTTATGTGGAAACTCGGGAATGGGTGTAATATTAATATATGGCTAGACCCTTGGCTACCCATGGAGCATGATTTCATTCCCAGATCCCCTAGAGATGATTCAATTAAGTTGGTCACAGACTTAATGAGCAACCGGGGGGGGGGGGGGGGG
>QANY01004052.1:448659-468012 GCA_003255025.1 Datisca glomerata | reverse complement strand
GGGGGGGGGGGGATGGAATAAGGACTCGATTACCAAGATTTTTACCCGTGAGGAAGCCAATATCATATTTTGTATCCCTGCACATTTAAACTTGAATTTTGATGCTTGTTGGTGGGTTTATAACAGGAATGGAGTGTACACTACCAGCTCGGGCTACATAATAGTCTTTTTAAGCAAACAAAGGTGGTTGGCCAACCCTTCCTCATCAGGTAATAACCCTATTAACTATCTTTCATGGCAGTCAGTTTGCCACCTAGATGTTGCTCCTAAATCAGAATTTTTGTGTGGAGATTGCTGAACCAATTTTTTCCTACTAGACATAATTTGAAGAAAAGAAATCTTGCCATGGCAAACCCGAATTGCCCAATCTGTGAGGAGTTTGAAGAAACGACCGACCATTTATTTTTTAGATGTTCTTTTGCTAAGAAATTTTGGTTTGGTTGTGATATTCATCTAATCACAGGTAGTTTAATAGGTTCTAACAGGTTGGAATTTTGGAATAATCTTATAAAATAGCAAAGAGACAACCCCATTTTATAGATATAACTCGATGTATCGCATATGGCTTATGGAGATTATGGCTAGCTCGTAATGACTTGATATTTAAAAGCTTGCGTAAGGATTTTAATGAGTTAATTTGGGCCTGAAAAATGAAGTGAGGAACTTCATGGCAGCAAAACAAAGTTTAAGACTTCTTCAGAAGTAAGAGCAGTGCTTTGTTCCTTGCCCACACAAGTCTAGAGTGTTTGTGGGCCCTTTAAAAGTTTTTGATAAACGATGCTGGGAAAAGTGGTCTACCCCTCCTCTTAATTTTGTCAAAATTAACCTGGATGTTTCTTGGTCTCATATGGCATATCAAGATGGCTTGCGATTGGGTGTGTAGAGGCAATCTCAACAAATTCCTTACAAGTGGTTGGGTTTTGGCAAACTCAGAACCAATTTCGTCTGCTCTTGGTATGGCTCTTTTTGAAGGATTAAACCATTGTCTCTCCAAGTTCTGGCTATCCATCAAGATCGAATCACCTTGCTCGGAGCTATGGGATTTGTTGCTTACCCTTGGAGTTAATTCAGATAATTTTTCAAAATCTATTTCTAGAGCTGATTCTAATTTCTCTGTTGTTAAGTGTTTCTTTATTTAGCCGTGTATTAGTATTGTAGCTAAAGAAATTGTTGCTCATGCTAATGTTTCTTCTTATTATTGCTCATTGAGTAATCCCTCTTCTGATTGGATTACTCCTCTTGTATTTCATGATCTTTCTAATGAAAATTGAAATATGCTCGTTATTGTAAAAAAAAAGTCACACATTGGACGACATGTGTTTATCATTTGTCACGAAAAGTAACTTGGTTGTCTTAAGATTTATTATTTCTAACAGTGAGATCATAGTTTGAGACATATGACATTTTATTTTCTAATTCTTTAAAAGAATAATTAAGATTATAAAGAGTAACAAACAGAAATCTAGTACAAATATTTGTAGAGTGAATGCGTCTATCACATACACATGTCACACTCGTTCAATTAATATGCATTTAGATTACGCCATTGAAAATATGACTATTGTAAAGATTTTTTTCGATATGAAAATATTTTACAAACGAATAATTAAGATAATTATTTAGGGAGAGAATGAGAGAATAAAGACATAATAGTTTATGTAAAAAACCCTTAAAGAAAAGAAAAACTACGAGAAGACTTTTGATATTTTAGTGTATTTCATATCATACATCATTGTATCGTGTCGTGTCTGTATCTTGTAAGTATGAGTTTTCCTATATTGTTACATATGCCTCTATTTATACATGAAGATGATAATCAGATAATAATAAATCTCCTTATCTCATAACAAGTTTTGAGGAATTGATAGAAATCTCTAGGGAATATTCTCTCTGATGCTCCCATTCACAACCACCTATTTGATTTTATGGTTCTCGTTCTGGCTTCTATTTGATTGAATTTTCAATCTAGATCTTACCACGTATGAAGTGAGATTTTAACTGATCATTAGCACCTTTTACACTCAATGAAATTTTATTTGTTGAAGTGTAATGATTATCTTTTTTTTATTCTGACATTACGTCTACCCAATTATGTTCTTACACGCTTCTTGAAAACATGCGATATAATTTTCCAATAAACCTTTTTATTGTCTATTGTCAACGACATTTTCTCCTTTTTTTATTTTTGTCATTGCGCCTTCGCATTCCCATGAGCAACTTTTTGTCAGTTTACTGTGAGTGATGATTACTTCTTCTTCATTTGCTATTACGTCTTCCCGTTCGTGTTTATAAGTATTTCTTAGGAACATGCGACACATTTTTTTCAAGCATCCATTTAACAAACCATTGTCAGTCTTCCCGTTGAGGATGCTGTTGTCAACCCTTCTATTGAAGATGTTGCCGCCGATACAACCATAGTAATTTGTATCTTTTTATAATTTTCCTTTCATCAAGACTTAGCAAATTTCCCCTCTTCTTTTTCTGCGTAGCTCTTTTTCCATTGTCACTTCTTCCATTCATGGGGACTGGTTTGTTTAGAATGGCTTCCAGTTTTCTTTGGAGAACGGCTACTGATTGTAGAGGTTCTCTAGTTTCCTTCGCTACGGACTCATTGATAGAGTTTCTCCTGTTTTCTTTTCTACGGGCTCATTAATAGAATTTCTCTCATTTCCTCATTTTCCTTTTCCTTCTCTCGTACATTAAGATATGTGACAAGAATGTTGTACAAGAATAATAATACAATAATATATTGAAAAGAGTAAAGAATGAGTGTATCGTTTCATAATTTCATCGTAAAGGTTTGAGTTAGATACCATGCGTTCATTGACAGAGTTTCTCCCGTTTCCTTTGCTACAGGCTCATCGGAGAGATTCTCCCATTTTTCTTATTTTCTTTTTCCTTTTCTCGTCTCGTATTTTCCTTTTGTACTTCGACTTCGATCAATAAGAATCACTACGTTTGTGAAATTTTTCTTCTATTGAACTCCTTTTTTGTTATACCAACTTCAACCCTTCAATTTTCCTTTGTAACAGAATCCGTTCTTATGATTTCGATCTTTGTTGGAAAAAAATATCTTTTCAGTTGTGAAATTCATTCATGAGGATAAGACTTTATTATTTTTTTAGAGAGAAGGACTTAGCCCGTTTCAGAGAACTTGGGCTCAAATAAAGAACCATAGCCCTGTTTTCATTTTGAGAGAAAGACTTACGAACTATCCGCTTCCAAAGACTTGAGTTCAAATAAAGAACCATGGTATCGTGTTCATTTTGTTCATTCTGAGAGAAGGTATGAATTGCTCGCTCATAAGGACTCAGGCTCAAATAAAGAATCATATCCCCATTTTCCTTTAGAGAGCAACACTTATGAATTGCCCACTCTCAAGAATTTATGCCCTTATTTCCTTTAGAGAGTATAACTTATGAATTGCCCATTCTCAAGGACTTATGCCCTTATTTCTTTTAGAAAGTATGACTTATGAATTGCTCGCTCTCAAGGACTTGTACCCTTATTTTCTTTGGAGAGTATGACTTGTGAATTGCCGCTCTCAAGGACTTAGGCTCAAATAAAAAACCATGACCTCATTTTATTCTGAGAGAATGACTTATGAACTGCTCTTTCTCAAGGACGTATGCCCTTATCTCCTTTAGACAGTAGGACTTATAAATTACCCGCTCTCAATGACTTACACCCTCATTTTCTTTAAAGAGTATGACTTATGAATTGCCTGCTCTTAAGGACTTACGACCTTATTTCTTTTAGAGAGTAGGACTTATGAATTATCCGCTCTCAAGGACTTACACCCTTATTTTCTTTAGAGAGTAGGACTTATGAATTACCCACTCTTAAGGACTTATACCCTTATTTATTTTAAAGAATATGACTTATGAATTTCCCTCTCTCAAGGACTTACGCCCTTATTTCTTTTAGAGAGTAGGAATTATGAATTACCCACTCTCAAAGACTTACGCCATTATTTCCGTTAGAGAGTAGAACTTATGAATTGCCCGCTCTCAAGGTCTTATGCCCTTATTTCCGTTATTGTATGTTATAGAATAGAGAGAGTTGACACCAAGTATTTGTCTTGCAAGTTCGGGTCAATTTTTCTTTTGAGCAGTTTGGATGTGTTATGTCATCACTTTTGATCGAGCTCTAAATCGAGTTTTTTCTGAACAATAGGTGCAAAAATTATCATAACTTTTGATAGTGAGCTTTGAATTGAATTCATTAAAATTATATGAGAAGTAGACTTTCATATATTTATAATAATATATGTTTGTCCATGTAATTGGCTTACAACCGATATAGAATAATTTTTAAAATTGACTGTTATGCATAATCTTATTTTCTGAACAATTTTCATGAAAGTTACCATAACTTTTGATCGGGAGTTTTAAATTAAATTTCGTAAAATTATCCAAGAAGTAGACCTCCATATCTTTGTAATAATATATGATTTGCCAATTAATTGACTTCCAAGATACATAATCTTCTTTTTTGAACAACTTTCAAGAAATTATCATAACTTTTGATCAGGAGTTCCAAATCGAGTTCTGCAAAATCTTCAAGAAATAAACATCCATATCTTTCTAATATTATATTATTTGTCATGTAATACTGAAAAATCGATATAGTTTAGAAATTAATTTTGAAGGACGTGAATATATTTACTTTCCTGAACAACATGTATATAAATTACCATAACTTTTGATCGGAAGCTCCAAATCGATTTCTATAAAATTCTCCAAGATGTAAATTTCTGTATCTTTTAGATAGGGTGTGATTCACCATGTAATCCGTGTCATTTTTATTTTACGTTCCATTTTGTGAGTAGTACATGAGGAAGTGATTGGGTATTTCCGTCACGAAATTACTCTGTGAGTCGTTGTTTACGTTTCTTTGTCAGTGATTCTTTTATTTTCCTGAACTTTGCATACAAAAAAGGAAAGAAAAAATCTTTGAAAACACACATATCAGAAATTTTACGTTTCCATTCACCAACCGAGAAAAAAAATCTCTCTCTTTTAGCTTGAGATAAGCTTAAATTTAATATTTGAATTAGAATCCAAAATTTGATTTAATTTAAAATTCAAAATTTTAAATAATATTATCATAACAAGTTTAGGATAAGTTGTTTCAAAATTTAAAATTTAAAATATTATTTAAAATTTGAATTAGAATTCAAATTCAAGATAATCTTATCAAAATAAATTCTAGATAAGGTGTTTTATCTTTTCAAATTTAAAATATGATTTAGAATTTAAAATTCAAATTCAAATTCAAGATAATCTTAAAGAAAGAAGTTTTGGATAATATGTTTTAAAATTCAAAATACCATAATCTTATAATAACAAGTTTCAGGATAAGATTTTTTATTATTCAAAATTCAAAATGTCTGTTTATTATATATCGAATTGATTTAACAAATTCTTTCTATTACATTTTCAGATCTATTCGTTTTTCTTTCTATTTTAGAAAATAATAATGGTGTAAAAGAAATAGATCAATCGAATATGCAAGGAACGAGTTTACCGTTCTTCGTTTCCATTTTCGGTTTCGTACTTGTTGCCGTTTCTGTTTCTACTTCCAACTCATTTTTGTATCCCGTTTCGTACTCGTTGCCATATTTGTTTCTGCTTCCGCTTTCATTTCTACTCCATTCCCGTTGTTGAGGGGGCATTTGATTTGGTTTTGAGCGTTTTGAAAGGGATTTCTCGAGTTTTTCTTCCACTCTCAATGAAAGCACGAAAATAATAAAGATAATTATTTAAAGAGAAAATAAGAGAATAAAGACATAACACTTTATTTGAAAAACCCTTAAAGAGAAAAAAAATCCACGAATTTTTTTTGGTATTCTATTGTATTTCGTATCATCCATCATTGTGTCGTGTGTATCTCGTATAGGTATGAGTCCTCTTATGTTTCTTACATATGCCTCTATTTATACATGAATATGATAATTAAATAATAATAAATATCTTTATATCATAACAAGTTTTGGGGAATTGATAGATATCTATAATGAATATTCTTTCTAATGCTCTATTTCATAACTACCTAATTGATTTTACAGTTTTCATTTTATCTTCTTTTTGATTGAATATTCAATTTATATCTTATCACGTGTTAGATTTTGACTATTCAACCATGAAGACAATCTTCCAAAAACTTACAAGACGTGGTGGACCCCTCATGTAATCTAAATATTATTCTCTTCCTTCTACCTCCATTCATCACTCACCCCCACAGTCTTCATATACTTAAGACGCAATTAAATTTGGAGGATGGATTTGTCCAATACTAAAATATAATACATATGTACCAAAAAACATAATTCCGCTAGAGCAACCCTTTGAGTTTATTATACTCATTAATTTCTCACGTGGGGACCCTTATTATACCGTTATATCTGGATTTCATGACTTATTAGGTTAAATTACAGATAATACACTTGAATCAACGGCCCCATTTGCTGTCCACTGTCTTATGTCATCATGTATTTTTCTGTTCCACTCTGGATTTTGATTGTCTATTAAGTACAAGCTTAAAGTTAAGCTCACAGGCCCCTACTTTTCCTTTTTCCTTCAAATTCTGATGGGTTTCACTAATCTCCAATGGGTTCTCTTCCTCTTCTTTTTCACGATTGTCGAGTGTTCGATCTTTGCACGTTCTCAGCTTCCCGGTACATGGCAGCTCCTGGTTTCCAACGCCGGCATAGCCTCCATGCACACCGCCGTCACGCGGTTCAACACTGTTGTTCTTCTCGACCGAACTAACATCGGCCCATCTCGCAAGATGCTCCGGAAGGGCCATTGTCGCTACGATCGGTTCGATGCCGTTCTGAAGAAAGACTGCTACGCCCACTCTGTTGTCCTCGACCTCCAAACCAACCAAATCCGACCTTTGATGATCCTCACGGACACGTGGTGCTCATCCGGCCAGTTCTTACCTGACGGGACCCTCCTGCAGACGGGCGGTGATTTGGACGGGTTGAAAAAGATCCGGAAGTTTGAACCGTGTGAGGCAAACGGGGCGTGTGACTGGATCGAGCTCGGGGACGTTGAATTGGCGAACGGGAGATGGTACGCTACAAACCAGATATTACCGGACGGGTCAGTGATCATTGTCGGTGGGAGAGCCGCCAACACAGTGGAGTATTATCCACCGAGGGACGGCGCCGTTACGTTTTCTTTCCTTGCTGACGTGGAAGACAACCAAATGGATAATTTATATCCATATGTCCATCTCCTCCCTAACGGCCAACTTTTCATCTTCGCTAATAGCAAAGCGGTATTGTATGATCACGAGACTAATAAAGTAGTGAGGGAATATCCACCGTTGGATGGTGGGCCAAGGAATTATCCGTCAGCTGGATCATCGGCGATGCTTGCTCTCCAAGGGGATTACTCAACAGCTGTGATTGTAATTTGCGGTGGGGCTCAATACGGAGTGTTTATCGAGAGAAGCACGGATACTCCAGCGCATGGAAGCTGTGGCCGGATTGAAGCCACGTCGCCCAACCCGGTTTGGCAAATGGAGGACATGCCATTCGGGCGGATCATGGGTGATATGGTTATGCTTCCGAATGGGGAGGCTTTGATTATTAACGGAGCTCAAGCTGGAAGTCAAGGATTTGAGCTTGCTTCGAATCCGTGTTTGTATCCGGTTCTTTATCGACCGGACCAGCCCGTCGGATTACGGTTCATGACTTTGGACCCAGGAACTGTTCCCAGAATGTATCACTCCACGGCTAATCTTCTACCTGACGGCCGGGTATTAGTTGCGGGCAGTAATCCGCATTATTTCTACAAATTCAACGCGGAATTTCCCACGGAGTTACGGATAGAAGCGTTTTCACCCGAATATTTGTCGGCGGATCGGGCGAATCTTAGACCCGAGATCGTTCAAATTGCGGAGACGGTACGTTACGGCGAGGTTTTCGATGTATTCGTGTCGGTCCCCCTGCCGGTGGTGGGAATTGTGGAAGTGAATTTGGCAAGTGCTCCTTTTGCTACGCATTCTTTCTCGCAAGGTCAAAGACTGGTCAAATTAGCCGTTACGGCCAGTTTGCCGGATGGTAACGGCCAATATAAGATTGGGTGTACAGCGCCGCCAAATGGCAAGGTGGCACCGCCGGGATATTACATGGCGTTTGCTGTCAATCAAGGCGTGCCTAGCGTTGCTCGCTGGGTACATCTGTTGTCCTGACATATTCTTTGTTTCTGTTACATTTTTTCTTCTTTGTTTTCATAGATAAAATCAAGCTGTGTTGGTTTGGGTAATGAGGTGGAAGCCATTGAAATTCTGCAAATTTAAATTTTTTTTGTAGTTAAAGAAAATCTAGAACTGTTTTTAAGCAAATGGGACAGTTTAATTCATGCTCTGGATTATTTTCTCACTAATAATAATAATTATTATTACAAGATTACTTCAAGCTAATGACCCTGCACCACCACCTTCACCATCAGCTATATAGCAGTCAGCCACTGCTCTCTTCTGCACACTTTTGTAAGAATAGCGGCATGCCAATATCACGTAAACAAATAAATTAACAGCTGAAATTCCTGCTAATACCCAATAAAACAAATCCAATCTGCTACTATTCAAATCCTTCCCAAACCAACTCTTTCCTCCCTTCATCGTTACATGATCCACCATTGTTATCAACAAGCTGCTCAAAAAATTAGCAGCCCCAATCACACTCAGATAAAACGCAATCCCTAAGCTTCTCATGGAGTCAGGTACTTGGTCGTAGAAATACTCTTGCAATCCCACCAGAGTGAACCCATCTCCGATTCCAATTAAGAAAAACTGAGGAGCTAACCAGAACACACTCATGTTGGAAATCGAATCATTTCGACTTAGTCTTTTTCTCTCTACAATGGCTGCGATTACCATTGTGACTATTGAGAAAATCATTCCGATACCTACTCGTTGGAGGATGTTGATACCTCTTTCATTGCCGGTTACTCGTCGTAAAATGGGGACGAGGAGTTTGTCGTAGATGGTGACAGATATTATCATTCCGATTGCGGCGAGGGAGAAGATTGAGGCCGGTGGGATGAGAAATCCGGTGGAGATTTTTCTGTTCATGGCGACTGATTGTTTGATGAAGAACGTGGAAGCTTGTGCGGCACAAACGCCGAATGGTAAAGTGGCGAACCAGATGGGGATGATGTTGAGAATTAGCTTCAATTCTTCTACCTTCGTTACTGTTGTAAGCTTCCATGGGCTTTGTTTCTGAGCCTGATTTGCTGAATCTTCAATAATGGCTGCTTTGTCAAGAAATCTGTAGACCCATTGAGCCAGAAGATAATCAGTCCTCTTCTCAATATCGTAAGTCCAAATGTTTTGGAGATAATTTGTGCAAATTTTCTTTAATTTAAACTAAATTAGGAGAGAATATTTCAAGCTTACTTGAGCTTCTTAGTGTGGCAAAGAAACCTGCCATGAAACATCTGAGTCTTGGAAACTTCATACAAGTGTGCAGGATTAGAAGGATAAGGAAGCCTTCTCTTTTGAAAAGCAGCCACAGCAACCTGCAACAATGGAGTCAAAGGGCTCCCATTTGGTGCTCTGTAGCGGTAAAACGGCCTACCAATGATAAAAATAGCTAAAGACATAGCCATAACAGAAGTAAGAATAACATCGGCCACTCCCCAATTCAAATGGTCTTGTACATAGACAATCAAAGTAACACCAATTAATAGCCCACAACACAATCCGAAGTTCCACCAATTGAAGAATGACATCTTTTGTTTCCTTTCTTCTGTGTGGTCATCGTCAAATTGGTCTGCTCCGAAGCTCTCTAGTGAAGGTTTGTGGCCTCCTGTTCCCAGAGAGATTAGGTATATGGCTAGGAAGAAGACCACTTCATGGATTTTTCTGGGTTCGTTGCACACTTTAGTGTTGTCACATGCCTTTAGACTTGGTATTGTTGATGACATTGTTAGGAGTATCAAGCCCTGTATTTTTTTCACACGGAAAAGGAAATTTTTGCATATTTTGTCGGCAGAGTACATAAAAATGTGATGGATTACTGTAAAACACAGTACAACTATGAGTTGATAATGTATACACAATATTTATTTCACACGGGGCAAATTATTATATAAGAACAAAAATGGTCAAATGTCAGAATACTCATGCACATAGTTTTTTATAATTAGATCTCGTCTTATAAACTAATTTTTATTGTTCTTGTTGCTTGTATTATGACTATTGTTCTTTTTCTTTTTGAGAAAATAAACAGTTGGTGTTTACTAACAAAGTGACAAGTATTATGGATGAGATGAGATTACCACGAGGTAGACAATGGAAGAAGCAAGAACAGTAGAGAAACGACCCAAGTAAGCATCGGCCAAGAAGCCACCAAAGAGAGGCATCAAAGTGGTAACACCAGTCCAGTAGTTCACACTCCTTGCTGCTGTCTTAAGGTCTTGATGCATTACCCTTGTTAAATATATCATTAAGCTTGTCGCTATTCCAAAATAACTCAGCCTCTCACTAAACTCAATTGCTGCATGCGCATTCATCATATTTAAAAAATTTACCCAAATATGTCATACAATGCGATGAAATGCAATAAAAATTATGAATTGCTAATGTACATACTGTAGTGTTTTACGCGATAATTAACTATATAAATAATAATAAATTTTGTATTATTATATGAATGTGTGCAGGTTCTATCTATTATGAATGATCATAATAAACACGATGTTTTATAAAAAATATTTGCTGAATTTTGAAGCAGTTGAGTGTTTTAAGCTAACAGTTATTTTCAAATTGGAAAAAATGTTTCAAATAAAGCAAGTAAAAGAATAATCAAATGGGAAGCACTCCACATGCTAAGTGGCATATAGAGGTCCCCACACCCACACAAAGTTTGATAGTCACACACTTTATTCTATCACTTTAATTAGCTATCTCATATTATAAAACATTATATGACGTTTTGTTCTGATCAAACCAATTCCAACCTATTACATACATCTGTAAGGACAGCATTACTTAAACCCTTTCATATATAGTGCTTAATTCTTCTAAAATATGGTAATATAGGACATGTAAGGTTGCTTATGTTGAACGCTTATTGTCATCCCCATAACATAAGGATGAACATGCCTTTATAACGTCTCTGGATAAATAGATCAATTCATCTTAACATTGTTATATATTGTTGTGATATATTTTAAATTCATTCGAATGCTTTAATAAATAAATCTTACACTAATTATTACATCAATTATGATGAAGGCAAACTGTGACTACTAGGTTTTTTCGAGCAGTAAATATAAATTATTAAAAATATTAATTATAGTAATCTGTATTCCGTACCGATGATGAAAATGGAGGATTTCCAAACACCAGTAGAAGTCCGAAGAGGAACCCTCCCTTTATGATCGAAAGAAGTATCAAGAACCCATGTCTCAGCATCAAGCTCTCTCACTTGTGCCTCCTTTTCCACATCCACCTTCATCTTCCCTTAATTTGGAAATAAATAAATTAAACGACTGTTTAATTTATAAGAATTAAGGGAGCAAGAAGATATATGTTGTTGAAGAAGGCTATGAAAGAGTAATGAGTGAACACATAGCATTGCTTTGTATCTCTTATATAGAAGGAGATTCATGCCTTTTTTACTTAATAAAGTTAGAATAATTGAAATTGCAATTATTTTAATTAATGATAATTATAGGGCTTTTAATTAGCTAGGGGAAATTATATATATACATCCTTTTCTTTTCTTTTTTCTTTACACCACTTTCACTCTTTTTTCTTTTTTGCTCTTTTGAGTGTAGTGCATTATTCTACCATAATATTAATAATCAGCACTTTGGACTTGAATGAAAAGGTATCAGCTTCGTAAATTTTCATAATTAAGCTTAAAACTATTTCTTCTTTGTCAGATGTTCGATCAAAGTCTAACATCGGTGAGCAGTGGGGAAGATTATTAGTTCATAGAGTGTTCAATATATTGATATTTTATGAGATTTTTCTAAAACACACGGACACCACTCTCTGATGTTAAAAAAGATATATAAATCTAATTTATTACGATCTGACTTAATTTTTAAGTAAAATGATGAAAATAGCCCCAAGCACCAAATCATTTTACCCGAATTAATGCACCACCCCACCCACGGGCCACGAGCCTTCTTCTTCGACGGCCAGCCTTCTTCGATGGCTAAGGTGAGTTTTGACTTCAAGGAGGAAACTTCTCGATACAGATCAAGTTCTTAAGAATACAATTCATTGCATCTTCTGGCGTGGGCAGAATGCTTTTTTGTTGATACTTTCTTCAATCGGGAAGGCTTAATCGGCTCCTATTTTCATGAAATTTGAGTTGTTGAGCTTAAATCAGTTCTTATTTTCACCTTTTTCTGAATTAGGTGTCTGGGTTTTGCTTATAAAAGGACAAGCTTTTTCAAGAGTTTGCTGCAATGGTGGCTGTTGTAGACGCTGGTTACCTTGAAACGAAGGGTCTGTAAAAAGTCAAAATGTCCAACTAATCATATGAAATATGCCTGCAATTTCCATGCCATTAAATCTTCCCTGCATTCTGAAATTTTTCCCATCTAGTATTTGGGCAAATACTAGATTGTGTTTGTAGGCCACATTTGCAATCATTATACGTCGTCTTCTTCTCCTGCATTCTGAAATTCGCAGAGCAATTTCATCTTTGGTTGTAAATTGCTGGACGAGTAATAGAGAACATTTAACTATGGGAGGGTATTTTTAGTATTAAAAAATATTTACGATTTTGTGGTTTTTTATCCATAAAATGAAATGTCAAGGAATATTTGTGTCTTTTTTGAAATTAAAAGGAGTGTCCGTGTTTTTAGGCAAATCTCAGGGAGTGCAGTGTACTTTTCCCTAGTTTATAAGTATGAACAATATCTCTATTGGTTTGGAGTGTTTTGGGTAGAGTTCAAAAGTAAAGTCGTAAAGGTCTAGTCTAGAGCTGAAAATTTCATATCAATATGGAGGATATGTGACATCTATTATCCTAAAAAGTGGTATTAGAGTCATGCGCTAGACTTAACCAAGTAGTTGAAATCCACAAATGTTGGTTGAGTCGCGATAGATCTGTGTTTGAGCTCAATGTAGGTGGTAGTGCTCTAGTGCTTTACATAAAGCGTGTCTCACTATGAGGTGGAGAGGAGTTGAGCTGGGTAAACAGACTTTCGCGACCAGTGGTGCTCTGGTGCTTCATAGAAGGCACGTGGCCCAACACAGTGAAGAGAAGTTAACCTCGATGGAGCGGGCATCCTTCCCGGTGAGGTAGATGGACAAATAGATAATTGTTTGAGGGGAGGTTCGAACCATGAAGAATGTTGTGGCCTTTTATTTGAGGGGATGATTGTTAGGCATGTGACAAGAATTTCACATTTGTTAGAAATTAGAAGGATCATGAATTTATAAGTATGAAAATATCTTCATGGATGTGTGACATTTTTGGTAGAGTCTAAAAACAAAACCATGTAGTCCTTGACTCAAAACGAACAATATCATACTAATGTGAAGATATATAAGGTCTATTGGTCTTAATACTTCTCTTAATTTTTAATAGAAATCTTAGTATCTAGACACCTTTCACTGTTAAATATAAGAATGTCTTTAACTATTATGAAAAATCATATATAGAACTGTTCCGTAAATATTAACTTAATTAAATAAATTGACTAAATTAACTAATTTTCTTTAAATGTATAGTTACTTTCGTACCCTTTTGGTGCTATATAGAATATATACATAGTAGTATTATATATTGTTTATATATGTATTATGTATATCTCATATATATAGTGATGTTATATGTTAGTTATATACGCTAGATTCATTAGTACATCATTTATATATATATATATTATTTATTATTGCATATATAAATACATACATATAGAACATATATGACATATATATATATGTATATATTATATATATATATATACACACAATATACCAACTTATAGGTATAAATGTTGTAATATAATACATATATGCTTGTTTATTATAAACAGTGGTGTATATATACATAAAGGGGATTTTCATGAGTTTTAAAATTTTTGGGAGAGATGGGGGAAGTTTTTTTTTTAAACTTTTGGGAGTTGATAGAGAATTTATGAAATTATGGGAGAGAAGATAGAGAAAACTTAGAGAGGAGCGAGAAGGTTATGTTGTGTGGAAGAGAAATTTTAAGAGATATGAGAGAGGCATAATAATTATGGTGAGAGAAATTGAACTTAAGGAGAGAATTGAGATGAAAGAGAAAGAACTTGAGGTTGTAATAGTAATCATATACATTTATTAAATGTTGTTTTTTTTTTTGTGGGGCATTTATAAGTGCTAGTTTTTATGTTTATTAAAAATGTAAGATTTTTTTGTATTAACTTTATGTACTGTTGCTATATGTGTAGAAGGCTCATTTTTTAATTATTTGGAGTTTGATCCAACACATTATTAATTTACGAACTTTCCAAACCATATATAAATGAATGCTTATTTTCATATAAGAAATCACAGAGATGTTGTTAGATGCTAAACTCATTTTCTCAACTCCTAAAATTATATTTGAGAAGTGAAGTTTTTTCTCATACCTATAAATTGAGTATTATTTTTTCTACGTTCAGTGTAAAACAACCCTTACAATCTCTCCAGTCACACATCAGATCCTGAGTAGGATAATCGTCGGTCCACTTCACTCGAATTCATCATACATCGAGCCATAAGTTAGATAACGGTCGACTCATTTCATCTAGATTCACTAAACATCGAGCCGTGAGTTAGAGAGCTAACGTCTCACTTAACCGAAATTAATCTAGAGACTTATTGATAAACTTAAACATGATTCAGATACCGATGTAGGATAACTCTGATCGATGTATTTTAAATTTTTATCCACAAAAAGTTTAGAAAGCAATGCGTCTTTATGTTGTCTCCTAATCTTTATTACCTCTTTTTGATTTGCTTAAAGAAAGATATATAATCCACGGTTCGTCTACAAAATCGCATTATATTAATTTGTATCCATATCCAAAAGCTAAAGAATGACAACACTGGTTAATGGACCACTTTTCCCCACATATATTTAATCTAGTTCCCTAATTAATGGACCAGATGACACATTTAAAATGTGGTAGAGATTCTTTTTTAGATAATCATAAAAGTGATCGACCAAAATCTAATCCAGAGATCCAACTTGACCAAACACCGCAATACGCCAAATACCCAACTTAGTGGGTTAATAGGGTGTTAATTTTATGAGGTGGAAAATTAATGATTGTTTAGGTACTAATTTTCAAGACTAAAATCAATTAGAAGGTCTTTGTGAGTTTTTGGGACATCATTTGTGTTCGTCACAACCTAGATTTTTTTAGATATGTTCGAGATTTTACTGATCTTCATGTAAATATGTATTTTTAATATTAGATAGCCGAATCAAATTTGGATGGTAGAGAACCTCTGAAACGAGTCAATTCTCGAACTCTACTTTATTTTCTGTTTAGGCACATAATTCCCCCTATACGTAAATAAATGTATATTAATATATCTGACAATCATAATCGTTTGTTTGTGTTTAGATTTAATAGTGTTTTTCTTTTCAGATCTTGAAATTGTTTGTAACTCTACTTTCTTAATGACATGCTATCTTGATCTTAAAAAAAATTGTATTAAACTAAAACTAATTATGACGTGTTATGTAAGCTCTATGATATTATATAATATAGAGTTTCATTTCTCGAACTCATTATCTAGGACACTATGTGAAAGGATTTAAAGTACGTTGATAAACCATTATGATATTGACAATGCAAATGCACATGAATAGCTGATTTATTAAATGATGCATACCGTCGAATCGAAAAAAAAACACATTTTCTTTAGTTTTCTTGAAAGATTTAATTGGTTATTGCTCTATACTAGGAGATCTTATTTTTCTATATATTATTTTAAAGCTGGTTCTTAATGTATTTACTTGTTATTTTTTGCTAGAAAAGAATTGTAGATTGTAGATGCAAGGTGTGACGTGGGTGAGTGCGAGAGTGATCTAGTCCTAACTTGTTACTAGAACAACGTCTGAGAACGTTGGGGAGGACACTGAGAGATGAAAGGAGAGCATTCTAGATACCCAAGAGTGGTGAGAAATGCTTTCTCTCTCTTTCTCTCTCTAGAAGTGAAAGTTTCTCACTCTAAAATGAGAGCTTCTCTCTAGAATGAGAGCTTCTCTCTCTAAAGTTTCATTCTCCTCAAAATGAAGGAGGAGCCCTTCTTTTATAGGTAATCAAAAGGAGGGGAGACCATTGTAACTTATTGCTTGATTAGTTGCAAGCCCGCCAATCAAATCGTGTCACCTCAGCAGGACAAATCATGCTAAGGGTGGGTAAGAGGAGAATTTCCCGTGTAGTGGCATTTGCTACATAATCCGCATCTGTTGTAAGAATTGCTACTATAAGGGAGGAGTGAAAGTCTGCTTAGTATTCTCATACCCGAGAGTAATTCAATTCACTTCTTCAACTACTAAGAAGAAATTTATTCCCAGATTGAGATTCCTATAAGAAGTATGAGCCAATCGGGTGGCGCCACGTGGGTCTTTGTGTAGTGACCATGATCTAAGGAGAACATGCCCAGCCAGTGGGGCTCAACGGCAATGTTCACCCAATGCCTCCTCTCAAAGGGCCCTCTCAAACCGAACCCCTCCCCAAGGTGGGCGGGGTAGCACACCCTCAATGTCTAGAGTGGTCATACTGAAGAGGTATGTCCCCTTCCAATACATCATAGCCTCGCCTCTAATCCTGCCAGTCCACAGCCTCCCGAGCGTTCCCAGACAACCATATGCCCACCCAAGTCATTGTCACTTGACTTAGTGGTTTGTTATGTGATATGGTCACCTCCATGGTACATCTGTGGGGCGACACTCCATGGTGCTGCCATGAGGGTGACATCAATGGTGATACTATGGGGGTGACACCCCATGGTGCTATCATGAGGATGACCCCCACAGGTACCTTAGTGGCGGAACCCCAAGGGGTGCGCCTCAGGGGCGACACTCCATGGTGCATCTCAACAGCGACACTCTTTGGTGCATCCTTAGGGGAAAAACTAGCCATATGCCGTAAGAATTATGCTTCGCAGGGAGCCAACATTGATGTCATCAACCCGCATGCTCATTTAGTCTCCTATGCAAGCACGATGCAGAGTAAATTAGCTTGTACACAATTTCTTCAATGTAGCAATCATCGTATCATCAAGTTCCCAATACTTTGATTGCGTCCATTACATGATGTATGCATTGCTCATCGTGGCGCTTGTGCAACAGAAGCGTGTGGCGCACGACCATTTTAAAAATTAAATTTTTAATAAAATCGAAACTTTTAATAGAACAAAATCGAGCAATGCTATGATAACAAAAAAAACTTTTTCAATCAGTCATGATCCATTATATATTTATATATTAGATTAACAACATACAAGGTTATGAATCAAGCATCCTCGCGAAACCAACTATTCTCCATTCCCACAAAATCATTATAACGACCAGTAGACTCCGAGATTCACATCAAGATTTTCCAAGTCAATTCTCAACGCATTAGGACGTGCGTGGACACATAGAATATAACAAAGACACTTTTCTGTCTCTAGATGTACTCAACATATGAAATCTAGAGATTTTATTAAGAATAATTTTTGTGAGACGATTCTCTAAAAGAAGGTGACGATGATTCTTTAAGAGATTTGATTAACTCTTAATCGTAAAAAAAATCACTTCTTGAGAATTGTGTTCTTCTCTCAACTCTTGATTGATGAATTGATTCTCTTATTAAACTAATTGATTGAACTGATTGAACTCGTTCATTATCTTAGGCCATCTGAATAATATCTATATATTTTTCTTGATAATGGTGTATTTGGTATTTTAGAATAATTGAAATAATATTAATTATAAAATTACTAATAGCAGTGAGACTCACTATAATTGTGCACAATTGTAGTACCACATAGCATTGCAGTATGTCGTGAGGCAGCACAGTACCACAAGACCCCACTATAGTGCCATGTGGCACCACAGTGTTGCACACCCACTATTGTAGTGCCACATGACACTACAGTAGTCCCTGACAATCTCTGATACCTAATCAGTTATTAACACGTGACAATTACTGCATATTAAAAATTTATTTTAATCAAATTAAATAACTAGATATTTGTTAATTCAAAATTAACATATCTAATTATCTCTATCAACTAAATTATTTGTTATTTCATAAATAACAGATTTAGTTGATCTAAATTATTATCTAATAATAANTATATATATATATATATATAATTCAATTAATTAATTCTTAATTAATTAATCACACATAATTTTTTATAATTATGTAGTTGCCCCAGAATAAAAATTTATTTGCAAGTAAGTCATTTTCACATGTCCTGAAATATTCACACCCTAGACTACGTAGTATAGAGGTAACTTGAAGACCACGAATCTATAATCCTAAGTTCCAATAAACTAGATTATTAATTGAATTTTTTAATTAAATAATCTTATTTATTAATACATTATTACTCCACTATAAATATGAAATTACACTGTTAGAGATTATAGATTGTATTTATAGAGTATTCTTATGTAGTCCACTGATATAATCATTTCACGTAGTTCTATTCTTCAATTATTGGTTCATAGATTAGAACTGGTTAAAATTATAATTTTACAATTCTAATTACCTCTTGACCCTTAAATACCATTAATCCACTAGTGAATGACTAATTTATAATTTTATTATAAATTTGAACTCAATAACTATTTAATTCCAGAATTAACATTTAAGGAAACTAATATACGATCCGTTAGGAAAGCTTGGATTCTAAATCTTGTAAGATCATGTTCCCAGCCATCCATATCACTAGATCTCCAAAACAAAAGTCACTAGCATGTTTTCCAAACAAATATTAACGAGTGAATCAAAAGATCTAGTAGACATGCATATGAGTTCATGACTACTTAGAATTCAGACTGATCTACATATGATTATCGAATTGATGTGTATTAAATCTTTATGATTAACAACATGATGATAAAGATATTAATTCATATCGGTTCAGTCATATATAATCTTATTATATAAAACAACTTCACTAAGATATCTATCTACATCTCTTAAAGAATCATCGTCACCTTCTTTTAGAGAATCGGCTCACAACTGTAGTACCACATAGCATTGCAGTATGTCGTGAGGCAGCACAGTGCCACAAGACCCCACTATAGTGCCATGTGGCACCACAGTGTCGCACACCCATTATTGTAGTGCCACATGATACTACAGTAGTCCATGTCAATCTCTGATA
>QANY01004052.1:388615-448119 GCA_003255025.1 Datisca glomerata | reverse complement strand
TATAATCCTAAGTTCCAATAAACTAGATTATTAATTAAATTTTTTAATTAAATAATCTTATTTATTAATACATTATTACTCCACTATAAATATTAAATTACACTGTTAGAGATTATAGATTGTATTTATAGAGTATTCTTATGTAGTCCACTGATATAATCATTTCACGTAGTTCTATTCTTCAATTATTGGTTCATAGATTAGAACTGGTTAAAATTATAATTTTACAATTCTAATTACCTCTTGACCCTTAAATACCATTAATCCACTAGTGAATGACTAATTTATAATCTTATTATAAATTTGAGCTCAATAACTATTTAATTCCAGAATTAACATTTAAGGAAACTAATATACGATCCGTTAGGAAAGCTTGGATTCCAAATCTTGTAAGATCATGTTCCCAGCTATCCATATCACTGGATCTCCAAAACAAAAGTCACTAGCCTGTTTTTCAAACAAATATTAACGAGTGAATTAAAAGATCTAGTAGACATGCATATGAGTTTATGACTACTCAGAATTCAGACTGATCTACATATGATTATCGAATTGATGTGTATTATATCTTTATGATAAACAACATGATGATAAAGATATTAATTCATATCGGTTCAGTCATATATAATCTTATTATATAAAACAACTTCACTAAGATATCTATCTACATCTCTTAAAGAATCATCGTCACCTTCTTTTAGAGAATCGTCTCACAACTGTAGTACCACATAACATTGCAGTATGTCGTGAGGCAGCACAGTGCCACAAGACCCCACTATAGTGCCATGTGGCACCACAGTGTCGCACACCCATTATTGTAGTGCCACATGATACTACAGTAGTCCATGTCAATCTCTGATATCTAATCAGTTATTAACACGTGACAATTACTGCATATTAAATATTTATTTTAATCAAATTAAATAGCTAGATATTTGATAATTCAAAATTAACATATCTAATTATCCATATCAACTAAATTATCTGTCATTTCATAAATAACAGATTTAGTTGATCTAAATTATTATCTAATTTTATAAATTAGATATTTTATCTCACTTATTGTTAATTAAAAAATTTATATTTATTTATATATCTTAATTCCTAAAATTATATATATATATATATATAATTATATTAATTAATTCTTAATTAATTAATCACACATAATTTTTTATAATTATGTAGTTACCCCAGAATAAAAATTTATTTGCAAGTAAGTCATTTTCACATGTCCTGAAATATCCACACCCTAGACTGCGTAGTATAGAGATAACTTGGGGACTATTAACCTATAATCCTAAGTTCTAATAAACTAGATTATTAATTAAATTTTTTAATTAAATAATCTTATTTATTAATACATTATTACTCCACTATAAATATGAAATTACACTGTTAGAGATTATAGATTGTATTTATAGAGTATTCTCATGTAGTCCACTGATATAATCATTTGACGTAGTTCTATCCTCCAATTATTGGTTCATAGATTAGAACTAGTTAAAATTATAATTTTACAATTCTAATTACCTCTTGACCCTTAAATACCATTAATCTACTAGTGAATGACTAATTTATAATCTTATTATAAATTTGAGCTCAATAACTATTTAATTCCAGAATTAATACTTAAAGAAATCAATATACGATCCGTTAGGAAAGTTTGGATTCCAAATCTTGTAAGATCATGTTCCCAGCCATCCATATCACTGGATCTCCAAAACCAAAGTCACTAGCCTATTTTCCAAATAAATATTAACGAGTGAATCAAAAGATCTAGTAGACATGCATATGAGTTCATGACTACTCAGAATTCAGACTGATCTACATATGATTATCGAATTGATGTTTATTAAATCTTTATGATAAACAACATGATGATAAAGATATTAATTCACATCGGTCCAGTCATATATAATCTTATTATATAAAGCAACTTCACTAAGATATCTATCTACATCAAACATCCAGATCTAGATCAGAAATATTCATAATATACAGTGAATCCTACTAACAACAATTCATTAAAGATTTCATATTTTAATATGTTGTTGACAATTTTATTCATTATCTATGATCTTTTTCCTCTCGTATGAATACATGATCATAGTCTCATTAATGAATTTGAAATTTTCAGATATTTATATAAATTATTCAACAATAATTTAAAAGAACAATTATAAAAAAAAATATAATCCTCATTAAATTTCATATCAAAATGTTAATACACATGTTTTAAGGGCATAACCCCAACAATCTCCCACTTGTCCTAAAGCAAATGTGGTATTTCTCCCAATCTCATGTTTCGCACATGACTATCAAACGACTTCGTAGGAAGTGTCTTGGTAAATGGGTCAGCCAGGTTCTGATCCAACATTATCTCTATAATAGTCAGAGCCAAATTCTGATCGAACGTTATCTTTGTAACAATTAGACAGCTCGGTGTATGATCCAGACGTCGACTTTCGACTATCCTTATCTGACTCCTAATCAGTATATCCAAAGCTTTTCAGGTCTCCACCAGAATAAACATGCAAATAGTTTCTCGTTCTCCTAAGATACTTGAGAATGTCCTTTATTGAAATCCAATGTTCCAAACCTGGATTCGATTGATAATGACTTAGAATTCACATTGCATAACAGATGTCCGGTCCCGTACACAACATGGCATACATGAGGCTTCCAACTGTTGAAGCATAGTGAACATTTCTCATATCTTCTTCGTCCTGCAGTGTCTTAGGACATTGTTCCTTGGAGAGGAGTGAGGACAATTCCATGTATGGTCGGTTGACCTTTCTTGGAATCCTCCATAAAGAATCTCTTTAGCACCTTATTAATATAAGATTCCTGAGAAAGAGCGAAGAGCTTGTTCTTTATATCCTTTAGGATTTGGATGCCCAAAACGTAGCTTGCTTCTCCGAAATCTCTCATTTGAAATTTCTTAGCTAATCACTTTTGTTTATTTTTGACAGAGCTTCTACATCATTTGCAATTAGTAGAATGTTAGGGGTTATGCCCTTAAAGCATGTGTATTGAAATTTTGATATGAAATTTAAAGATGATTACACTTTTCTTATAATTGTTCTTTTAAATTATTGTTAAATAATTTATATAAATATTTAAAAATTCCATATTCATTAATTAATGAGACTATGATATTGTATTAATACGAGATGATTAAGATCATAGATAATGAATAAAATTTTCAGCAACATATTAAAGTATGAAATCTTTAATAAATGATTACTAGTACGGTTCACTAAGCATTATGAATGCGTGTGATCTAGATACGGATCATTGATGTGGATATATATCTTAGTGAATGTACTTTATATAATAAGATTATAGATGATATGACCGATGTGATATCTTTATTAACGTGTCGTTTATCATAAAGATGTAATACACATCAATTCGATGATCATATGTAGATTGGTCTGAATCCTGAGTAGTTATGAACTCATATGCATGTCTACTTAATCTTTTGATTCACTCATTAATGCCTGTTTGTTAATCAGGCTAGTGACTTTTGTTTTGAAGATTCAGTGAAGTGGATGGTTGGGGACATGATCTTACAAGATTTAGAATCTAAGATTTCCTAACGGGTTGTATATTGGTTTCCTTAAGTGTTAATTCTGGAACTGAATAATTATTGAGCTCAAATTTATAATAAGATTATAAATTAGCCAATCAATAATGGATTAATGATACTTAAGGATCAAGAGGTAATTAGAAGAGTAAAATAATAATTTTGACCAGTTCTAATTTTTGAACCAATAATTGAAGGATAGATCTACTTGAAATGATTATGTCAGTGGACTGCATGAGAATACTCTGCAAGTACATTCTATCATCTCTAAGAGTGCAATTCCATATTTATGGTGGAGTAATAATGAAATTAATAAATAAGATCATTTAATTAATAATCTGATTTATTGATGCTTATGATTCTAAGTCCATGGTCTCCAAGTCACCTTTGTACTATGATGTTTAGGGTGTGAATATTTCAGGACATGAGAAAGGACTGACTAGCAAAAGGAATTTTTATTTTAGGACAAGTACATTATGAGATAATTATGTGTGATTAATTAATTAATTAAATTATTTTATATTTAAATATAATTTTCAGAAATTATATATATATATATATAATTATCGATAAAGGAGACAAAATATCTAACTTGTAAAATTAGATAGTTAAATTATTATTAGATAATAATTTAAGTCAACTAAATCTGTTATTTTTTTGAAATAAGAGATAAATTAGTTGATAGTGATAATCAAATATGTTAATTTTGAATTAATGTATATCTAGATAATTATCTGATTAAAATAAATATTTAATTCGCAGTGATTGTCACGTGTCAATCACTGATAGGGTATCAGAAATTGACAAGGACTACTATGGTGCCACTTGGCACTACAGTAGTGAGTGTGCAATACTACATTGTCATGTCACACTACAGTTGTGCACAATTGTAGTGAATCCCACTGTAATTGGTAATTTTTTAATTAAATATTATTTCAGTTTATCCCTAAAAATATAATACTTAATTATCTAGAATATATACAGATATTATTCTAGTGGTCTAGATTGTTGAAAGAAAATGACAGAAATAGTTGATCAGATCATCAGTTCGTCAATCAAGAGTTGAATTGAGAACACGATTGGTGTTAGAGAGATTTTCTTCTGTGATTAAACATTAATCAAATCTCTAAAAGAATAATCATCATATTCTTTTAGAGAATCATCTCACTAAATTTCTTGTTAGTAAATCTCTAGATCTATTATGTTGAGAAGATCTAGAGACAAAAAAAGTGTCTTGTAATATTCTACGTACCCACACACGTCCTAGTGCGTTGAGGATCTCAGAGTCTACTGATCGTTTGAACGATTTCGTGAGAACGGAGGACCGATCATTTTCTGCAAGAACACTTGATATAAACTACAAGAGGTATATGATTCTTAATCTTGTATGTTGTAGATTTAACTTATAAATATATAATAAATCCTAACTAATTGAAAAAGAGTTTTCAATAAAAAATTTATTTGGTTATTGTGGCGTTGTGCAAATTTTGTTTTAGTAAAAGATTTAATTTGTTATTAAAAATTTAATTTTTTAAAAGGCTACGCACCTCCACGTTTCCGCCGCACACACGCCGCGATGACCAACATAGAATATCATCAACATAAAGAACTAAGATAACTACAATCTTATCTTTGATGTATTTATAAACACATTCTTCGTCAACATTTTGCTCGAAGCCATAAGACTTTATGATCTTATCAAATGTAAGATTCCAAGATCTAGATGTTTGTTTTAATCTATAAACGGATTTAAGCAACTTGCATACTTTATGATCTTGCCTCTTTTGTACGAACCCTTCTGGTCGCATCATATAGATTCTTTCTTTAAGAGAGTCATTTAGAAAAGCTATCTTGACATCCATTTGCCATATCTCATAGTTAAAACTAGCGGCTATGGATAAAAAAATGTGAATGGATTGTTGCGTGGCAGCATGAGAGAATGTCTCTTCATAATCAACTAATTTCTTTTGTGTATAGCCCTTGGCTACTAACCATGCCTTGAAAGTCTTTACTTTCCCATCTGCACCTCATTTCTTCTTAAAGATTCATTTACATCCAATGAGCCTGATATCGTCAGGTGGATCTATAAGTTTTTAGACGGAATTGGAATACATGATTCCATTTCTCGGTTCATAGCATCTTGTCATTTCTCATTTTCAGGATCATCAATTGCTTCTTCATATGATAATGGATCTTCCTTATCAGTGTCTGGCACTAGGATATATGCTTCTAGTTCGTAGTGAACTGGTTGTCTCACAACCCTCCCACTACGACATTGCACCGGAGTTTCCTTTGCACGAATTGTGGTTTCACTAGTTTGTCATATATCAGTAGAAATTGAAGGTGGTCAGATCTCATCAGCCGTTAATTCCTTGAGAACCACATTGCTTCGAGATTTGTAGTTTTGCATAAAGTTATGCTCAAGGAAGGTTGCATTTGTCGATACAAACACCTTTTGATCCTTGTGACTATGAAAGTACCCACCTCTAGTCTCTGGAGAATAGCCTACGAATATGCATACCTCAGAACTCGAGTCTAACTTTCTGATCTTGAGTCTAAGAACATATGCTAGACATCCCTATATATGGAAATGACGTAAACTAGGTTTGGAGTCATTTCATAACTCTAAAGGTGTCTTGGTTACAGACTTAGAAGGCACTACATTCAAGATCTAAGTTATCGTGTGTAGTGCATATCCTGAAATATGAGCAAAGATAGGATTCCACACTCTAGTAAATAATCCCTTAATTCTAAATTCAAGTATTCACCACTTTGATCGGATTAAAGGGGCTCAGCGATTTACCTAATTGCTTTTCAAATTCAGCTTTGAAGTCTTTAAACTTTTTAAACGTTTCAGACTTTCTTTGCATTAGGCAAGTAAAACCATATCTTGAGTAATCGTCAATAAAACTGACGAAATACTCATACCCACCACTAGCTTATACATTGATCGGTCCACATACATCATTATATACTAGCTCAAGTGGTTCATTAGCTCTTTGACCCCTTTCGTGTGAAAGGTCTCTTGGTCATTTTACCCTATAGACAGTATTCACAAACCAGAAGAGTTCAAACTTTTAGTTCTCTCAAAACACCAGTTCTCTCAAAACACCATACTTTGTTAACTTGTTTAACCTATCTAGATTAATTAGTCCTAACCTAAGATGCCAAAGATATGTGTTATCATTATCGTAGAAACTCTTTGTCGTTTGTGACTTTTAGGTTTTTCTACTTTAAATAATTCATAATTATTTAATGCTTGTTCAGTCGGTTTAAGCATATACAATCCGTTTATAACTTTTTCATGACAAATATCGAATCCATTCTTAAAAATAATAAATTATTTACTAATAAAAAAACTTTGAAACATTGTTCTTGTAAAAATAAAAAAGAAATCAGATTCCTCAAAAATCTAGGAATATAATAAACATCGTTCAAAAATCCAACTCTAAAAATGACATCACCATCAGCAAGCTCCCTTGACGAATTAAGCATATGGAAAAAGAACATACATGGTTAGTGGCTCTTGAATCCAATATCCAGGATGACAAATCGTATTCCACTAAACAAGCTTCAAGAACAAGTAAATCATATTTACCTTTCTTTTTCAGCTCGGAGAGATACTTGTTACAGTTTCTCTTCCAATGACCTTCAACCCCACAATGGAGACATTTTCCTTAGGGCTTGTTGTCTTTCTTGTTCTTCTTGACTTTTGATGATGGTTTGGCTTTCTTCCCTTTCTTGTTCTTACTTTTTCCCTTTACATTGATCTTCTTTCTTTTATTACTTTTAAAAGTGGAAGAAGGTTTTTGCTTGACAACATTTACTCTGCCCTCTTTGGTCATTTTCAGGTTGAGTGACTCAAAATTTTGCAGTTCATTCAACAATTGAGTCATACTAAATGGCAACATGTTCATATCATAGTTGGTCGTGAATGCAGAAAAACTGGTGTGAGTGACTCAAGTAAAATGCTAACTTGAGTCCGCTCATTAATGGTCACCCCATGTACTTCTGTCTGGTGTATTATGTTGATCATGTTCAAAACATGTTCTCGCACAGAAGTACTATTTCTCATCTTAGTTTTCATATAGTCCCTAGTGTCGTCATGATGACTTTGATCAAATTACTGCCCAAACATCGCCTGTAGAGATTCGATAAGCTCATAGGTAGTCCTCATGCTTTCATGCTTGGTTCTTAGAACATCATTCATGCTCACAAGCATGTAGCATTTCGCCTTGTTGTTTAATATGATCCAAGCATCATATTTGTCCCTAACATTCTTAAGAGCTTTAACAGGGGCTCCTCACAAATTAGCATTAAGTTCATATTTTATTTCCAACGTACGAAATTATCACCATTCAATTTCTCGAGAGCCAGTAAAGCAGTAACAAAGTTGCCCATAGTAGACATAATAATGATAACTGAAATTTAAAACATACAAGATTCAATATAATTGATCAATATCTGGAATTTGAAAAATAAACGTGATGCATGAATGCAGCATAATAAACACACAAATTTTAATATTTACTAATCACGATAAAACAACCCAATGATTAATGTGCCGTCTTAGGGTCAGTCAGATTAACCTTAGACTGTTTGTGAGGCATTCTCATCCTTATTCATTAAAATTTAAAATATCTCATATTTGATCATTTAACAAAAAGGTATCGTTTGTTCGGTCAAGCCACAACTATCCACATAAAAGCTTAATTCTGATTTTGTGAATGTAACCTATTATTTCAGATTCCATGACTGGATTTAAAATATGCCACCTTAGGGTCGGTTAAAATAAAATACATCACTTCCTCCTATCTTCTTAAGAAGTCCAATGTTGGTATTGGTACAGCTCGAAACCGGGTATGAAAACAAAGCCATCTCGAGGCCCTCATGGTTTTGTACTAATAATGAAGACCGTAGGTTACATTGACATGTCAACCTTCTCCCACTCACTATTTTAGGATTATGTATTTACATTTTAACTAAATAATTCATTCCAAATTAATTACTAAGTAAAATAATAATTCTATAAACAGTTATGCCAATCTCATTGGTCTAAGTTCATTTAACCTTCTAAAGCGTCTAAGTTATAATTAAGTGAGCTTTGATTAACTAATTAAGTATATTCATAAAAGTTTAATAAAACTCTTTTACTAAAGTCAATTATTTTAAAGGTTACTATAGCCCTTAGGGAGGTGTGATTATCAAATTTTAACTAATTAAAGCCTAGCAGTTTACATGCTTGATTTCATAAAAGAATACATATAAACATATTATGACAATCCTAATAAATCATATTTCTATAGGTGAGATGCATGATTAAATAAAGTTGTGTGAAATTTTCATGTATGACATGTGATCGACTAATGGATGTTATCAAACATAATAATTAAAATAATTATTTAACAATTAAATAAAATAATAATGAACCGACTGACTATTGGGTATTTCTAAATTAAAACCATTGAAAAAGAGAAATAAAATTATAAAACGGACTTCAAGAATACATATTTCTCAAATATTCCATTCTCCTCCTCATGCTCATCTTCATATTCTCCAAGCTTTGAACAAAATTCTATTTATTTAAGAACAACAATTTTTATAGAATTATCCTTCTAAAATAGTTAACTTTGACTTAATCAAATAAATACTTTATTAGATTTGGTCACACTTAAGTCAAACCCAATCAAATTATTAATTTCTAATTTTCATAAAATTAAAAATTAAAAATTAATTTAAAAATTTAAAAAGATATTTGACGATTGAGGGTTATCATCAAACCTTATGGTGATAGGGTTGGTTGGTATCAGAGTTTGTACGAAACTTCCCTAAAATTGAAAATAGTAGCCCTCGACGACAGGCCACCACTGTTGCCAGCCACAGCCATCGAAATAGTATTTTCCGTCGTGAGCAGTAAATTTCTACCGTGAAAAGTAATTTCTGTGAACAATGAATTTTCATCGTGTACAATAAATTTCTGTCGAAAACAGTAAATTTCAGTCTTCACGGCAATAGTGTAGTGCCATGTGGCACTACCCTGTTGCACACCCTTTACTGTAGCATGACGTGATACTGCAGTAGTCAATGTCAATTTCTGATACCCAATCAGTGATTGACACGTGTCAATTACTACTTATTAAATATTTATTTTAATCAAATTAAATATCTAGATATTTGTAAATTCAAAATTAACATATCTGATTATCCATATCAACTAAATTATCTATTATTTCATAAATAACAAACTTAGTTGATCCAAATTATTATCTAATAATAATTTAATTATCTAATTTCATAAATTATATATTTTATCTTACTTGTCGATAATTAAAAAAATTGATATTATATATATGCATTCCGAAAATTATATTTATTTATATAAATAATTCAAATTAATTTTTAATTAATTAATCACACATAATTATCTCATAATTATGTTATTGCCCCAGAATAAAAATGCTTTTACAAGTAAGTCATTTTCTCATGGACTAAAATATTCACATCCTAGACTGCGTAATATAGAGGTGACTTAGGGACCATCAACCTATATTCCGAAGCTCGAATAAACTATATTATTAATTAAACTTTTTAATTAAATAATCTTATTTGATAATTCCATATTACTCCACTATAACTATGAAATTACATTCTAGAGATTACAAATTATATTTACTAAGTATTCTCATGTAGTCCACTGATATAATCATTTCACGTAATTCTGTCTTTCAATAATTGGTTCGTAACTTAGAACCGGTTAAAATTACCATGTTATTCTTCTAATTACCCTTTGATCCTTAAGTATTCTCATGTTCCTAGCCATCCATATCACTGAATCTTCAAAACAAAAGTCACTAACATGTTTCCAAAATAAACCTTAACGAGTGAATCAAAAGATTCAATAGATGTGCATATGAGTTCAATACTACTCAAGATTCAGACTTATCTACATATGATCAGTGAATTGATGTGTATTAATTTTTTATGATAAATAGCATGTTGATAAAATATTAATTCACATCGAGATTATATAAAACACCTTCACTAAGATATCTATCCACATTAATGATTCGGATCTAGATCACATGCATTTATAATGTTTAGTAAATCATACTAGCAACTATTCATTAAATATTTCATAATTTAAATTGTTGCTGACAATTTTATTCATTATCTATAATTTTAATCCTCTCGTACTAATACACGATCATAGTCTCATTACTGAATATGAAATTTTCAGATATTTATATAAATTATTCAACAATAATTTAAAAGAACAATTATAAGAAAAATGTAATGCTCATTAAATTTCATATTAAAATGTTAGTACACATGCTTTGAAGGTATAACCCCCAACAGTATGTGGGATGCATCAATATGTTATGCCCAGTGTTCCTTCTTTATGTGGTGTAGGCCTTTATTTGTCCTTAGGTCAAATTCCGGAGGGCACGCGTAGGTCAAATTCCGGAGGGCACGCGTAGGTCAAATTCCGGAGGGCATAACTTTTGATTCGGGTGGAATCACGTGGACCATAATATATCAAATCGAAGCCTATTCAGATATCTACATGTGTGATGGTTTACCCAGTTTTGAGTCTAAAAAACACTGTTTTAAGCACTTTTAGAGCAGAAGTTGCTTTGGTTGTATTTTTTTAGACAGTTTTGATATTTATTGAGAAAATCGTTGTCCTTTCATTTCTCATTTTTGGTATTCTTTCGAATCAACAAAATTGATGCCTAAATCTTGGTAATCTCAGGATTTTGATTTTGGAAGATCGATTGCTGGAAATCTTGCACGATTTAACTGCTTCCGCTACAACAATGGGGGTCAATTTTGTAAAAATGAATTTCATGGGCGGTTAATTTTGAAAAAAGTTTCAAATTCTTGGAATTTTTTGGGAGTCCCCACTCCCTTCTCCCTCTATATAAAGGATTTTAAATCACTAACTACCCCTTCTCCCCCTCATTTAAGAGAGCTTAAGGCAAGTCAGCTATTCCCTCTCCTTTAAGAATTTTTTTGGGTAAGCTTGGAGATTGAAGCACCAGAGTGAAAATTTGGGTATTTTGGCAAAGAATTTGAAGCTTCAAGGAAGCGTGTTCTTCCTCCTTCCTCCTTGGCTAGGTTTTGAGGTAAACCCTTGATCCTTCACTTTTTTCTTGAATTATTTTAGAGTTTTTGTTGCTGGAAAATTATGTTTTGTTGCATTTTTTGGATTGTTGCTACCATTGGTGCCGCTGTCTTGGAGTGGGTGAGGGAGGGAAAGGTTTGGGTGGCCATGGTGGTGGGTTGGTTGCTTGGTGAATGGTAAGATATGGCTCGCAGCATGATGGCGGCCTGTTAAGGTCCAGTGGCGGGTGAGGCTCGTCTATTAGTCAGTGGTGGTAAAGTGATTGAACTCGCATGGTCGAGCTCGCGTGGTTCGATTTAGCAAAGGTTGCGCTTTTCCACTTAACGAGCCCCCACCACTAAGGTCAAGTGACGGGATGGAGCTTAGTGGTTGGCTTGATGGTGACACGGAGTAGCCCTTAGTGGCGGGTTGGCTTAGTGAGGGCTTGAGTGGTAGCATTGGGGTGATCCATTATGGCGGGATGGGGAGTCCATAATGGCGGCATGGTGTGTGGTCCTTAGTGGCGGCATGGTGTGTGGTCCTTAGTGGCGGCATGAGTGTTGGCCAAGTGGTGGATTCATGTGGTGTGAGCGCGTTAGGCAAGTTAGGGTCGCGGGTGCGGCTTCATCGCACTAATGTATGATAAAATGCCTTTGCCATTTTTATGTTTGACGTACACCTTTGTCTAATCATGTCTTTGTTTTACTTAGATATCTTACTTTCGTGGACTATCAAGGAGTTGTCATGTGCATTGGTAGGAGTCGGGTTCTCTCTACTTTGGACGTCTCACTTCAGGTAAGTGAGCTTTTCACCCTTATACTTAGAATTTTTTTTGCAAGTAGGATGTCCCATGATGAGCATGACTCCCTCGTGTAGTTTGGTTGTACTTATAAATTTTTTTTTGCGTACGTCATTGAACATGCCTTCGCCATAGAATAGTTATGACATGCATTCTCCCTTAAGAAAATAATTGAATTTTTTTCCTACGCCATGCATGCCTCCACAATAGAATAGTTGTGACATGTATGCTCTCTTGCACGTATCCATGTCTCTTTCTTGTAACATGTGTTTCCTCTATTTTGACTTTCGTTCACATGTATGGCTTCATTAAAGGTTGAGCTTACCCCAGGTAAGAGTGAGCCAGCTCCCCCAGTTCCTCCCAAACCATGGTTCTCGATGAAGCCTATTATTGATCGCGTGATAATGACATGTCGAAGTTGATTGAATGTGAGGTTAATTCTGGAGTCTTGATGGAGGAGGAGAGCGAGCAGGTTGAGTTCCTTAGGCTTGAGCAAGTGCAGTTCCTTGTGAATGCTCGTGGTAATTTTTCGATTCCTCCCATTGACTTGGGGAGTCATTGCAAGCTGGGGGTTGGCTGGGAGGATTGGTGTGCACACATACTTTCTGAATCTGAGTATGTCACCTTGTTAAAGAGAGACAAAGTTTTGGAAGCATTGGAGGTGGCTTCCAAATTGTCGATCCAGCGTGACACCGCTCTAGTTCATACACTTCTTCACCGTTGGTGCAGCTACTCACACAATTTCATTGTTGCTTGGGGGAGTTTACCCCTGCATTAGAAGATGTACACGTGTTGTTGCATCTTCAGTGATTACCGTGCCCTCTTCAACACTATGGGGCCTGAAATGAACATGGTGATTGATCTTTTTGAGGATAGTTTGAAGAATTCTTACAAGCCATCTTTTGGCTGTAAACACGGGAAGAAGGCCAACTTTTCTTGATGGATGAGTCATTTCTTCAAGGACTATGATTCAAATGCGAAGAAATCTGCCGGATGTTTGCCTATCGATGGCGTCATGTATAAGAATAGGGACGTGGAGCTAGCAGCATTCCTATCCATGTGACTGTCGAGATACATTTTCTCATGTAAGGGTCTAGTGATGATTTTTGGAACTATTGTCTTTTGTATTCATTGTGGTTCTTTGCCTGGGTAGTTTCACATTGTTATTCTCAAATGTTGTTGTAGGTACGCCGACAAAGATGGTGAGTAAGCGCGTACTCCCGATGGTAGCCATGTTGATGACATGGTAGTGGATTGCGCTCAGGCCCCTATTCTTGGGCAATCTTTACTACTTGCTTGATTGCTTCCATAATGATCTAAAGATCTCCATGGACAGGTATGAGGTCATGACCTACGTGGACTGCTCATTCTTGTAAATGTTAGAGAAATTTATCCACTGTGCTCCTTAGAATGTTAATTACAAGAAGTTGGAGCACCCTTCTGAACCGCCCCATGCATGGACCTGGTGTGGGATCAAGACTCCAACTCGTGCTGAATTTTCATGAGACATTGACGTGTACAGCTACTTCCGACCTCACCCTTATGTGGACTGTTTCACTGATTACGCCCATGTTGTGTTTTAGGGAATGACAGATAAACATATTACGGTTAGCAAGAAGGTCATGCTTGGTTGGTCCAGTCTTGGCGAGCTTATGATGGTGATCATGACGCCTTTCACTCTTCCCGTGATGGTGAAGTTAGTGGATGGGCGGGATGGGAACCATTTCACATCGATGTGCTGTCAGTGTAACCGGGTTACCCGTCAGTTCGACTATGATCAATCTACCACTGGTCTTAACTTGGAGCACGTCCGGGGCAAAGGAAGCATTGACGCGATGGACGGATGATAGGGATAATGAGGACGCTACTCCTTGCAATCTACTCGTTCCCTGTGTTGCTCGTATGCCTCATTGAACAATAAAGTTTAAAAGTATTTTGGCTGATTCAGAAGTCGAGATGGACCAAAAGCTCAGTGTCTCCTCCAAAGATGTTTGATGTTCCGATGGTTTGTAGGAGTGACATCACGTTGGGCCTTATTCCCAAGCCTACGTTCGGGGTGGTGCATTCTGAGACGGGTCAAGGAGTCACTTCGGACACTGAGCTAGTGGGAGACTCGAGTGTGGTGTAGAAGGGAGGCACATCTAGAGTCACTATTACAACCGAGGTCACCCCTACTGGTAATAGTCAGACGACCAGAACCATTTGCCTGAAGACCAATCCTATAATTGGTGCTTCTCTAAAGTCTAAGCTTGCATCCGAGGGGATTTCCACGCGCGAGCTCACTAATGCCTCTAGCAGAGACCCTCCTCGTTTACATCTGATGGGAGTTCCGTCGTCACCTTTAACGGTATGTCCCTTGTTTATGAAGACTTAAACTTTCTTATTTACCATTCAATGTGTACCTTTATAATGAACTAGATGATTGATACTTGCATTTGTTTCAGTGTCCCCTAGGGAATTCAAGACAGGTTAGTGGTGAAGATGAGCTCTGACAATTAGTGCGACAAAGGAAAAAGGTAGCACCAGCGTTGAAGGGCACATCTTCAACCAGGATAGTCCAAGCCAAGAAGGTGAGGACATTGGTATATACATATCTTATTCTCATTCATCTCCTTTTCTTGTTAACTAGCACTCATAACATTGTTAATTTCCTTCTTCCTTTTGACATGAGCATGGTCGTGGCCAACCAAGGGATGATCATCCCGTGGTAGAGAGGACTGACGGGCACGTGTCAACTGTTTCAGAGAGCGTGGAGGCAAATCTCGAGGTGTGTGTGTGAACTTTATCTTAGTTTGTTTGTGCCATGTTTGTACATTGCTCCTTGGTCCAAGTTAAAACTGAGGTTTTCGTTGTAGGATTTCATAGCACCGATGCCAACGAAATTACCCTTTTCCAAGAATGAACTAAGTGACCGGGCTTTATCTCTGTCTAGAGAGCTAGGGTGCCCTTCCTACCATTCTCGTGGTAGAAAATGACATAGTTGATACTACAACTTCCCCTCTTGATATCATGCAACTCAAAGAGGTAGAAGAGTCCTCTCTCGTGGAAGATTACCACGAGAGGGTAGAAGTAACACCTTTATTACATGATTTGATAGCATAGTCTATAGCTTATTTTTAAATGCCTTGTCGACATACGTTTGCTTGGTTCTTGTGGAGAAATTCTTCATATTGAGAACATGTTGCATTTTTCCATGCAAGGGTCTACTGATGTGAATGAGCGTAAGCTGATTGTAATGATAGGAGGTTCCCCACCGACTAGAGGATGGAGGTGACGGTGCGGCAGCACACTCCTTGGTTGTGACTCTCGTAGCCTCCAACACAGTTATTACTACTATGGTAACGACTGATGCAAGCTCCCGTGGTGATACTGACTTGAAGGGGAAGCTCGAGACTATTGTAGCGACACCTCCATATCGTCGAGCGTTTGTTGATGAGGATCCTCCATTGGATGATAATGATCATGTTGGATGATGATGATGATCATGCTTTGACCCCTATTCAGAACTTGAGTAGGGAGAGGTCGGATGGTGACAGTTCTAGGAGCGACAACATGAGCTACGAAGCTTATGGTGCACACGAATTCAAGCTGGAGCTTTCCGGACGGATGGTTGAGTATGACCATGTTTTAGTGGATGAAAAGTTGATCCTGTATCTTCATAAGGCCGTTGAAACTCATTATGATTGTGACATTCAGTTCATAAACTTTACCAGGCATATTCGCTAATCTTGCATCGCTATGGTTGGCGAGACATTGTTCATTTTGGCCCACCTTCAATATAAGGATTCCCACCTGTAGGTGGTATCTTATGTGTTGAACATGTGGAAGGATATTAAGCTGTTGCATATGAAGTTGGACTGCATGAGACCTGCCATTTGTAACTTCTGGCTGTTGCACCAGTGATTGTCGAGGGAGGTGTACATAGAGCATTTAGAAGAACGGCGTCGCTGTCAACAAGAGCGAGTGCTTGTGGCGCAAGCGAAGATAACGGACTTAGACGCAGATATCAACGAGCATCACCATCTCCAAGCAAAGAGCATCGCTGTTAGGGTCAAATTTGATGAGCTTATGGAGGGTGATGTTTTTGGGAACCACAGTTAGATTGCTTGTGTTTTTGTACCCCTTATGACTCTTGATAAAATTATAACATATACTATTATGAACCTTTATTCGTGAATGAGATGTCATCTTCCTATCTTCACGTGTGGAATGTTGGATCGTTACATCTCTCTTTTCGTATGCATCATTTATTTGCTTGTTGCCTTATAATCTTCATGTGGCAGCACATTGCGAGTGTCCTTGGTGAGATCGTGTGAGGTCGTTGGAGTATCCTAGACATTGTTTTCCCACTAGCTCACCTAGCGAGTGCTCCTCCCAGGGGCGTGAAATCCATACTCTCGGCACCTGGTGTGTCTATGGGGCATGTGGGTTTCATCGTGGTGAGATTGAGCTCAATGATACGACACGTGAGTCCAGGCAATACATCAAATATTCGGATTTAAGCGGAGCATTACAAGTACTCACAATATTTAAGCACGAACGTGAAATCCTACGCGTCTCACCAACCATGACAGTTATCATGGGTGTTTTCAATTAAAAGGGCGTGAAAGTCTACATATCTCACCAAGCATGACATTTATCATGGATGTTCTCAAATAGAGGTGTGAAAGTTTATGTATCTCACACAGCATTACGTTTATCATGGGTGTCCTTAAGTAGATGCGTGAAGCTTACACAGCTCACCAAGCATGATGTTTATCATTGGTGTTCCCAAATAGAGGCGTGAAAACCTATGCAATTCACCGAGCATAAAGTTTATCATGGGTGTTTTTAAGTAGTGGCGTGAAAGCTTATGCGACTCACCAAACATGAAGTTTATCATATGTGTGAAAGCCTATGCAACTCACAAGCATGACGTTTATTAGAAATGTGTGAAAGCCTATGAAACTCACCGAGCATGAAGTTTATCATGGGTGTTTTTAAGTAGTTGCGTGAAAGCCTACTCGACTCACCAAACATAACATTTATCATGGTTGTTCTTAAATAGAGGCATGAAAGCCTATGAAACTCACCAAATAGAGGCATGAAAGCCTATGCAACTCATCAAGCATGACTTTATCATGGATGTTTTCAAGTAGTGGCGTGAAAGCCTACGCAACTCACCGAACATGACGTTTATCATGGGTGTTCTTAAATAGAGGCGTGAAAGGCTATGCAACTCACCAAGCATGACGTTTATAATATGTGTTTTCAAGTAGTGGTGTGAAAGCCTACACAACTCACCAAGCACAATGCTTATCATGGGTGTTCTTAAAAAAGGCGTTAGAGCCCCATTAAGTAGCAATATTTTGTAGCACATCTTTAGAGTCAAAATTTTCTGAAGTTCCTCTGTTCATTCTGAGGTTGAGTACAGAAGAGCGGATAACCCGGATTATATCACGCCTTATTACCTCAGTGGCTATTGTTTCAAGCATTGACAAAATATTTTAATATACAAAAAAGAAACAACTGACAAAATGCCTACGTATAGTATTTCTTGATAAACTTGAAGTTGATAGGCGATGGTAATGGGCGTCTTGTTTGGGGATCGACTAAATGACAATATCCACTTTCGACTAAAGATGTTATCTCATAGGGGCCTTCCCATTTTGGTGTGAACTTTCAAGCGTGCATACCCCGTATGACATGATCTGCCGCTTTCAATACCAGGTCACCCTGGTGGAACACCCGCGGACGTACCATTGCCTCGTAGGTTATGATCATTCTCTCCTGGCAGGCTTGGATGCTTTCCTTGGCCTTATATCTCCTTTCATCTATAGCTTCTAGATCATTAAAATGGGTGGGGTACTCAACTCCTATTGAAGACGCTACCATTACCCATGTAGGTACGATTGTTTTACAACCATAAACCAAAGAAAAAGGGGTTGCTTGTGTCGGAGACCGCTTCACTTTTCGGTAGGCCCACAGTGTTAAAGGAAGTAACTCATGCCATGTGTTATGGGCATCGTGGACCATACGACTAAGTATCCTTAGTAACTTATTTTTAGTTGCATCGGCTTGACCATTCTCCTTGGGATAATAAGGTGTGGACTTATCATGGCGGATGTCATATACTTCCAACAGTTAAACCATTACCTTGCTTGTGAATGCTGTCCCATTGTTCGAGATGATTCATCTTGGTAGCCTAAATTGACATGTGATATTCTCCTTGATAAAGTTATAGACATGCTCGCTTCTCTCCTTCTTGAGAGCTATGGACTCTGCCCACTTAGTGTAACAATCTGTAGCGACAAAGATCCATATATAGCCTTTTAACGCAGGCGAGATAGTTCAAACGAAGTTCACAACCCAGGTATGAAAGGGCCAATGAACCTCTGTTGGGTGCAAGGATATAGATGAGGCGTCTATAACATTTTTGAGGACTTGGCAAGCGTGTCATTTTCGTGCATAGTCCAATGTCTCAGCTTCCATGGTGGATTAAAAGTACCCTATCTTGAGCAATTCCTCATATAGCCTCATGCAGCCTTGATGTTCGCCACATGCCCCTTTGTGTACTTCCATGATAGTTCGTTAATCATCAATACTCAAACACTTAAGAGGACGACCGTCCATATTGACCCTACATAACTCTCCATTGAGCATAAAGAAACGAGGGCTCTGCTTCTTAATAATGGAAGCATCTTCTATGCTTGACGGGAGAGTACCATCATTCAAATACGAGATGTAAGATTTTCGCCAATCCGTCATAACTTCCACTAGATGAAATTCTTTGGGATCGGGGATCAATTGACACTTAAGATAATTCTTTTGCATAGTCGTGACCTCTGTGGTCATGCTTAGCCAATAGAAACCCATCCTTTGGAGGCGGAGGTGTAGGAACGACCCTTCCCTGGCACAATAGTCTTCATGTAGACGCTGGAGGCGGTTGTGGCCTTCCTCCAAACTCACACATCATGAAAGTATTCCATCAGGCCCTATAGAAGATAACTCCACTAAAATTAACAAAGTTCCTCAACTTCTTGTTTATAGAAGCTTCCCCTTAAGATAGTTATGCTTTGATCTTGCATCTCCAATCCTGGAATGGTGGCTCAATGTTACCCTCAGCTATGGTGCCTGTGGCTTTAACAATGACTTTGACCACTGGAATAGGGTTGGTGAGTGGGAGTTTGGTGGCTAGAGTTGCCAGGGCATCAACATGGTGGTTGTTAGGTCTAGGGGTGTATTAAAAAACAACTTCCTCAAATGTGGCGATGAGCTTTTGAGCCTCATGGCGGTATTGTGCGAGGGTAGGTTTCCTCACGAAGAAATCTCCTCTAACTTGGTTGATGATCAAGTTGGAGTCCCTTTGACCATGATAATGGTGGTACCTTTATCCTTCACATATCTAAGTCCTAATATAAGAGCTTTATACTCTACTTTGTTGTTCGTACATGGAAATGTCAATTTGTATGCCATTGAATAAATGTTGCCCAAGGGATCCTCCAAGACAAGTACTGATCCACAGCTAGAATGGGTCAATGACCTGTCAAATGTCAGAGCCCATGGTGCACCTTCATAACTATTGGCTTCATGTATGTCTCCAGGTGTGGTCTCCTCTAGAGGTTCCAGTTCACCACTTGGAAATTGGGCCAGTAAATCTTCCAACGCACGACTCATTTGTGCCTTCGGGGTGTAATGTTAAACTCACTCAACAACATTGTCCATTGGGTTAGTCTCCCTTTCAATGTATCCCTGATTAAGAGAAAATGAATAGGATTGGAGTTAGTCATTAAATGAACTCGATTACCCAACATGTAGTGTTAGAATTTTAGCATGGCAAATACAAGAGCAAGATAATGCTTTTCATAAGGTGTATATCTAAGCTCGACATCTCTTAAGACCCTACTCAAATAATAAACTGGGCGTTTCGCCCCCTCCCTTTATTGGGCCAATAAGGCTCCAATGGACTTAGAGGTTGAGGTGATGTAAAGCAGTAATGGTAAGTCATTACGTGGTGGCACCATGGTGGCCGATACGAGGAGAACATCCTTTATGGCATCATACTTCCATTCGTGATCCTATATCAATGAAAAGATGTGGTCTTCATTCCAGAGTGGTTGTATATCGCTTATGGACTCGGCTAGGGTGGGTATGAATCATCGGAAGTAGGATACCTTCATCAAGAACGCCTTTAACTCCTTCACGGATCATGGTGGGGGCAAGTCCCTGATAGCCTTTACCTTGGATTGATCTACGTCTATACCCCGCTTGTGTGCAAAAAAACCTAAGAACCTCCTACATGAAACACTGAAAGCGTACTTCAATGGATTCATTTTAAGCTTGTACACCCTACACCTTTCAGAGATACTCCTCAAGTGCTTCAGATGTGAACCAGCACTCTTGGACTTAACTCCTAGATCTTCCACATAGTCCTCAACATAATCATGGATCATGTCATGGAAAATTGCTATCATAGCCCGTTGGTAAGTAGCCCCTACATTCTTCAATCCGAAAGACATCACCACATAGTAAAAGTTTCCAAAGGGTGCCTGAAGGCGGTCTTCTTATAATCTTCAATCTCCATCCTGATTTGAGTATATCCACTGAACCCATCCATGAAAGAGAACATTTCGTGTTCGTCTATAGCATCGACCAAGGTGTCTACATTAGATAGCATGAAGTCATATTTGGGGCATGTCTTGTCAAGTCTCTAAAATCAACACAACAATGAATCTGACCATTTTTCTTTTTTACCGGAACAATGTTGGCTAACCATGTGGGGTTCTTGATAAATCCCACCTCTATGAGCTTTAAAATTTCAGACTTGATTTGGAGCTCCACCTCGGGGAAAAAATGATGAGGGTGTTGCTTGACAGGTGTGAATTGTTCGGAGACCCCTAGTTTATGCGTCACTAAGATAGAATTTGACACCGACATCTTAAGGTGCGACCACGCAAAGACATCCTCAAACTCATTCAAAAGTTTTATCAAGTCATGTAGTTGTTTACTATCCAAGTCCTTTGCTAGGATCACCGGCCTATTTGTGCTCCCCTCCCCAATATGGACTTCCTCTAGCTCCTCCAACGATAGTGATGGGTTGGTTGGTAGAGGATCCTCTAGTAGATCACAATTCATCACATGGATCCCTTGCATAAGTCCTTGTGACTTAGCGAATGTCTCCTCCATCATTATATACTCATTTGTTTCAGCATCAGAGGGATCAGGCTGTACGCCAAACCTCACTCACCATCATAAGCGGTACACCCTTTTTCCGTTTGGTAAAGTCACGTGGGTTACCAACTCCATCCCCGATGTAAGTACTTCTTTTCCTTTCCCAACCTCCCACTTCGGCAAAGGGGTGGCAATCAACCTTTTAGGCGCGGGGACACTAGCCGTCACAAGTTCGTCAAAGAGCATCGCCTCTATCAAGTGAGCCTCAGTCTCATCAAATTGCGCTTAAATAACCGCCATCGTGATGTTCTTATCACACCATCGTGATTTCAGGCACTGATACAGGGTTCATGGTACACATTCCTGGTGAATCCATGGCCTCCCCAACAATATATGGTAGATCGTATTATACTCGATCACATGGTAACAGTTGGTGGTTCTTAATGGTCCAATTTAAAACTCCACATGGACATAACCGATCGTCATCACACTCGCTGATGAGAAACCCATCACAATAATCGATTGTCTCACCAGTCTCCTCTATGGGATGCCAACTGCCTTGGAGGTAGTATAGGACATGACATTCACTCCCGATCCACGGTCCAATAGGGTGCACCTTACTTGCACGCCGTTGACCGTTGCCTCCAAATAAAAGGGGGTGATTGTGTCCCGTCCTCTTAACATGTCGGTCGACAGTGATGAATGTGAGGGAACTCTCATCGTTCTACCCCATCTTGCTCAAAGGTGGTTGTGCAAAGCAACAATTCATTCAAGCATAATTTTGTTGAGCGAAATCTATTAGTGTTTTGGAGACTTGGCACCGTACAATATCATCCAACCCAAGCGTATCAAAAACATTTTTACAAGTCCTTGTGCTCAAGAGTTTATCTATGAAAGCGGCGTCTCCCCTTATGGTTGCTTCCTTGTCTGCTTCCTCCACTATGGTAACATATGATGTATATCCTATTGCGTCGATGCTAAACATGTTGACAATGGCATGTTTGGGAAAAGGGGGTGGATCTCTGGGTCCGACACCTTCTATAATGATCTCGCCCTTCTAAAAAAATTACACTCTTGGGTGGGGTGTGATGCAGTGCAGTGATATCTGTAAAATTTGGGGGAACTCCTTTCCTCCCTTGTAGGTAGCACGGTGACCCAAGGCAAGGTGATATTTGTGTCCTTTATCCATACATACATTAATGCTTCCACCTTATCCATGTTGCAAGGAAAATGCGGCGGGTCATTCCTCTCATCTCTGCCTCTCTTACGAACACGCCCTTGTGGTGGTAGTGTGATGTGGTGGGTCTCTAAGGGCGGTCAGGACGGTTATTCCTCTCATGTTTTGTAGGTTACGTACTGAAGCGCTTGTCCTTTTGGACACTTCTATCAAGCGGGCAAAGGTGACAATCCTCAAGTTCTCAAGGTAGACCTTAAAATCACTCAACATCCCTCCAATGCACATCTTCATAAGAGCTTCCTCCTTGTAATCATCTTGGCAATCCATGGTCTTTTCCTTGAACTGCTGAACGTATGACACAAGGTCGTCACTGATCTTTTACCTATCTAGATCTAGTATGTTAGTCTTCTCCTCTATGACAAAGAACTTCGCCAAGAAGGTTGATACCATTTGGGCTCGTGTCAAGATCAACTCGGGTGCTAAGCTTGCATACAAAGTGTAAGCGCGCTCCGTCAAGGACTTGGAAAATTCCCTCAAACGCATGAACTCATAATAACCATAGGGACCCATATCATCAATGAAACTTATCACATGTTCTTTGGCACACCCATTTCGGCAATTATACTTTCAAAACTTTAGGGGAACATAATTCCTCGGGTATGGTCTCAAGGCTATGTTAGCGGAATATAAAGGCCTGAAGTCGACAACGGACTCATTCAACCATGCTCTTACTCTCTCCTCTTGGAGTACCTTTTAGAGGGCTTCATGGGTAATGAAATGACTACTTCCAACAAGGATGTTTACGCTTGGGGTGAGGTTCGTCTGAGCTATTGTAGTAGTCGGGGTAGTGAAGTTATCTAGAGGTGTTGGTGTGACATTGACTTGTGCAAGAGTTTAAGTTATGAACGTTCGATCGAACATGGTTCTAGCGAATGCTTGTGATTGAACACCTACAACGGAGGATAGTTGGGCGCCCATGAGAGAGGTCAATGGCGGCCTACGGTGGAGGTTGGTTGCGCTCCCATGGTGGAGGTTGGTTACGCTTCCATGGTGGAGGTTGGTTGCTCGCCCATGATGGAGGTGGTCGATTGTGCGCCTATTATGAAGGTGGTCGGTTGCGCACACATGATAGAGGTAGTCGGTTGCACGCCTATAATAAAGGCTTGTTGTACACCCATGGTGGAGGTTAGCGGCGGGAGTTTTGGTGCGGTGGCTTTGATGTACACATTCAATGTATCAATGACTCTTCTCATCTTAGCGTTAGAAGCTTGGAGTTCCCGAATGACTTCAACTTGCTCTTGCGCTTGTGTAGGTGTGCTTGGTGGTAACTCACGAGAGGTGTTCTCCTCCTCTTGTTTGTGTTCGTCGTTGAGTGTGGGTCCATCTCCCTCCATGCGCGGTAGAGCTGCTCTTCCCTTTGCACATCTGACCATGGTGGTCCTTTGCTAGAGTGATAAACCACTCCCTAGTGGAGTCGCTAAATGTAGATGCAATGTGTGACGTGGGTGAGTGCGAGAGTGGTCTACTCATTGGGGAGGGCACCCGAAGGTGAATGGGGAGCACTCTAGACACCCAATGGTGGTGATAAATCCTTTCTCTCATTGGAAGTGGGAGTTTCTCAGTCTAGAATGTGAGCTTCTCTCTCTAAAGTTTCATTCTCTTCACAATGGAATAGAAGCCCTCCTTTTATAGGTGATCAAAAAGAGGGGGAACCATTGCAACTAATCCATTGATTAGTTGCAAGCCCACCAATCAAATCGTGCCACCTCAACTGATTAATCATGCTGAGGTGGGTAAGAGTAGAATTTCACATGAGCCAATCGAGTGGCGCCACGTGGGTCTTTGTGAAGTGACCATGATCTAGGGAGAACATGCCTAGCTGGTGGGGCTCAACGACTATGTTCACCCAACGCCTCCTCTCAAAAGGCTCTCTCATACCAAACCCCTCCCCAAGGTGGGTGGGTAGCACACCATCAATATCTAGAGTGGTTGTAATAAAGAGGTATGTCTCCTTCCAATATAACATAGTATCACCCCTAATCCTATCAGTCTACAGCCTCTCAAGCGTTTCCAGGCAACCATACGCCCACCGAAGTCTTCATCACTTGACTTGGTGGTTTGTGATGTGATGACTTGTTATGATAGTACAGTTATGTGTCTTGTCTGAAGCATATCACCATTGTCTCTGAGTTTCATTACAAAGTGTGATCTGGGTGGCACTCCATGGTGCTGCCATGAGGTTGACACCCCACGGTGCTACCATGAGGGCGGCATCAATGGTGCTACCATGAAAGTGACATTAATGGTGCTACTATGGGGGTGACACCCTATGGTGCTTTCATGGGGACGACCCCACGGGTACTTCAGTGGCGGCACCCCAAGTGGTGCGCCTTAGTGGCGGCACTCCATGGTGCGCCTCAGCGGCGACACGCCATTGTGCATCTTAGCGGCGACACTCTATTGTGCATCCTTGGAAGAGAAACTCCCGATACATCGTAAGAGTTGTGCTTCGCAGGGTGTCAACGTTGAGGTCATCAACCCTCATGTAAATAGATATTTTGACGAAAATAGTTAATTTATATAGTTAGAACTAGTAAAAGGAATTGACATGTCTGATGTAAATATTAGGCTGTAAACTAATTAGGGTTTCCTGAGAGTATTTTGGTTTAGGGATTAGGTTTTTTGTCTTTTCTTTTACTTGTTTATACTAATTGGCCGTTTGATGTATGTTAAGTAAGAATGTTGGAAAAGTTACATTTCTAGGTTAGTTTAAATGGTAAACTCAAATGACATGATTTTAAGATTATCATGTTTGGTAACATATGGTTAACTTAAAAAATTATTGAAAAAATATAATTACCTTGTTTGATATGTACGAAACGTGAGTAAACATGTTGGAAAAGTTATATAAAGTATATGAGAGTATTAAAATTATTTATAGTTTTTTATCAAATTTTTAATTATTTTCAATAATTACTTATAAATTCTAATATAACATAACATCTTTTATATATATATATATATATTATTTTATTTAATAATAAATTAACTATTTTATTAACTCAATCAATAAAATTAAATCCATTATCTTTCTCCTACTACTCCAAAAAGTAATATATATATATATATATATTCTTTGTGGGCCACTGGTTAAAAATCTCAATAATCCATGTAGTGTTTGATTAAATTTTCTCTAATGTCACGGAATAAATTATTACATATAAATTTTCCTCTTTTATATATCACAAATAACTCTAATATATATAATCATCATTCATATAAATACATGAAAATATTTATTAAATACATAACACTTTATCTAGTGCATATATGTTTTCTTATACATATCATATTTACCAATTTTGCTTAGATCCGGCTGGAATGGACAGAATCTTCTGGTTCCGGCACAGGAACATAACAAAATAGGGGTACAAAATCTTTGTCATATGTAGCTAAGATACAATCTAAAACATAATATTTTAACTTGTTTGCCTGTGCATAGTGGCATTTAACCATTTTACTTAAGTCATTTCCCCACTTCTGCGTGATGGGCCTCATGACATGTTTACGGAACAAGTGTTTCAGGATGGGATCAGACGGGACAAAAATTCTGACCCATTTAAAAAATCGAGTCCCAATGCCCCAAATGTATTCAAGATGGGAATAATTATAAAAAAATTGGGTTCAAGACGGGTTTGGTTGCCAGACTAGAACGGGATTGGCGGGATTCTTGGATCAAGATTTTTTTATGACCCTTACTCAAGGCTTTGATCTAAAAAATAAAATATCAAAATCAAGTATGGAGGAATGTAAACAAATTATGATGTTTTTATGGAGATTTAGGAAAATAAAAGATATTTTGAAAAATGCGTTGATATGTTAGTAAGATGAGTAAATGAATTGGAAAAAATATTTGGTAACGTAAATTTTTGTGGGAAAGGAGTAGGGAAAATAATGTGTGATTGTTAATTAACCAAGTTAAATAACTTTACCAAGTCAAATGATAATATCTTAAACAAATATGAGAAAGTGTTAGAATATGAGTTTATCACGTACTTTACGTCATAGATAGACGGGACCAAACGCCCCATTAAGGTAATCCTCTTGTATAATTATAATTTCTTTAGTTAAATTCTATCGAGGAAAAACTACAAAGAGGGCCTATTTGAGACATCAAAGTAGCTAAACTGTAATCTTTATAACTCTTTTTGTAAAAATGACCGGTTGTCCCCGCATAAATGGTGGGAATACTGGCTATATACAAATACGTCCCCATATTAATTAAACATAAATTAATTATTAATATTCTATAAGTTATCTATAAATTAGCTTTTAACCCTCTGAAAAAATAAGCTTTTAACAAAAAAAAATTCCACTAAATTTCCTTGTTAAAATTTGATATGATTGATGGGGAAAAACTTATAAGATAAACAATTCACGCGAACCCATACATATATACACACATATGTACATCCATATCTACATACATACGCACATACATATATGCACTCATACGTACACCTATACGTACAGACGTGCGTACATACATACATACAATCCTACATACATACATACGTACGTACCTACTTACAGACACACATACATACGTACATACATACGTACACACACACACATACATACTCACATAGACATGACTGTAAATAATTTTTTCGGTATATATGATAACTAGGGATTGGACAATCTTCTTCCACGTTTATTAGCATAGACATGACTGCAAATAATTTTTTCGGTATGGGGAACCCTTAAAGGGAAGAAAAAACACGGGAATACTTTTGGTATTCTATTATATTTCGTATCATACATCGTTGTATCATGTCATGTATATATCTCGTGTAGGTATCAGTCGAGTAGGTATGAGTCTCTTAGGTTTGTCCCTTCTTGGCAGAGATTGTCAGGAGGTACTATGTTTCCTTCATCACCACACGTTAGGTAAATTATTGCTCTAAAAAGATAGTTGACATGATAGTAAAGTTAGAAATTGAATGAGCGGCTAAGAAACCTCTCCATTTCCATAAAGCAGACTCCACATTCCCTCTTAAGAGTCAAAGGAGTTAGTAGGAATGGACTCCCTTTGTTCTGACGCGGATGAGGTGAAGGAGATGTTGAACGCACTGGGGGATCCTCTCCATGGGCAATAAAATTAGGAGGGACTACGGAAGCAGGAAGAGTGGGTACAATAGGAGCAAGAAGAGTAGGTATAATGGGAGCGTGAGGAGGAACGATAGCCGCTTGAGAAGAACTTGGCGTGTCCCGCCTCGGACGAACATTCCTTTCATCCTCAACCAACCTAATTATGTTGCTGCGGAGACACCTTGACATGTCAACATTGGAAGCAAGCCATCAAAGTAGGGTTTCTATTTCTTAATCTTCCCACTCGGAGTCAGTAGAAATGGAAGTACTCTAAATCGAAAGGGTAGGGGCATGATAGAGAGGAGGAATGGAAATACCTTGTTGGATTGAAGTCGAGGATGATGGAACGGATGTAGATGCGATGGGAATGAGGTTCAGGCAAAGGAAATGTTGACTTATCTCCTTGGGTCAAAGAGTTCAGTCCAATCTCATTCTCGGCAATGGTAAGCATCGAAAAATATTTCCTCGGATGCCTTGGAAAAGTAAGGCTTTTTGTTCTTCTTGTAATCTACAAGAAGGAGAAAATCCGTTAGTAAGCCGAAAAGAGACAGAAAAATGGAAGAAATAAATTTAAAGAAGGATTGGAGAACCAGAGTTTCGACAACTTACTAAAAATTACCCATTTTCTAGGGATTATCCAACAGGCATCAGCACCCTAGTTCTCGCCAATCAGTATGGTATCTCGTTCCCAGCCTTTGTCCCATTTTAGGATCTTCGTTATCAAGTTCCCTCTCTGTTCAGATGAAAGAGGAGTGAAGTAGTAGCTCTCATCTCAACACTTAACTATATAACAATGATGGATCTCGTATATTCAAAAACCTTGGTTATATCTCTTATTCATGGCTTCGAAGGCCAGAAGAAACCCTATAAGAACTAGGAGTTAATTGGGATGGGGCTAGGCCAAAAGTACGATAGATTTCCTGTAGAAATGGAGAAAATAAAGTTAACCTAAGACTATGTACATCAGACTTAGGATAATCTGGCAGGGGGTTCTATACAAGATTCTCGTGGCATTACTCTCTCCTAGGGCACAAATAACATCCAATGGGAAGGCATCCCGGTGAGAAGCTATGAATTGGTTGAGCTTGGTTGGGTCCTAACTAGGGGAACGTGAGGTTTAATATGGGTCCCCTCATCTTCCAATAGAACTTTCCAGGAGCAAGACATTGAAAGTGAGGAAGAAACGAAATGAAGGAAACCTGAAATAAGATGTGGACTCGAAAGAAAAAATGAAAAACACTTCATAAATCTTGAAAACTTGTAAGTGAAAGGACGTCTTGCAAGTACTTGATGGCATGGAGGCGTGATTGATAGGGTGATGGGATGAACCATCGTCTGAACTGTCGAATGAAAAGATGACAATTGGAAAGGAAAGAAGGTGTTCCTTGTCGAATAGAAAATTTTGAAATTCACTCCGTATGCTCCCTATAAAAGTAAATGAAAATGAGAAGATGTAGCGGCAAATATAAATGATGAGAGGCCGTTTTGTGTATCTTCGAGGAGCACATCAGCGAGAACGGGAGACGAAGCAACAAACGAAAGCGTTACACACTTTTCTTACTTATTTCATTAATTATTATCTTTATATGTTATTTATGATTGTAGATTCCAGCAAATGGCAAAAAAGGCAGAAGATCTAATCAATTAAACCCCTTACCGAAACGCACGTGAACAACGAAATACCATCATTACACCACAACAAATGAAATTCCGTTGAGTGTAATGGCCGTAAATGAATAGGTATAAAATATCCCTTGAGCCACGTGTACAAAGGAGAACCAATCAGAGGGGAATGTTAAGACTGTCATCGTGGTAGAACGAGAAAAGGAGAATCAAGACCATAGGTGCGATCCAACGATTAGAGTTAATTTAGTAGTTAAAGCTAATGTACATGATTATTAGAGAATATTCTGTAATCCCATAAATAAAGTGATAATCTCGTAGATACGATAATATTTTTGATGAATTGTGGTAATTCCGTTCTGGAATATATATGATTAGATTCTGTAAAAGCTTATAAATAAAGGCTGGTTGTAAGTATCCCTAATTCAATACAGACCAAGCAAATTTCGTATTAGCGTCATCGTTATTTTTCTCTTCTCTCTTTATTACTTTTTTAGTGTAAGTAAAAAATCATTAACAACTTAATAAACTTTGTCACTTCAACCTAGCATATGTCTAGTGTTATAACAAACTTTGTCAAATCAGCCAAACTTAACTAACACTGTAAGCTCATTAATGAGTCACTTTTTCCTTAATTCATTTTGAAATAAAAATTTAATCATAAGGTCGAAGTTCCATAACGAGACTGACGCATATTTGAATCACCTTCACATAAATTTTATATAACAAATTATCTAATGATGAATTAATCTTATACTGACAAAAAATTTGAGTAACGAATAGATGCAATCCACAACACTATTGGATTCCATTGTGTTAAGGAAATAATCTAATGTCCTCTTTTGACATTTATGCTATTGCATTCACATTTCTTAGTGGCAGAGATTTAAATCAAATAATGTTTTTATTTCTATAGCAAACATGAGCAAAAAATCAAGTTACTGTAGAGAAAATCTGTCCCAAAAGAGAAGTAATAATGATCATAAGAAAAATAACAAGAAGGATATCCTTGAGGTACTTTTCTGGACATGATTTGGGAGATAAAAAAGTAGCAGTTATTTCGAATGCCGACTGGCTAATTGGGTGGTGAGTCAGTATCACCCAATTGTTTGAGGACAGAGAGTTCATGTTTTAACTTTTTTATCAACTCGACAAAAATTGCCATTTGGCTAATGTAGCTGCAGTATGCACTAAATATTGATATTTAATCATGCTAACTTAAGGTAATTAACGACGGAATGCTAAGAAAAAAAGATAATGCTAAACCTTATTTTTTTCTAATTATAATAGGTAAACTTCTTATCCACTAGAATATTTAGTAATCAACTCATCATATATATTATCCAATCAGAGTATGTACAGCAATTTATTGAAATTTCGAAGATTAGAGTATGTAAAGCAATTTATTGAAATTTCGAAGCCATTCGACATTTTTTGTAGTGTTCTTAATGGAAACATAATATATTTCGTTTCCGTTCAGATCCGAAGACTTAGACCTCAACTTTCCTCTGTCTATCATAAAATGACAAACAATTTGTTTCCGTTCTTCATGGATCCTATGTACTCATCCATTGGTTGAGATATGTTCTTCCAAATAGAAGAAAGCATTTAATTAGACCTGTATGTCTATAGGGAAACTATAATTGCTAGTGATGAATTTCTTGAGCTTTTGTTCAGTGCTAAAATATGTGGAAAACAGGATCATCCTCTATCTTCCAAATCAAAGTCGCTATCTTTTACTTTTCCAATGAACAGATCATGGTACTGTACTGCCCCTTATCATTGAGAAACTTATCCTTCTTAGTTTTGTGGACAAAAGTGAATGTCTTATCTGCGTACAGGATTTGGATCCCTTCGTGTTGCTGAAAAATTCAACATGGGTAGTTATGTTTACTTCTTAACAACGAACTAGTTGAGATCGACATAAACGGTGAGGAAGAAAAGCAACACTGTTTTTTTTTTCTTTTTTTTTTCAACATGTTCAGAAAAGAGCCTTGTGAAGGTATAAAATATGTATAGTGGGTAAATGAATGACCACACGCTGAGAATGACCACTCGTACATAGGTTGATGAGTTAGCATCCATGTCATAGTAGAAAAAGTCAAACAAAATCAATTGAAAAATGACACAACTTGCCAATAAGGAGCAAAAATAAAGAATATCGTAACAACAAGATTAATCAACGGACAAGATTCATCGAAGACTAAGTCAAATGGGCGCTTAATTATCTCCTCCACAATCTCCTAAAATTTCTAGACTTACTCCTTCAGTGGTAGTGGATTGTAGAGGAATAAAATGATCTTAACCTATAAATAAAAGCTTATTGTATCAAAGAGAAAGGGATTGTATAAAAAAACCGATACTCAAATACTTGAGTTTCTCCAACTTCTATTGTTATCTTTTTTATTATGTAAAGATAGTTTACAGTAAATTTTATAGTCGAAATCTATTGAAACTATTGTAAAGGAAAATTTCCTCACACTCAAAATATACGAATAATGAGAGAGAGAGAGAGAGATTTCTCAAGAACAAGTGTATAATTACTTAGGTTTGTATTAAATGAACTGATTTATAATTGTCCTCTTTTTATATGCTCTTGATTAGTTACAGGATTTAGCTAAACTCCTCTAAACCTGAGGAATCAACAGAACATTCCTCCTAAATTAAGCTTATCACATCGGACTAAGTTTATCTAATCTAACAACTATTTAAATCTGAACCGTCAGATGGATCAATGGTTCATGTGGGGTTTTCCCACTTGGCCACGGTTATAATCCATTCTTCATGCTTCTAATTAGTCACGCTTCCTTATGTGGCTTCTCAGATGATTTTTACATGTACATTTGCCCCTATTGCATTTAATATCACATAGTGAAATCAATTTGCAATATTAAAAGTTTCTGCCATCATTGCATATCATACTGACCGCCTTTTTTTACGCATCATTTATGATTGTCTCTTCCGTATTCTTTAGTCGTTTCATCTTCCCTTTCAAAGAGTTCTTTGCACGTGTCATTTCAGAGCAACTCTTCATCTTCTCGTTCAGATAATACCTTGCATGCGCTATTTTGGAGCAACCTTTTACCTTCCCGTTCAGAGAATGCATTCTTTACATGCTCATTTCAGAGAAACCTTTCATCTTCGCATTTAGAGAACACTTTACATGCGTCGGTTCAGAGCAACCCTTCATCTTCTCGTAGAGAGAACGCTTTTATAAACGTGCCAGATGTCATCTATTTACTCGTCAACAGTCGCGTCTTTCCATTTCTTGTCTCGCCATTCACATCTCCCAAGTTGTCAGTTCGAACGATCACATTTCCATTATTTTCAGTCCTCGATCGCCCTGTTCAAACAAACTATTTTATACTCTCATTTAAAATCTGCTGCTTATATAAGACTTCCTTCCCCATTTCCTTCCTTCACTTATCAGTTTTCTATCTCCTAAGTTCTCATTATTGCCCTCCTTCTTTCTTCTTCTTTTATTTTCTTTAATTATGGAGAAGTGGAATATTCTCGTACCCTTAGTAAGAAACTAAGAGGAGTTCATACTATTTATGGCCCATTACTGAGAATCCTTTTCTCCAGAGGTTTTATGCGTGTTAGGAGTGAGTGAATCTATAGGCATTCCTTGTAATCCTTCTTATCAAATCACTCTTACCCCTATTGTCATAGCCTTAGGACTTAAGCCTTCATTTTCCCTTTTGTTTTGCCAGTACTTTCACACAGTAGGTTTAGCTCCTTCTCAATTCACTCCAAGCTTTTATAGGATCCTCCTAGGTGTAGATGCTTCGAATAGGAAATACTATTTTAGTTTAGGGCTAGATCAACTCTTTTAATGCTACATAATTAAATTCTGAGTTGACATTTATTACCTTGCCCCTCGCCGTCTGAAAAGAGAGGGATTTTAATAATTGAGATCCTAATAGGAGATAAGGGTTGGGAAAGGGAAACACTCTTGATTGGTGGGAACTGGGGTGGTGATAGCCGCTGGACCATTCTCAATAAATGGATAATTTTCAGTAAGTCGCTAGAGCTTCGGTTCTTGCCTTTATTTTCGTCTATTCGCTTATTCATTTCCCTTTATTTTTAACTGATGTGCATTTCTTTTTACTTTCCTACTATGTAGTATAGAAATATCTGAAGCTCTATCTGTCCAAAGAGTCTAAGACAAAACTTGCTGGTTCCTTTCACCTTCGAGCACAAGAAAGGGATTGGAAAGTACTTCTTGACCTCAACCCATATATCATTTCAGCTCCCGCTTCTACTTCGGGTCTGTCTTCAAATTCAATTCGAACTGTTGTTCTAGTTCTAGCATGCTCTTCATCAATTCCAAGTCCCTATTTTCATTCAGTTTCTAAGCACTCTAGCGCCAGCTCTTCGGATCATCAAGAATTATTTTATCGAGCTACAACTAGTATAAGAATGGGTAAAAGATTGCAAAGCAAATTCATGGGTCCCATTGAGAAAGGACTCGTACTGACACCTCTAGCTCTTCCGTTCAGAGCTTGCGACTGCTGCTCCCATCGCTACTGATCCCGTTACCACTGCGCTTTTGTGCGGGTTAAGGCTCTCTCGAGCTCTGACCTACCTCGTCCTCTCGTTTAAACTTCAACCTTTGTTGTGCCCGCTACCATTACATGCATTCCTACTACGAGAAATTCTTCGGGGTCAGGAGATACTACAGTCCCCCCACCTACTCCATGGAAGCAAATGCATGTTCCTAGTGTTCCCATACGGAAACAGTTTGCTTTTTGAATGATCTAGCAGCTTCGCATATCATCCTTCGTGGCATTTAATCTCATTCTAATAATAACATCTTAAGGATTCTTCCAATCGGAGATCTTATGAGCAGACTGAGCCATTACTTGGTGTGGGTAAGTTTTTCTTTTTCTCCACTTCTTCCCAGAAGTTTTATAATTTTCTTACTTTATTTATTTTTCTGTCTTTTCCAGGCTTCCATTCACCACAATGCTTTTCAATACTTTCATACTCAACGTGATCCAAATCCGGAGGGATCTTTCATTAGTTAAGTCAGCAAATGCTCACCTGAGAAGGAGCAATATGTGGCTAGCGAGATTGAGCTTCAAAAAGCGTTGGAGAAGATGGCACATGATGTTGAGGTCGCTACTGTTGAGGAGTGGAGATTGGTGAAATCCCTCAAAACCGTAAAGAATGCCTTGGCTAAATCTAAGTTGGCTAGGGCTGAAGCTGAAAAGGTGACAGACGCGGCCATTGAAGGGGAAGTTGCTTCGGATGCGGAGTATCATGCTCTGTTTGAGGAAGGGGAGCTCATGGTCTATAGCGCGGGCTACAGGGAAGCAATGGAAAACCACCCTCCCAAACATCCCCTTGCTCTAGAAGTTGAAGGCCCTACAGATGCTTTAATAGAAGATGCTCCTACTCAAGTCCCACCGTGTGATGTCGTTCCTGTTCCTACTTCTAAGGAGGTGCCTCGGAGGGGGATCCTGAAGTTGTTGTAGTTTAGGCTTTTTTATTTTTGCTTTCCTTGTTATATTTTTTCTCTTTTAATTTTCTCTCTCATTGTAACTTTTCCTCATAATTAATGAAAATTTTGTTTTGTTTAGAAATTTTACTTGATTCCTTCTAAAGTAGATTTTCCTCCTCTGCATTTTTGAACTTTTTCCTTTTCAGCCTTCCTTCTTTTAAGAGTTCATTCCCTTCTTGGTTTTCTTTAGAGGGTGGTGCTACAGATACCATTCCTCATAGACTTGAGCTCTCAGTGAGCTTAGGAGCCGTTTCCGCTTCTTTTAGAAAGCAAAAGCTTTCATGGACATGAGCTCTTGGTGAGCTTAGTGGATCATTTCTATTTCCTTTAGAAAGTAAAAGCTTTCATGGGCATAATCTCTTAGTGAGGTCAGAGGACTTTTTCCATTTTCTTTAGAAATCAAAAGTTTTCATAGACACAAGCTCTTGGTGAGCTAGGGGGCCGTTCTTCTAGTTGTTTTGACTATGAAGGGTCCTTCCTAATTTAGCCCTAATTTTCCTTCATTTGATTAAAAATCCATTATAGCACAAGATCTTCTGCTTGGATCTATTGTCCACTGACTCTTTTCTAAAAATACCTCCTAATCTTTTGATTGTAATTGGCCATCCTTATCAGAGCGGCTTCTCTTTTCTCCTCCAGAAGGTTCAGATTTTCGTTCATCAGTTAGGCGTTGGTGACTTTATTCATTTCTGATCTCACGGTGGGACATCCAATTTTCACTGGTATAACAGCTTCCGCGCCAAATATTAAAGCAGATGACATTTCTCCGGTCGACTCTCGTAGTGTTGTGCGGTACACCTAAAGAACTGATGGTAACTCTTCAACCCACTTCCCTTTGGAAGGTTCTAGTTATTTTTTCATATTGTTCCATTTGACCTTCTGCCTGCCTGTTTCCCTGTAGGTAGTACAAAAATGATAGTCTATTCTTTATTCAGAGATCATCGCAAAACCTTTTCACCCGACTTCCAGTGAACTGAAACTCGTTATCCGAGACAAGTACCTTACGGATCCCGAACTTGCACACTATATTTTTCCATAAGAATTGCCTTATCTCCTCTTCCCACACTCTTACTAACACTTCCGCTACTATCCACTTTGTAAAGTAGTTAGTTGCCACTAATAAGAATCTTTTCTGAGCAGGAGCCATTGGCAGTGGACCAACCACATCAATTACCCATTACATAAACGACCATTGGCTCAGCAGCGTCTGTAATGATCCAAGAGCCATTTTTGGGATGGGAGAGTATTGTTGGCACTCGTCGCACTTCTTCACAAAGGACTTTGCTTCCTCTTACATTTTTTGCCAGTAGTATCGTTCGTTCAATAAATTGTTGGCTAGGGACCTCCCACCGGAATGATTTCCACATATTGTTTCATGTACTTTGGTCATTACGTATTGAGCTTCCGTTATGAAAATACATCTGAGGTATGTACCTGAGAATGATCTTCTATACAGTTCTCCTTGATCATGATGTACCTAACACTCTGTTCTTGGAGCTTTCGAGCTTCCATTTTGTTGGCTGGGAGCTCCTAATTGAGTATGTACTGCACTATATTCCTCCTCCAATCATTCACATCATTTTCTGTTGTGACTTCTGCTTGAATTGATATCTTTACGCTTGGTTCACTCAAATACTCCATAGTCACTGTTCTTCTGAATGAAATTTGGCTAACGATCCCAAACTGGCTAATGCATCTGCCCTTGAATATTTTGCTATGGATATCGTAGAATATTACAAACACTTTTTCTGTCTCTAGATGTTCTCAACACATGAGATTTAGAGATTTACTGAGAAGGACTTTAGTGAGAGGATTCTCTAAAAGAACGTGATGATTATTTTTTTAGAGATTTGATTAATGTTTAATCACAAAAAACCTCTCTGACATCAATCGTGTTCTCAATTCAACTTTTGATTGACGAACTGATGATCTAGTCAATTGATTCTATCCTCTTCTTTCAGCAACCTTGACCATTAGAATAATATCTGTATATATTCTAGATAATGACGTAATATATATCTAATTGCTATTGTTCAGTTTTTTCTTCCCCGCTATAAAAAACAAGGAGATTGTTCTTCTTTATGGAATCAAGTGCCGATATTGTGCAGCATTTGGCATACGCTTGATCCCCCAATATGGTTTGTAACTCATCTGGCGATGGATATTTCAATGTCTGGTAGTAGGTCGACGGATTAGCTCCCATCTTGTGAATCCACGTTATTCCCAAGATCGCATTGCAGGGCGACCATGCGTCAATGACCACAAAATGCTTGATGTGGTTAAATGGATCAGCACGTACCGAGAGTGACAAGATCCCTTCAGAATACGTTGTTGTTGCATTGAACCCTATGAGTGGTTGTTTTGGGCCGTGCAACTTCTGGGATGCTATCGCCATCTTCTCAAGTATTGAACGATGGAGTGTGTTTACAGTGCTTCCATCATCAATCACCATTATCCACAGCAAACAGTTTCCCGTCTGAATGGTTATCATAAGAGCATCATTGTGTCCATCACTATTCTAAATGGTTCTTTATCCCTAGGGCGATGTTGCTTTTCATCCCTCCTTGGTTGGTCCCGTCTTAGAACATACTCCTTCAAATGTTCCTCCTGGACGAGCTTCTCAACGTAGTCCTTTAGTTGGTAGCAATCCTGATTTTCATAACCAACACTCTGATAAAAATGGTAATATGTATCTTTATCCCTTGGATTTAGCTCCTTGTAATGAGATGGGGCCGTTTCAACCAAGGTTCATCCTTGATAACTTCAAGAATTTGATTTACTAAGATAGTCAATGGGGTATATATTTTTTTCGTTGAGGTGAATTCCTCCAGCTAGTCTAGTTGTTTCTCGAATTCCACCTTGTTTCTCTTCTGTCTTCTTTTTGGAATGTTCAGATCCACGCTTTACCATTCTCGTGCTACTGCCATCCTTATAATGCATTGGATTCTGTTGCTCAATCAATTTTTAAATGCTCTTATTTTCTTCCTCTAGGGTTATGTATGTATGTACTCAGAGGAAGGTCTCTGCCATGGTGCGGGCTTATTCTTGGATAGATCTTCAAATAGTTAAGAGTTGAGATCTAGGTCGCGCCTGAATGCCAATCTAGCCATACGATCATCACAGTTTTCCACCTTGGTCATACTTAAAACGATGTGTATACTACCATAATGATTCTCCTTTCTTAATCGTAATCACCATGAGGTGTTTTGATTCTTCCATCATCATTCGGTAGGTGGAGTACTGCTTCAGAAAAATAGAAGACATTCTAGTAAAATTATCAATTGAGTAGGGGGTAAAGAGTGGTACCGCTTTAGCGCATTCCCTTCTAGACTGGTTGGGAACATTTGACACATCAGTTCATCCTCATATTGATGAAGCGCCATCACTTGCTTGAAATGGCGAAGGCGGTCAACAGGATCTGGCTTCCCTTCGTAACATTTAAACTTGGGGCCTACAAATTTCTTCAGTACCGGAGCGGATAAGACTTCTGGGCATAGTGGAGAGCGAGTCAAAGTTTCAAGATCTGCTACTCCGCCCACTCCTAGTTTCCTCATCTCGAGTATTTTCTACTTCAACGTCCTTTCACTGCCTGCTCTGCGACTGGTTGGACGAGCTGGTTCTAATCAGTGGTTCCTTTCCATTTATCATGTGAAGTGGCTTCAGAGTTCCCGTAACAGGCGTTGTGGCTGGCTATTGGTTTTGGTTGCTTCTGCTCCCTTTACTCTTGGTTTTGATTTTCTGCTTCACACTCTCGTGCCACAGTATTGTGGCTGACTTCCACTCTCATTTTCGTAATTTCCCACTGCAGTGTGGTAATCTGCCCCTGCACGGTCTACCACGCGTTCCACAGTGCTTCATTGTTACGGCTCTCCATTCCTTGCATCCCGCTTAGTATGGTTTGAATCATGTCGTGCACTCTCGTCGGTTGTGCGGGTCGATCTAAGGGATTGGCAATGAGATTGGGGTCGTTTCCCGTTTCCCGTGCAACATGTATCTAGTGCAAGGCATCTTCAGTAATCTTCTTAAGTAAAAACTTTCAGGCTCTCAACGAGAGCACCAAAATGTAAAAGAAAATTTTCTCACACTAAAAGAATAAGAATAATAAAAGAGAGAGAGAGAGAGAGAGAATTCTCAAGAACAAATGTATAATTACTTGAGTTTGTATTGAATGAATTGATTAATAATTGACCTCTATTTATAAGCTCTTGATTAGTTACTGGATTTAGCTAAACTCTTTTAAACTTGATGAATTAATAGAATATTCCTCCTAGATTCTTATCACATCAGATTAAGTTTATCTAATTTAACTACTTAAATCTGAACCGTCAGATGAGATCAACGATTCATGTGAGTTTTTCTTATTTGGCCACGGTGGCAGTCCATTATTCTTCCCGCCACTAATTGATCATACTTACTTATGTGATTTCTCAGACGATTTTTACATGTACACCTATAAATATGAGAAGAACTTCTTAATCCATTTTGAAGTTGGTATAATATGGGTCATCATGTTAGTTTTAAGAAAAGTAGTATTTATCATAATAAGTAACGACAAAATCCCAAAAGCTCATACGATATATGCTTGGACTTTAAACTCTCACCCTAATACAATATTATGAATTTATAATTTTTAGAATTTAGAATTTTAAAAATGAAAGAGAAAATAAAACTGTGATAAAGCCCGAATGTAATAATGATAATAAAGGGAATTTTAGAGAGAGAAGATGAAATCCACTGAGAGTGAGGGTGAGTGGGTTGGAGAGTTGGAGAAGAGTGCAACAGCCCACTAAGGCACTAATGCTCTGCAAGTAAAAAGGTGTGGAAGTCAGATAGGCCTAAAGCCATAAATAAAAAAAAAGGTTGACTAGAATTGTCAAGAATAGATAGTAAACAATGAAGGTCAGTGGTGCTTGTTCATATCAATTATGATTCCTTTATATCTACTTATAAAAAAAGAGAACTGTGCGATCGAATAGCTGATAAAAAAAATGAGGACAATGTCATAATCCACTCGATTATCAATCGGAGTTGTAGGTAGTTGACAGCTCCACCAGGTAATAGTTCAGCTTAATTATACTGCTAATTGTAAAACATTTTTTTTCTTTTTTCAAACAACCTCAAATGACACAATCTAATGCCTTCAATAGTTAGATCACCAAATGCCCAGAACACCGTCTCGATGATAAGGTAGATAAATAAGGGTTGTCACTTCAACCTAGCATTTGGATTTCACAATTTGTATTGGTGTTTCCAACTTATGCTCTTTAATTGTATTTATCCAAAATTTAAGTTTTATTACTTTTAATTAAGATTCCCAACGGGTGTTGGACCTAGGGGTGTAATCGGCTCGGTTTATGGGTGTTTTTGAAACCGAACCGTAAATATCATTTTTTAAATATCAAAATTGAACCGCACTGCCGATTCAACACAAACCGAACGGGACCAAACCACCTAAACCAGTTCGGTTCTACGGTTTTGTCATCGGGAAAAAAATATATATAAAAAAAGAAAAAAAATAGAGGGGAAAATGTTCATCTTAGCAATATCTCAGCCTTTACAAACATACATGTGTTTTTAAGAGTTGTTAAAATTATTTGAAATCAAAATCTCAAAAGCAATTACCCATCAACAATAAGACATATATTGATTCTAATTTGAAAAGAACATACTAAAATTTTTTACTTAAGAAAAAAAAACCTTTTATTCATAATTCTTTATTCAAAAATTGAATAATAATTTAGTAAAAAGAACAAGAAACTAGATCAACAAAATCATGAAAATGGGTGAACATTGATACCACCAAGGATGTTGAATTGTGCAACTAGGAAGTAGAACAGCCCTAGACTCTAGACAAGAATGTTATTTACTCACCACTTTTTTATACAAATATATGTTTCAAACTGGCCTATATGAAGTGTCTAGTGGATGTAAACTTGCATTGGAGTAGACAAATCATTGACTAATCAAATTAACAGAATCATTGTTTATACATGCATTTACACGTTAAGAAAACACATATGCTATATCAGATAATTTCTACTAATACATGGATTTCAAAGTTTAACCACTAAAACTTGAGCAGAAAAATAGCAATCACCTTTAGGTTAAGTTCTTTCAGAATATTGGGAGTTGATAGTCTGCCATAAACTAACTCCATAAAAGCCAATATCTTTCTATGCACATCTAGCCACAAATCATCAATAGTGAATTGATTTACGCATCAAGAAATTTAGGGAATACATAGGTGAACTAATAATTTTTCAGTATATGCACAGAATAGAATATGTGTTTTACCTCAATTCAGCAATAGTGGGCACTTACATATATAGGTATCTTTCTGTCATGGGAAGCACAATCAGACGCAAGATACACATCACCAACGCTAGCTCCTTTCGTCTGAAATATTCTAACTATCTCTATATCAGTTACAAATATACAAGTACAGAGACTGTCACTCATTTCAAGAAACTTGAATGAGAAAACCAGTGCTTCATGAAGAATAAGAAAGAAGAGAACGAGATGGGCAGGGGGAAACTTAAGCCATTAATATTAATTGTAAATCAGTAAGAATAGTGATTTTGCCAGCAGGAATACCTTGAAGCCACCAGTAGTTTCTGCGTTAATGATGAGATAGCAGGAATACCATAGGTTACAAGAGATCCTGAAACTGTACCCACATTATCAACTCCTCGGAAGTAGTTTATGAAGTTAGCAAAAAGAACAAGAACTTCATTGAATACATTTACTCTTACACACTCATATACTTTTACCCAAATCTTCATCTTTTCCTGGCCAAACCAAATTAATTTTCAGATCCTTGTAAGTTCCTCGATACCGGGCCCAAGGGAACTCTTTCGGAAAGCTGCACAGTCATGAATTGACAGATTAAAATATATATAGATGACTGAGACATAATGTGCTCAGGTTGAAAACATATTCAAATCAAATCCAAAAGCCAAAATAAATTAATACTAGTAACCTCTCATTGTGTATGCAACAAAAATTCAGGTTTCATACAAAATATAGGCAAATGTTAGTCACAATTACATAAGATAGGTAGAAAAATCACCATTGATACGTTTCTTTCTTTCAAGCATCTCAGACATAGTAAAATTGCTTCTGCAACATACTTCCAACCTAAACTACCCAACAATGCATCAAAGTCATTTTTAAAGCAAGATTGATTAAAATTCAGAGTAAAGTGAATTTTTTTATATGAAGAATAATGTGAGAATTAGTTATTACATAAGGGAAAAAATCAAACGAAAAAAACACTCACATCGTCCAGATGTACTAACTTTAATTGAAAATGCATTCATTTAAAAATCAAACATCTGCTAAGAAACAAACTAGATCTCCCCTTCGTCGTTGAGCAGCCGAGCAGTCGAGCAAACAAATCTCCCATTCATCGTCGAGCAGTCGAGCAAACAGCTGCCACTCCTTCGTCGCACGAGCAGAGTAGGTGCCACTCCTTCGTCGTCACGAGCAGAGTAGGTGCCACTCCTCCGTCGTCGAGAGCAGTCGCCTCTCTTGTCTCTCATGCTGTCCTTCGAGGGTGGATGGGGTTAGGTCTGCGAGAGTGTGAGTTGTGGGATAAGGGGAAATTAGGGCAAATTATAGAGGTATATATATAAGTGCGGTTCGGTTCGGTTCGGTTCAGGATAATTTTTTCACAAAACCCGCACACCGAACCGAACCAAGCTTATTTTTAACAGATACAACCGAACGAACCGTCAGAAGTGTAAAAACCAGTCGTCGGTTCAGGCGGTCTGGTCAGTTTTCTCGATTTTAGTTACACCCCTAGTTGGACCCACGTTTCTGATGAATTCTTGAATGTAATTAATGGTCACTTATTCAATCGAAGATTATAGATAGCCTACCAATGTTAGTAATTCAAAATCATTAACTACTATATGTATTAGCATTAATTTAGACTTGTGCCGGAGTGGTTATCGGGCATGAAATGTTTTTATTATTGTTCCTTTTACAATTAATACTGATGGCACTTCGGTTTTTCCTTCTTTTTTTTATGTATTGCTGGTGGTTGGATTGGATTAAGACCGATAAAGTGCCCAGTTCTTATAGATAAACTAGTTGAATACTCGGGATTTATGTAAAATTAACACTTACATGATGGTTAACAAATTCACATAAAATTAGACATATCAAGATAAATTTTAAACTTAATTCCATGATGGACAATGGACATAATAATTTTCAGATTTTGCTGTTAGTATTAACTTTGATGTCGAGTACTTGAAGAAGAAAATCGGAGATCTCATCCAACAACATTACATGGCATCTTATTACAGAATATATGTCCTAAGTTTCCTGGAAATATAAGAAACTCAGATGAATTCAGATAAACAAAGATATTATTTTGTTTCATATTAAATGCACAAAAATTACTAAAACAGAAACATTAAAAATCATGTCAACTTTACCCTAAAATAGCAAAATTAACAGAAATATGTTAAATATTAAAAAAAATTAAACATTCATCTTCAACCTATAAAAGAATCGTTTCTTCCCTTAAATAAAAGTAAAGTAGGAAAAAATGATTTTCCACATTAATTGAAAAGAGGAAAGAAGAGAGGAAAAAAATATAACAGGCCAATCACATATAATACACGACAAATATATTATATTCGACTAAAAAATCTCACATATAAAAGAATGAGAGTAGAACATATCACAAAATAAACTATAACCACTGATTGTGGTATATTCAAGAAATCTATACGAACCATATTGCTAATTTCTTTCAACAACGTCAAATAAGCCTAGTCGAAGAAAATTGAAATAGAACACATTTTTAATGAAACTGATAACTACTTTTATCGTTTGATTAAAAGTCTATCTTTAGACCATCTTCATTGATAATAAAATAATCAAAACCGAAGAGCAATAGAAATTAGGATAGAAGGCCAAAAAACACCATTACAAAATCCTGGAACCTTATAGGGAAGCATATCAAACCAGATCTGATAAAAACCTTTAGAACCCATATTAGCCTAGATGATGAGATAAAAAATTACAGTCCCTTTAAACAAAATAAAATTTAGCATCTTAAAATTTGAAGAAGAAAAAAATGTCTTCAAAATAGTTTTCAATCAACAACATTACTCTTTTGATATTGTAATCCTTTGACCACCTCCAGCGAGTCTGAGATAATAGCCGGAATCTTCTCACATTCAGACATGCAACATTCCAAGACCTGACCAATTGCTATGACCTAAGCCGACAAAGCTTCATCTTTGGCCTCCAACAAAATTGCATCGCATACTTATGATAAAATTGTCTCGATTATAAAGGACCTACCCTATACCACCGTTCCCATCTTTCCAGGAGGCACGCGTCTGTGTAAATGTTTTTCAACCTGGTTGTATCCCTCCAAATGAATGTAGATATCTACAACGGGTCTTAAAGATTCTAGAGATATTTGGTGGTACACTGCTAGCTGCAATGCGGTCTGAATATTCTTGAGACCTTCCCAGAAGCTTCCATAAATCCTCCAAATGAATGGTTGGGAGATAGCAGAGTTTTTAAAACAAACATTGTTTCGGCATTTCCATTTTAGACATGAGTGAATTTATGAGTAAAACGGCTGGAAATCGGCGGAGAGTTGCTTTTCGTTTTATTCGCCTGAACTTTCCACATATTTCAGCTCTGGGAGTAGAAAATTAGTCTATCAACAAAACGCACATAATTTAAGAAGAATTCAAAATGCTCTAACTTCTATTTTGTGGAAATAATTAAACTATTATTCAAACATTGATAATAGTAATAACTTAATATATTTAATAATTTACTTTCATATGATTCAATAATTATTTATATCATGTTTCATTGTAAAAATAGTTTATTGCAAACTTTCGTTAAAGTCTTAAAATTCAACTCAACTCAAAAATTAACTTGAGAGTTGAATGTTACTGTAAACTTATACTCTTAGCCAAATATTTTTTTCTCAGCCGCCCTGAGTTAATTTCCTTAATACCCTCGTCTCGTGTAGGCCGGTCTTTTATCAGGTCCTTACCACGTAAAAATATAGTACGGACGCAATCATGCTTGAGTTTAAAATACCACACATTGATCAATCAAAGATAGATTCAACAACTGAAAGAAAGATCGATTCTTTGGGATCCGTCCTTTCTTCAAACAGAACGAGTCGATCAAACTGATTCCTTAAATGCTAGATATTCCTCAATATCCTGACTATTCAAGGAACGTGAGAAGAAGATGAATAATAATCTGCTTCCGAAAGAAATCGAAGAATTTCTTGAGAGTCCTACAAGAGCCACTAGTTCTTTTTTATTTGACAGACGGTCAGAACTTCATCTGGGTTTGAAACCTATTGAAAGGTCCTAGAAATTGTATGAATCCTATTGGTTCTGATACCAAATTAAAAACTTAGAGTCTAACCCAACTTAAAAGCTAACTTAAGAGTTGTAAGTTGCTCTAAGCTTATATTCTTAGCCTAATATTTCTTATCAGTCAATATGAGATTATTTCCTAAATAACTTTGATAGATTTATAATTACAACAATAACGTTCTTTTACTTCAAAAATAGATATGGAAGATACTGTAAGAGTGTACAAAGTTCATGACATCTGGTGTTGAAATTTGATACATTATATATAGACGATTTCCTAATGCCAATCTTTAAGTTCAGTACTACTGAATGTTTAAGTCCTTAATGATAGTCACAGGGCAAGGCGCATCCGCTATCATGTAGCTGCCCACACTCCCCAGTAGTATCTTGTTTCCAATCAAATAAATAGACATGCTTAAAATGATAAAATCGTCAATTCTAATACTAATTGAAGGGGTTGATCAAGCTCAATTTGATCAAGCTTGGTTGACTCAAATTCATGATAAAATGAGTATGATTAGAAATGGTAATTAGTTTTTGTTATTATTTGTTAGTTTCTGTTATTTCTGTTTGTTTCTGTTAGGCTTCGGTTAGTAACTATTATTACAGTTAGGTTATAATTTGTGCATGGCTCTTAGTCTATATATAGTTAGTGTATTTACTTGTCCAAGTTTAATGAGAATTCTAAGTTTGCACAACATTCTTCTCTGATCATATCATGGTATCAGAGCACTGAAATTTTTTTTCGAAGCTCTTCCCTTCTTCTTCTTTCTTCTTCTCATCTTTCTTCCATTTCTGTAATTCTCAAGCTTTTCTGTGATGTCTTCAACATCAATCTCCTCTGAATCTCAAGCTCTCTCTGATCTTGAGAACATGATTCCAAAGAATCTCATTCCTATTCATATTCGCCTTGATCGTAGAAATTACATATTTTGGCATTCTCAGATTGTTTCTTATGTCCGTGTTTATGGCTTGGAGGACTTTCTTCTTGGCAGAACTGTGCAACCTTCAATCCATCACAAAGGTCACTAAAGATTCTGATGGGGTTATTTCTTCTGCAACATCCCTCAATCATATTTTCTTACTTTGGATATGTATCGATCAATATCTGCTAAGCTAGTTATTGTCTTCTATAACTAAATCAATGTATGGTCATGTGGTTCAATTTGGTTCTTTGAATGAAGTCTGGTTAGTTCTTGAAGGATTGTTCGCCATAAAATCAAAATCCTGATTGTTGAAGCTTCATCTCCAACTTCAATCAACCAAGAAAGGATCCTTAAGCATAAATGATTATGTTTTGAAGATGCGATCGGTCGCTGACAACTTGGAAGCTTCTGGACAGAATATTACAGATAAAGAGTTGTTGTTGTACATCCTGGGAGGTCTTGGTACTGACTATGATTCTGTATTTATAAATTTAACTTCTAGGCAAGATTTGGTGTCAATTCAAGAGGATCGGTTTCTTCTTCAGAGCCAAGAAATGCGTCGGAGCACAATAACTCCACTGTAAGTGCAGTAGTTGATAGTTCAAGTCCCTCTGCCAATGCTGCACAATTTTATCCTTCTAACAATCAAATGGGTCGTGGCAATAACAATTTCAATCCTAGAGGCAACTCAACCTCTAAGGGTAGAGGTTGTGGTCGTGGCAGGGGTATGCCTACTAGACTAGTCTGCCAGATTTACAGACGTATTGGCCATAGTGCCTATACTTGTTATAACATGTTTGATTTTGAGTTTCAACAATCAAAGTACTCTCCTTAGCAATCTTAGTCATAGGGCAACAATTTTGGGAGCTCAAACATAACTGTCTACCTTGATTCTCCTTTCTTAGTCTCAGATAACTCCTGATACATGGACAGTTGGGCTATAAATCATGTTACTTCAGATATGGAAAATATGTCAATCAAAATAGATTATAAAGGTGAAAGAAAGATAATGGTTGGCAATGATGAGTTGTTACCAATCTCTCATGTTGGAGTTCAAATGTTTTACTAACTAAAACATATTCTAACTCATGTAAGTCTAATTCAGATTCTCAAATTCTATTTCTTTCTTTAACTCAGATTTTGTGTTCCATCTATCACCAAGAATCTTGTTAGTGTTTCTAGACTTGTTACTGATAATGATATCATCATAGAATTTGACTCAAATTTTTGTTTCATTAAGGACAAGAGCACGAGGAAGGTTCTTCTACAAGAGTACTTAAAGATGGTCTATATCATTTTGTTCTCAAGAAGTCCACTCTTCAAAGTTGTCCTTCATCATTTCTTCAACTCCTGCCAATAATGATCTTGATGGTTACATTGCTACTTCTTACATTGTTTTCTCTACTCAAATGCAGTCTAGTTGTTATAATAAGTTTCCTAAACTGTTTATAGGTGTTTCTGTTTTGAATTCTTGTAATAATTCTGTTGTTAGTATTCTTTGTTTCAATTCTGCAATATGTACTGATGTAAATATTCTACATCAAAGACTTAGGCACCCCTCAAGCAAGGTTCTAAAACCCATAATTCAACGCAATATAATTTCTTCTTCTAGTTCAATTCCTTCTTTTTGTATAGCTTCTAAGTTTGGCAAACTGAAATTGTGTTCTTTTTCTTCTGCTAAACAACAAACTTCTTCTCCTTTTGAACTTGTCATGCTGACTTATGGGGACCTGCCCCTTTGTTGTCTTTACAAGGTTTTAGGTATTATTTGAGTTTAGTTGATGGTCTTACTAAGTTTTTTTGGATTTTTCCTTTAAGACTTAAATCTGATGCCAAAACTGTTTTCACTCATTTTATCCCCTATGTCGAAAGGTAGTTTAATTTTACGATCAAAGGTATACAAACAGACTGGGTGGTGAATTTAGAAACTTGAAACCTATTCTAGATCATCTTGGCATCATTATTAGACATTCATGTCCATATATTCACCAACAAAATGGCAAGATAGAGAGAAAACATAGGCAAACTTTTGAAACAGGTTTGACTCTTCTAGCTCAAGCTCAACTTCCACTTAGTTTTTGGTGGGAGTCTTTTAATACTGTTGTTTACATTCTGAAAAACAGGCCACCTTAGTGAACTTCTTTACACTAAAACACCAAACTATCAACTTCTTAGAACTTTTGGTTGTTCTTGTTTTCCCTATACCAGACCATATAACAAGCATAAGTTCAATTTTCATACCATTCATTGTGTTTTTCTTGGTTATTCTCATTTTCATAAAGGATATCAGTATCTTGATCCTAAAACATGTAGAATCAACATTTCACCTACCATAGCTTTCCATGAAACAGACTTTCCCTATCAAGGACTAGTAAGTTCATGAACTAACAATTGTTCCACATTTCTCTCTTCTTATCCTATTTCGTTTCAAAATCCTTTTAAATCAAAAAGTGGTCACAAAAGTGGTCACAGGGCATATGATATAGATTCATCTCAAAGTGTTCCAGTACAGGGCTCATCCTCACAAGTCAGTCCATCTTCCTCTTCATTTTCTCTTAGTTCTAATTCTGCAAATGACTTTTCTACTGATGCTTATAGTGTACATTTACATGTTGACCCTTTTAATAGTTCTAAAAATCAGAATTTGACCAATTCTCCTGAAAATCAAACATTGCCTTTACCTAGTGATCAGTCTCAATCTTCTCCTATAGTTTCTATTTCAAAAGAGTCTCATCATCCTATGATCACTAGGTCTAAACATGGCATTTTTAAACTAAAGTCTTTTCTATCTAAAATGTGTGAATTTGAATCAGTATTGGACTGATATGGGTTCATCCACAAATGAACATTGGACTGCTTGCAAATGTCTCTTAAGGTATCTAAAAGGTACCATTGATTATGGTTTGCTTTTCACATCAGCCGCTTCCTTGTCTTTAAAATGTTTCACTAATGCTGATTGGGCCAGCAACATAGATTATCACATGTCAACTTCAAGCTATTGTATCTATCTTGACAAGAATCTCATTGTTTGGAGCTCTAAAAAGTAATATGTTGTTGCTCGATTCAGTACAAAGTCCGAGTACATATCATTGTCTCAAGCGACAACAACGCTTATTTGGCACAAGTCTCACCTTTCTGAACTTGGTTTCACTGTTAACAACTGTCCAATATTATGGTGTGACAATTTAGGTGCTGGGATGCTTGCTGCAAACCCAATTTTCACTCTAGGACGAAGCACATCGAGCTCGATGCCCACTATATCAGGGAGAAAATTGTTGCTAAACAACTCTGTATTCAATATCTTCCCAATGAAGTTCAAGTTGCTAGCATATTAACAAAAGCTCTTCCCGAAGGTAGGTTTCTTGCTCATAAAAGCAAGCAGAAAGTTATTCAATGTACTTCCAACTTGAAGGGGTATTAGAGAGAGTAGTTAATTTTTGCTATTATATTGTTAGTTTCTGTTATTTCTGTTTGTTCCTGCTACGCTTCAGTTAGTAACTATTATTACAATTATGTTATTATTTGTGCATGGTTCTTAGTCTATATATAGTAAGTGTATTTCCTTGTTTAAGTTTAATGAGAATTCTAAGTTTGCAGAGCATTCTTCTCTAATCATATCAAGTATTAACGTGCGATTTAATTATTTAATTATTTAATTATCTGCGTCAACTTTAGACTACTAAAATATGTTAATATACCTTTGAATGGTGCCGAGTCCTCTGCTTCCCATAACAAGACAGTCCAGCTTAAGATCTTCAATAGCTTCCAGAAGCTTTTCTCTAGCATCTCCCCAGTACAGTTTTGCCACAATATTCACCTGTGTATATATTTATGCGTGTGTGTATGTCTCCATTTATACGAAACGACTAAGCAGAATAAATGAATAAACTGTTAAATATTTTAAAACAGTATACCTCTTTCCGAGCAGAGTCGAGCATATCAAGAACTTCAACGTCGGTTTTGATATCGTATTTCTTAGTAGTCTCAGGATCTTTGAACTCCAACAGGGGAATCAAAGCTGCCGGCCCCAATAAATTATGCTTTTTCAGATAAAAAAAAAACAGAAAGGGAAGTGAAAATAAAAAGAGAAAGATAAGCTTACGAGAACCAGATTCAGCCCAAAGCTGGTTGCGAGATTCATCGAGAGAATTGGGATTAATATGAATAACTAAAAGAGTGTCACCCTTGTCAGCCAAGTTATCAATGGCCCATTTCAGTGCGTTTTTGCTGCTAGTTGAAAAGTCAAGAGCCACCCCTATCTTCCTGTCTTTCGCCATTTTCAGAGCTAGCTTCTAGTTCTACTACTCTCCTGTGTGAAGAGAGTCAACTCCCATTTCTTTATCAGAGAAACAAGAGTTCCGTGAATAAAAATGCCGACATAATTATCGCAGAGGTGACCGAGTTTCTGACAGAACAGTTGTATGAGAGCCGTCCACGTCTGTCTTTCAATTGCTATGCGTGTAAGGTTACGAGGAAATTGGATTTGATCGGATTTTTTGTTTTGAGCAAAACGGTCATCAGTACGTGATGTTCACGTGAAAAATAATATCAGGTAGCCTCCAAACTTCCTAAATCCTATGATTATCAGAAGAGAACATTATGTGGCGGGCTGAAAAATAATATCATGTAATTTCTTCTTTCTATTCCTTAAATTTTCAGTGACACGACGGATTAAGGAATTTATACTCGTTCAATAACATTATTATATCTTGTCTCGAGAAAACTCTCCAGCACGCTCCCAGGAACCTTCGACACGCTTTCTTCCACCCAAGTACTCAGGTATAAAGACATCCACTTATTCACAGTAACGGTAGGTCATTTCTTCTTTAAGGAAACTCTATCAAAATGATAGCAAGATACTGATTTAGATATCAGAGGCTCTTACACAAGACAACCACCCCCGATTTACCTCATATTTGAGTTATTTGTTTGTGTTTTACAGTTCCTCCATCACAAGGATGACCATACTTATCAAAGAAGTCAAGTATCAGCACTGTTGCGATCTTCGGCTTCAACAAATAATATTAAGTTGTCTCGTTAATGTAGAATTTTTTTTATTGAACTTAGTGTTTACTAAATCGTGTTCTAGCAAATATTTTACTAGACTATAATTTAATAAGTATTAATCATAACGTTAAAATGTTAAACGGGTCTGAGGGTAATTTAATATTTTATAGTGTAAAAAATGACATTATTATTTTTAGATAATTTGACACAATTTGATTAAAAAGTGGGCAGAGTTTCAAATTTTTATTTATTTATTTCGTGTAATCCTCCCAAGAGAAGTTCTTTATCTTTAAAACACCTAAATAGTCCCAAGTATTAAATTTTATAATATTTTCAAATTATAGTTTAAATATTTTATATAAAAAATCACACTAGTTAAAAGTTTGTAGCTTCTTATTTTATTTATTATCAGTTAGTTAGTATGATGATGTAAACTAGATAGTCGTATTGATTAGTCAGAAACACATGACAACACTAATTAGAAAATTATTTTTTCCTATGTTGTAATATACCTTAAATGTACAAAATAAATTTTACACCACTATCAAATTAAAGATATTTAAAAAGAGTAACTTTTTTTATTTTAATAGTCACTAGGTTTATTAAATTCAAATTTTATAAGTAGAGATCTAGACTTCAATCTATTTTAAAAACTATTTTTCTAATCAATAGCTTTGAAGTTGTTTATCTTATTATAATGTTATCTTCGTGCAAAAAAACTTGTGTAAGTAATCAATGCTAAATATGGAAATCTTTTATTCCTAATAATTTGTCATGATAATCATACATGCTTAATCATTTAATTCTCTTTGATACCACTCCTAATAATTCAATTACCAAATGCAATCTAGAATTTTCAACACTAAAGAAATTCCTAAATATTGTTTTTTCGGAGGCATTTATCAAGCCCTCTAATTTAATAGTATAAATTATAGTAGATAATCTAGTTTTATGTTTTAACAATTACAAGGTACAGAATGAACATTTTTTAGTTTTCAATAACTGAATCGAATACTAAATTCTACATGTAATGAGACAATGATTTTTCTAAAGAGAGTATGATGCATTGATCCATATAAGAGAAATTACATCAATTACAAAGTAACGCAACTAGTATTAGTGTCAAGTCCTAAAACATACTTTATATAAAGAGAAAATCCTTTAAAACAACACGAACAAGAAATTAAAAATTATAAAATATCATAGCTCCACAATATACATAACAAACATCATCCCCAAAATAGTTTTGAATGGACTTGCTTGAAAATTTTTCGGACATCAATCCATTGAAAAAATCTTTAAGAATGAAACACATAAATGTAGTCTTGACCCAACCTTATCAAAAACTGTAAAAAAAAAAAAAAAAACCCAAAGCCTCAAAAGGGGTGACGCTGTTGAGTGAAAAATCTCATCAGTAAGTAAGAATACATGAGCTCCCTCTTTTGGTTGGGAATCCTCTTAACCTTGAAATCTGTAAAACACAAACAAAGAACTCAAAGAACGTCACGTTGTTTCACCGCCTAAGGGTTTTCGATGCTTAAGTCAGTATCCTAATAGAAATTTGACAGAATTTTCCTAAAGGGAGAATAGCTTACATTCTTCTGGAGTAGGTGAGAATATTTATACATGAATCCTCAGAGAAAGAAGCGTGTCGAAGAAGCCTTGGTGACGTGGTGGTCCATTCCTGATATGACGAGTTGGAGGTTATATTTAATGTATTTGTCCCCTAAGCTGACATTACGAGATATACATTATTTAATGATGATTTTCCATTGATCATGCTAGATGGATGAAGCGACCGATTGAGGTGATTTGACACTCCATCATGACTATGTGACCCAACAGGCGTACGGTTCAAATAGGAAATGCCACGTGGAGTGTTGCTTTCGACGAGTAATGATAATTCTGGCACAAAATCAGCCAAGCTCTTTTGACCTCGTTCTTGTCGTTCTTCGTCTGCTAAGGTTGGTGTAGCTCGATGCCAGCCCGAGCTACCTAAAAAATGGCCTGGCTAGGCTAGCCTCCTCCCTTTGAGAGCTCGACCCCTAATGCCTTTATCTGGCGTAAATCTCTTTGTGCGGTGTGGCACGTGATGTCATATTACTGATAGTCAAGAAATGCCCATAAGAGTTGCCCCAGTCGAAGATTTGGGGGGTCATGTCCGCCCAGATATGAAGACTCATTTATCCAGATTCCTCATCCAAGCTAACTGCATCTAGGGTTATATTAAGAGCTATGTTTGTCTTAAGCAATCCTCGTGCTCGAGTCTTGTTCACACATGTCATCGTTATGTTGTGTGAAGTTGCTTTTCCTTCGCCTTGTTTTTTTATTCTTGCATTTTGCATTTCCTCTGAATTTTCATCATGTATGGGTGTTCCCTGGAGGCTCGTATACTGGATAGGTTATGTTGATGCGTCGATCGAGGACACTGACCATCGTGCCAATTTCGGGACCCATACTAATCCAAGCGAGGTCGCCGATCGATGGGAGTTGACGAATATCTTTCCTCCTTGACTGATGATGACTTGAGCGCAATTCGGAGGGCTTATCATATCCCATACTATATTCAACTACGGCTGTCGAAGGTGGGCGAGAAGATAAGTGCCCTGCGGTAGGCGGAACTGGGTTGTATTTGGCCTCACTAGAGTATGGGATGAGGCTTCCTTTACACCTTTTCTTGAGGGAGTGGTTTTCTACAACATGTATTGCTCTTTCCCAACTTTCACCTAACTCAATGAGGGCTCTAGTTGGCTGCTAGGAACTTTGGAGATCGCATCACGACGAGGACCTCACATTGGTTGAACTTGACTTTTCATTTCAGTTGAAGTCTCCTCCTAAGAGTAAGGTCAGGGGGTGCCTACTCACGACTAGGGGTGATACTATTGAAAGATCGCTATGACACCCCTTTGAAGGGAAATTACTTTAAAAGAAATATTTTAATATTTCAAAAACAAATTGCTTGAAATAAATAATGATAAAAATAAACAATCAAGCAATGAAAATGATTACGCAGTTAAATAAATGAGCTGAAGCTTAGAATAAATAAATAAAGATAATAACGATGCAGAATAATAAAGTGTAGAATAGATAGCACATAAATGTAAAAGACTAGGGAAGAGAGATGACACACGATTTTTTTTGCGTGGTTCGGGGAAACATATCCCTACGTCCACGCTCCAAGGATTCTTCTTAAAGATTTTTTTCAGGCGATCTTCTTAACGGTGAAGATCAAACATTTACAAACTCTATTGGCTTATGGTGGCAATCAAACTTTGAAAATGCAGCGATCTTCGAATCGTTTACAGAATTTCTCCCTTTCAAAGAGTAGATCTCTCAATATTTTTCTCACAATATTCACTAGCTTCTCTCTAGGGAATTTCTCAAAATATCGATCAAAATATAAAACCTCTCAAAGAATAATATAATCTTTGTAGGAGAGAAGTGGAGATGTGTGTTTGAAATGAAACGCGGTGGCCTATTTATAGGGGAAATAAGATCTTAAAATGAGTCCAAACTGGATTGGCAACCGGATGGACCGGTGCTTGATTTGGAAAAAATTTCCCAAACAAGCAACCAGATCATCCAGTTCTCCATCGGATGGATTCGGTTTGAGATATGAAAAAAATTGTTTCCAACAGTAGAAACCGGTCTGTCCTATTTCAAACCGGATCGTCCAAGTTCACTCCCTGGCGTGACTAAAACACCCTCCAAAGCGGAGCAGGTTTTGATACGGGATTGAGGGTGAACCGGCCCATTACATTTTTCAGACTGTTCTTCCTAGTTCTGTCTATTCTGTTCTGGTTCATGAAAGGTCTTGTCCAGTTCCTTATTCCTTGAAGCATTTTCAGTTCAACAAACTTTGTTTCAGGTCATTCAGAGTTCATTTGATATGCTTCATGTCATTCGTAAAATATTGTGTGTATCTCGTCGCATACAGTTTTGATTGTCCTTTATTTGTTCTTGGATAAACACTTAAAATTAAGTGTTTTCAACATGATTTTCACTTTATTAAGAACCTACACACTTGATAAAATATTAGTTCACATTTTATTTGTCATCATCAAAATTGTCACTTTGACTAGCGTAAACAATCTCCCTCTTTTTTAAGATGCCAAATAATTGATTGCAAAAAATATTAACTATAAACTTCTCATACACATATGCAATATTAATACTACATTTTCAAATTTTTAAAATTTCTCACTCTTTTGTAATTAACTATATTTCTCCCCTTTTGAAAATCATCAAAAAAGAGTTAACATGGTATTTCTTAAAAATACTCCCATTTTTGGAAAAAAAATATCCTCCTTTCACAATTTAGTAACCACCTATGAAATCATCAAAATGAAATAAAAGTTTCAGTTTTTTGAAGAAAAATCTCCCCATCAATGTACGCATTTTTATTAAATAATTTTTAAATTAAAACCATCAAAAAAATTCATACACATAATATCGAGTTTATGAATTATTAGACCAATGAGAAACAAACATAAACAGTTCCCTAAATTTATCTAAGTCCTCTTTCTTAATCCAAAATTGTCTTAAATTAACTTTGTTCACACATTGTTTGTGACAAATAGTATGTAAGTTATAATGATTAAAAGAGCTAACACGTGAAGTTCTGTATGTGTTAAAATAAGTCCTACAATTAGGAGAATAATCGAAACTACTCCAATATCTTCTAAGTAAATTACAATGTCGTCTAGTATGACATTTAACACAATAATGATAACATGTAGGAATGAATATCAATCAACGTGATCTTCCAAAATGTACGTGCGTGTCATTTTTTAATCTCCAACACATAGGTCTAGTATGCCATTTAATCCCACAATGATGACATATAGGTGTAATCTTGTGAATCATGCCTAAAGTTGGAAGTGTGAAAAACAACTTTAGGCTTGCTTGTGCGTGTGATTTTAGATTTAGGAACATGAATATCAAAATTTCGTCTGCGATGTAAATTTTCTTTCCCAAAAGTAGTCTTAGATTAGACGGAGTTTCATTTTAATCAATATATCCAGGACCTCTCATATCACCGAATGATCTTCCCATACTTAGCAAATTATTCAATTTTTTGGTTCTGAATGTCAATCTCTTTATCTTTTCATTAGACTCACTTAGATCTTTTTCAAGTTCTAATTGTCTAGCTTTTAAAACTAAACTAGATTGATCTTTTTTATGCACACAACTTTCAACAAAATTAATTTTACAAAGAAAATTTTGTTTTTCTAAAGAAAATCTTGCGCTGCCATTTTCGATATTTCAAGATTTTGAAACAACTCTTCCTTTTCTTTTTCGATCAAAACTAATGTCTTGTTTAAATGATGATTTTTCTTTTGGAATGGTAGAAATGCATTGTACAATTCTTCATATGTATCATGAATATCATCATCATTATCACATTCATCGATATGACACCCCTTTAAAGGGAAATTAATTTAAGAGAAATACTTTAATATTTTAAAAACAAATTGGTTGAAATAAATAATGACAAATATAAACAACCAAGCAATAAAATAATTACGTAATTAAATAAATGTGTGAAATCTTAAATGCTTAGAATAAATAAATAAAGATAATAATGATATGGAATGATAAACTGCAGAAATTAAACGTGCGAGAAATTAAGTACGTAAAATAAATAGCACATAAATATAAAAGAGTAGGGAAGAGAGATGACACACGATGTTTTTACATGGTTCGGAAAAATATATCTTTACGTCCACGCCCCATGGATCCCCCCTTGAAGATTATTTCCAAGCGATCTTCTTAACGGTGAAAATGAAACATTTACAAACTCTACTGGCTTATGGTGCCAATCAAACATTCATAATGCAACTCAGTCAAGATCTTCGGATCTCTTAGAAAAAATCTCTCTCAAAGAGTAGATCTCTCAATATTATGCTCACAATTTTCACTAGCATCTCTCTAGAGAATTTCTCAAAATATCACTCAAAATACAAAACCTCTCAAAGATTAAAATACTACAAACTTCGTAGGAGAGCAGTGGGGAGGTTTTCTTGAAATGAAAAAGTTGTGGCCTATTAATAAGGGAAAGAGATCTTAAAACCAGTGCAAACCAGATTGGCGACCGAATGGACAAGTGTTTGATCTGGGGAAAATTTCCCAAACTACCAACCGGATCATTTAGTTCTCCACCGGATGGATCTGGTTTGAGATACAATAAAAAAATTTTCCAACTATAGAAACATGTCCGTACAGTTTAAAACTGGATCGTCTAGTTTCACTCCCTTGTATGACCTAAACTCCCTCCAAAGTGGAGCCGGTTTTGATATTGGATTGAGGGTGAACCGATGTATTATATTTTTCACAACGTTCTTACCGGTTTGATCTATTCTGGTCTGGTGCATGAGAGGTATGGTACGGTTCACTATTCCTTGAAGCATTATGAGTTAAACCAAATTTTTTTAAGTCATTTAGAGGTCGTTTGATATGTTTCGTGCTATACATAAAATATCGTGTGTATCTCGTCATGTACAGTTTTGATTTTCCTTTATTTTTTCTTGCATAAACACTTAAGATTAAGTGTTTTCATCATAATTTTCACTTCATTAAGGACCTACACACTTGATAAAATATTCGTTCACAGTTTATTCGTCACCATCAAAATTATCACCTTACTAGGTCAACATCTATATTAGTAACCTTACTTGTGAGGTGAATGGGATCATAAGGTTTAGAATGATCACTAGTTTTTGATCTCCGGGTTCTAGGATGGTCTTCTTGGCATCTCAAAGCTGGTGCACTCGGTCCTTCTGATCTTCGAGACCGCAGGCGAGCTCATGCTTCGAGAAGGGGGAAGTCTTCTTATCTTTACTTTGGGAACTAACTTAGGTTGTTTCCTTTGCAGTGATTAGGAAGAGGCCAGAAAGATTTCCAACCCACCTTCAGTCCCGGATTCTCTTGCCTGGTCTAACTTCCTGCTGAGGCTCGTCGACATCCTTGTTAGGCTTGAATCTCTATCTTCATGTGGGTATGTATAGAGGTGTTCAACGGTCGGTCTATTCAGATTTTTAGAGGAAAATAAGACCAGACCAAAAATCACAGTCCTCCTATATGGAGGACTGAACCGACCACAACACTTGAAAAAATCTGAACTATCCAAACTAAACTTCAATGATCGTGTCGGACAGATTTTACGAACCAAGAGGCTGAGCATTCAAATCAGCTCTAATCGTATTTCACTACTCTACATCATTAAACTCAAGCTCCAGCAAATCTGAAAAATTAGCTCCAGCTCCAGCAAATTAGTTCCAGCATATTTTACTGCTCTACATCATTTAAACTTAGATTTTAAAAATCATAGAACAATAAATCATAACTTATTTAGTCATTGTGATGAAATACCTATCATGGATCAAAATCTCATATCTGAAAAATCTTGATAATATATTTTCAGATATGAAAAATATGAAAAACCAGATCTAAAAAATCATAGAGCAACAAATCATAACTTATTTAGTCATTGTGATGAAATATCTATCATAGTTAAAAATCTCAGATCTGAAAAATCTTGATAATATTTTTCAGATCTGAAAAATATGAAAAACCAGATCTGAAAAATCATAGATTATTTAGTCATTGTGATGAAATACCTATCATGGATCAAAATCTCATATCTAAAAAATCTTGTTAATTTTTTTCAGATCTGAAAAATATGAGAAACCAGATCTAAAAAATCATAGAACAACAAAGCATAATCTAATTAGCCATTGTGATGAAATACCTATCATAGATCAAAATCTCAAATCTGAAAAATATGAAAAACCAGATCTGAAGAATCAAGCTCCAGCAAAGAAACTCGATTTATGAATAAGTTTCTTCAATCGCAGAGCAAGTTCATGGCCATGGCTGTGATTTCAGCGGTGGCTTTGGTTTCTATACACGTTAGTTAGTTGTTGATGTCGAAGTTTGGTTGGAGCCGCTGTGGTTTTGAACGCGTCGTGGTGGCTCAGTTGGTTTATATATTAGTGGGACATTAGAGAGACAAAGCTTCGAGACATAAGGCGAGAGAGAGAGAGAGAGAGAGAGAGAGAGAGAGAGAGAGAGAGAGAGAGAGAGTGTGTGTGTGT